>JAMWET010007136.1:15000-440000 GCA_024036415.1 Prochilodus magdalenae
CACACTGACTGTAAAGAGTACGTGGGGATCCTGGCGTGATACTGTTACAGCCTTTGGCAACATTAACGTCATGGGCAGTCAGTGCAAAGGTCTGCGTGCATGTAGTCAAGCAGCCGTCTGCCTATAGTGCTGGTACTAACATGATTCATCAGTCAGGGTCAGTCATGTACAGCAATATGTCCCATCCTTGCAGATATCACAGATAGCAAATCATTCACATGTCTCACAATATCAAACCTGTCACTTGATTCCTTTGGGGTGCAGTTATTTGTGCGACCTGTTGTTCTTTTGATGCTGAGTATGTGACCTTGTCTGTTGGTGTGAATTTGAGGGTGAGTGACAAAGGTCCCAGTAGTTTACAATCCTATTTGTAAAAATTATCTGAAAAAAAAAAATCTATTCAGTGTGAACTGTCCTTCATTGTGTTCATCTTTAAAACGTGACATGAATCCTTTTCTGGATAATCGAAATCAAAGACAAGCTGTATTTGTTTGTAGTATGTGGCAATGGGCGATTATTTAGTTGTGTAAATATAAAAGCATTTGAAAACATGACTGGAGTGATCTAAAATCACTCTTTACATTTTCTATTTATGATGATATGCATCACACAAGCAGTATCTAGAGCTAGTAGCTGCACGTCCTGACATGCTTTGCTACGTTTATTTAATGCTTGAATATGTACTTTCTCCTCTTATTACAGAGGTCCAAGTTTACTCCTGTAATAAGGAAATTGATAAGTGTTGTGTTGTTAAGCTTATATCTCTTATGTGCTTAACACCACTGATTTGTTATATCACCTGTATGACTTAATTGTTTAATCACGCTTTTCAGAAAACTGATTCAGTGTTATGCCAGTGATAATGTTGCTGAGAATGATAAAATAACAGATCTCCAGCACAAAGGCTTTCATTTACATTTATGGTAATGTTACAGTTATCATTTCTTTACTCTTCAGTTTTAAGGTTATGCCTAATCATAACTTTTAATCTCCCCCAGTGTTTTAACGTGATGGTCTCCTTAAAATTCCATTGTTGTTCTATTTGTCTTCTTTTGTGAATCATGTATCTTGAAACGAAATGCATCCTGGAAGTACACGTGATCCTGTGATTCCTGTGCAACAGTCGTTATACATATCTATGCCGTAAAATAATATCATAAAACAATGAAATATCTTCTTGTGCTCCACACTTGTGCTTGTTTTAGAAAAACCTTAAATATGATCATTAAATAATTTTTAGGAGATGTGTATAAATGTATATCATGTAGTTATTGGAGAAAAGACGTGACAAATCAATGTTGGAGCAGATATGAGGATGGTATGATTTGTTTTTCAGAAAGTAAGCACAGTTTCCTTTCCTCCACAGCACCTCAAAATGTGGGAAAACAGTGTTCTTGTTGAAAGCTTTACATACAGTGCAGTTTTAATAACAGCTGTTGATTGTTAAAACGATGCTGTCATCTTTGTACCAGATCTCTCCAGTCCCCTTTTTATGGAGAATGTGTTCCCCTTCCACACCCATCACCTGAGCTCCTCAAAGGTACGGGTAGCATGAACCAGTACGGGGACTGACATAGCTACACTTCAAAAGGTCGACTCTGTTCCTGTGACCTGCTAATCCAAGCCAAAGGGTGGGCCAGCATAGTTGCTGCAAGACATTATTCCACATTGGTGAGTGCCCCCAGCCCTTGTCTGACTCCACCTTAGCGTGTGGATATAGTTAGAACTTCACACAACTACTGTAGCATCAGGTCCCTCACTAATGGTGTCAAGGGTCGCGCAGTAGCAAAGCAGCCGTTTCCTCTTAGCGACCCTAAGACCAGAATTTTCTGCACCAAACCTTTTGCGTTAAGCAACTTTGTTTGATACAAATGTTGACAACAAGCATTCAGTCTTGCTCTCTGGTGGGTTCAGAGTGCTTTGGAAACTGCACTCTACAACAACGGGAGTGCTTGGAAAGCACTTACCAACATTGAGTATGTGCAACTGTTTTTTCTGTGTACTTTTTTTCTGATGTCCTGAAGTCCTGACTCCTGTAGCTGATGTCCTGTATATCAGAGCTTCAAGGTAAAATCATCAATATATAGGATAAGAACATTATACTGGCTGTCTCTAAGACTACTAATTCAAATAGTCGCTAACTTCAGTACTAAATGCACATTTAACTATTTAAGATAGTTTATGCAGCTCCTCCTAAAATGGGCATTCCTAGTAAGTCACAAAACTACAGCCAGTGTAAAAAAAAAAAAAATTTAAACGCGGTTGAGTGCTTAATTAGATATTGTGTGACATCAGACAGCTTGTTAACTGATTGTCTCATACAGGGCTATAGGTCCTGGTACAGAGTTTTTTTTTTTTTTTTACCAAGCAGTTCATCCTCTGTAATTCTCATTTGTGTATTTGTGATCTACTAAAAAACCTGTTTTAGTATAATCTCAGTTTTTATTATAACATTATTTGCAGATTTTATTTTTTTAACACATTATAGAAAAACCCATCCCCTAGAACATAAGCTCCATAGCCTTGTATTTTGCAGTGAACAGCTCCTCTTAGGCTTTACTTGTTGACTAACAACTGTTGACTAAAAACGTTGAAGAATTTATTTGGTTTATTTTTTACATTTAATATTTTTTGGTGCTGTGTGTGAGTCTAGAACTCCATGCAGTTTAAGAGAGATCGTAGATGTACTTTCTTGATGCAGGCGTCCTAAACTCAAATGTGGTGTAATGGCAACCCAGGTCTTTTGCAAAGCAAAACACACAAACGCTTTTGGTTGGTCTATATACAGAAGGAATTTATTAGAATACAAAAGCTATTAATTTAGCATTAAAAAAAAAAAAAAAAAAAATATTCCACCCCAAAATACTCATATTGCTGATGCAGTTCAGAATTGTAAAATTCTATAACTGTGTTATCATGAGAAGATCAAACAGTGATTGATGACATATCTAAAAAACAACATGTCATCTGTAAAAGAAAACATATGGGAAGAAGTCATGGTTGAGTTTCTTTTGAGGAAGACATCAGTTATTATTGTTATTTAGCACTGTGGCATGTTGACACAGATAAATGGCAGCACGTCTGCACATTTTGTGTTTGTCCAGCCAGCTTTATAAAAAGAAAAAATACTTACTCAATTTCTGGTTATTTTACTGTATCAATTTCTGCCACAGCAGTTATTAGATATTACAGACTTAACATACTAAATGTAGATGTTCACCTGATGGATATGAATGAAGTCCAAAAAAAGCTAATGATGTACAATCATGATGTACAAAATTAAGAAAGACACCTCCACATTATCTTAACACCTAATGTTGTGGCTACAAAATTGCATATACCAAATGTACTAAATGCCAAATAAATGACAAAAAGACTTTGTGATTTTACGTATTGCACACATGAATAATTTAGCCATCTGTATATAAAGGTATCATTATTAATACATAGTCACAGATAAAAATAATTTAAATGTATCTTTTATATTAATTGAAATTTTATTAAAGACAAGTAATTATTAACACAGCATCAGCTTATTTTCAAACTCTTTTACAATATAAGACCTCCCATGTTTGAATAACGATTATTCGACTCTGAAGTATGACATCTGTGCTACATTTTTCTGATAATATGGTATATAACTAGTAATATGTAATGGCCCACCATAAAAGTTCTTACCTTGTGCCTGACATGTAGCCGCAGTGGGTTGTTGGACACCACTGCTCAGTGACTGCCAGTTGGTGATAGTAGTAAAAACCCTGCCCTGTCACAGCCAGGTGTTCTTGAGAGAAACTCCCTCTTACACAACGAGGCGTATTGTAGCCGTTATGAGCAGTTTAAACACTAACTTTAAAAAATCATCACCTGGAAGTATTAGGCAACCACTACATAAAAGATGTCTCGCCTCCGATCTTAGCCAAGTTCTGCAGGAATTGATACTCTGGTAGACTTTTGCAACAGACGCTAGAACTAGCCGCTGAGTGATTGCAGTGGTTCTGGAGAGAGAGAGGTAAAGACAGAGAAAGAGTGGCTGTATAGGGTAATTCATCTTTGGTAAACATAAATCTTTACACCTATCATATTGTTTAGATGACAAAATATTCCTATATTAACCATTAATCATTGCACTTAAGCATTGAAGTCAATCACAACAAAAGAAAACTCCCTCCATCTTTTACAAAGTCTTTCATTATTTATATGGTTTTGTTCTGACATATACTATTTAATATATACTATAAACTTAAACATGCAAAGAAGAAAGACCATAATGAACACTGGACCTATGGAACAAAAGCCATTGCCTTGCAGATCTGTTTTGCTGGACCCAGTTTGAGATGTGCAGAGTTTTTTATACTCTGTCTAAACCCTTGGTGATTCTCTTGGAAACACACTTCATTTTGGGGGTATTATCAGGAATATCTGATGACCAGCAGTATTAATCAACTCAGACCTGCCGACCAGCATAATAACAGTCTTCCTTAGATCTAATATGCCACTTATGTAAACCAGTTTTTCTGAAAAATGTGCTGATTGTACCAAACTGACATAATCATTGATGAGAAGTAATTAAGATTTCCACATGTGCGGACTAAAGGTTGTGCATGGCTTCATACAGATAGAGAAGGTAAATAAGTAATAACACAGAAAACAGCTTGAATGAAGCCTTCACTTGTATGTGGTATTCAGTAACGCACATTAGAGCACAGGCAGTCCACGTTAGATGTTGGTGATACAGATTGTACGGAATAAATTATGAATGGCAAATGAATTGAATTCCTGTGATGTTCAAGTTACATGTTTTAATTTTCTCACAGTTTCAAAATCTAATTTAAAAACAGCTGCCAGAAACAATAAACTGTACCTCTCATCAAATGTAGTTTCATTCCTGGAAAACTGAGTCGGAAACAGGGTAAATTTAAGACTAAGATAGTTCTTTAACTATGAGGTAACGCAATCATGATTGGGCTATGACAGAAGCATCTAGGAAAGAGGCATCATCAAAAAAAGGCACTTGCAAGTCCCAACTCCTGATAATGTTCCTCAACCAGTTATTTGCAAGGATTTTCATATATTTCAACACATCTGCATAATTGTTTTGAATTATGTATTTAGTATATAATATGGATTTTAATTTAAAAGAGAATTCAGGGCTGTCCACAACGGAAATGAACAAAACCCCTTCACTGGTCTAAAAAATAACGGGCTTCAAAGGGCCTTTTAGTAACATGACCGCTTGGAATGGAGACTTTAAATGATCAATCATCTGAAAGTTATACATTCTAAAGCATCTTTTAAAGAATCTAATTACGTGATATACAGCTTACTTGAAACAACATACATGTTGACTAATAGTTTATAGACAACCTTGACCACCTAAACACTGTAAATGACCTTTTTTTTTTTAATTTATCTCGATAAGGCAAATAGTATACATGTACAATAAAAATGTTTTTTGTGTCATCATGGTGTTATCTGCAGAGTCTGGTTGTCCATGAATGCCGCTCAAAAAATCAGACTTTTCCTGGGACAACTGACGAGTAAAATGAATAATGTAAACCTCACTCAACAGGACGCTTCAATCTGTGAAAAGGCTTTTAGCCAAGACATCTAGCGAAAAAAGTAGTCTCTCTCTTGAAAATAGCAACTAAACTCAGTGTACCTAACCTTACTTTCTGTGCACTTTGATGCATTAATGGAACATGATCAACATTTTATTAATTACATATTACAAGAAAATTGGATTTGAAGGTCTGGATCACACTTGTCTGTGAGCAAATACCTTCTAAATGTGTGTTTGTCAGCTTGGCTGTGTTTACCATTGTTTTTCTTTTCCAAAAAATCTACCATCATTCCAAACCCCCAAAAATGAACATTCCTGGACTAAATGGCTGCAGGCCAGTAATGCTATCTATGGGTCAGCTCCATCTTTGCAGTTACTACCATCCTGGACTAATCAGACTGTATCTAATAGATGTTCTACTCCTCTTCCTGTTCTGTCTTTTTCTCTTCATCCAGGATCCTGAGGAGGTTAGGTTCTGCCCTTGAGCCTGGTTCCTCTCGAGGTTTCTGTTCTACTCAAAGTTTTTCCTTTGCCACAGTTGTCTATATATACAGGTTTATTCAAATTATTGGACGTTGCAGCAAAACATAATAAATACCAAAATTAAAGTTTCTCATCCTGTTTTTTTTATCTTCTTCTCATATAAAAGGCATTTAGTAGCATTACATTATGAAGATTTTGTTGTAAAATGTATCTTGGCAAGTTTAAAAATCATGACATATGTGTTTGGGAAAGTGGACACATACAAAAAATTCTTTCCAACATTTGAGAAAATATTTATTTATGTTTAGTATCTTAAATGTACATAAAATATTTAAAATTGTGATAGAGTAAATGCCTTTCTTAATGTTTCAGAATGATTTGTCTTTTTTTTCTTTAACCTGTTTTACACCTGTTTATTCACATTCATTAGTTGAACATCTTGTTTATATTTATGTTTGTTATGTCTATGAAATCAGACTTTTAATGTAATTATTTTTTCTCTTTATTACAGATGGTTGGGCAAACACAAACCATGAAATCCACACTGCCATTTGTCCTGTGTGAGCAAGCCACAGTGCATTATTTTGAAACACAGCATAGTCCCCCCCCCCCCCCCCCCCCCCCCCCCCCCCCCCCCCCTTGTAACTCTCTATATTTTTGTTCATGTTAATATATTTAATACACTAATTTGATTTTGTATGATCTATTATACATGTCTTCAGTACACACTGGACACTCAAAAGCATTCATGTGTTTTACTTTTCAATAATGCTAGACAAGGGAAGCAAGACTGATATATGGACTGGGCTTGATTCACCCTTTAGTTGAATACTTCTTTAAGCAGTTGTGTTGAAACATTCAGTCAATATTCACTTCAAACAAAAATACAAAAAGATGAGAATAAAGATGAAAAAAGGAGAAGAAAGCCAATGCAGACTTTTCTTTAAAATGAAGGTACCTCTTTTATTGCGTACATTTGAGGATATTAGTACCTGCCAAGGCACGCACCAGACTTCATTACGGCGAACATAAAGCATTGGGATCAAAAGGGTTTACAAAAACGAAAAAGAAAAAAAATAATTTGCTTTCTTTCTTTCTTTTTTACACGGGCAATTCCTTTCACACAGAAAGGACTATAACTAACTGAGACAGACCAAAAAGAGGGATGAGAAACAGACGTGGGTGTTATCTGCAGGCAGAACCTTATTTCAGTCCAGTTATGTTGTGCTTGTGTAGAAGCTCTTTAATGTGTCACAAGCCAAAAAGTGATTTTTTGAACGTAGAATCAATTTTTTTTCATCCCAAAAAAGAACATCAAAAATCTGAAAAGAATGGCGTTTGGATCGAACCCTGACTTTACTCACAGAACTGCAATTTAAATTTTACTGATTAAAAAGTAGAAAACATATATTATTGAAACGTTTACAATATTTGATTGCTGTGTTAAGTGATTAAGGAGAGGAAAGAGTCACAAAATGTACTGTCGCCCTGTGGGAAATGACTCTCACACCACACACACTGTGGTTAACTGTGGTTATTCAAAGAATGTCCAAAGCAGCCTGAAATGGGCTACCCACATGGCATGCGGGCTTTTAAAAGTGCTGCTGAAGATCCCCCCATTCCCCACGACCCACGCCCTAAAAAAACACACAAAGAACATAAAGGAAAACAGTGGTATCTGCTCTTCTTTTCTAAAATGTGCAGAGGGGAGTCTGTGTGTGTGTACTTAAGACAACAGACACAATTCAGCTTTATACTCTAAAATTAGGACTGGTGAAAAGGGATGATGTATCGCTCACGAGGTTCTGCTGGACAGTCTTCATTAGTCATTGATACTGTTATTGAGAGGGTTACTGGCTAATGTCATAGTGAGAATAAGCATATACACACACACAGAAGGGAGAAATGGTGGTTTTCTAAATACTCCTTCCATGTAAGGAATAATACTGACATATGGCAGACCTAACAAAAATACATGGCTCTCCTCACTCTTACAGCAACAATTCATGCATTACATCAGATTAAGTTCTCAATAAAACATTAATTTTAAGTTAGCAAAGTTCCCAGTTTGTAAAAATACCTAACAAAGAAATGTGATCACCATCGAAATGACAAAGAAAAAATTTTTTTTGTTTTTTTTTTTTTTTTTTATGTTTTTTTTTTAAATTTTTTTTTTTTTTTTTTTTTTTTTTTTTTTTTTTTTTTTTTTTTTTTCTTTGTCATTTCGCTTGTTGATCACATTTCTGTGTTAGGTATTTTACAAACTGGTACTTTGTAAACTTAAAAATAATGTTTTATTGAGAACTTAATCTGATTGTAATGCATGAATTGTTGCTGGTAAGAGTGAGAGAGCCATGTATTTTTTGTTAGGTCCTGCCATATGTCAGTATTATTCCCTTAATGGGAAGTCAGTATTCGAAAAAACACATTTCCTCCCTTCTGTGTGTGTTGGATTATGTCTATTTCTCACTATGACATTAGCCAGTAACCCTCTCAATAACCTATCGAATTACGAATGAAAGACTTTCCAGCAGAACCTGTGAGCTATACATCATCCTGTTCACCAGTCCTAATTTTTAGAGTAAAGCTGAAGATGTGTCTGTTCTTAAGTATACACACACCAGACTCCCTCTGCACATTTTAGAAAAGAAGAGCAGATACCAACTGTTTTTTTCCTTTTGTTCTTTGTGTGTTTTTTTAGCGGCGTGGGTCGTGGGAATGCGGGGGGGATCTTCAGCAGCACTTTTAAAAAAGCCCTCATGCCTGTGGGTAGCAATTCAGGTGCTTGGACATTCTTTTGAATAACCAACAGTTAACCACAGTGGTGGTTGTTCATTTCCCACAGGGCGACAGTACATTTGTGACTCCTTTCTCTCCGGAACACTTAACACAGCAATCAATTATTGTTAACGTTTTCAAGAATATATGTTTTCTACTTTTTTAATCAGTAATTTAATTGACAGGTTTGTGAAGTAAGTCAGGTCGATCAAACGCCATTCTGTTCAGATTTTTGATGTTCTTTTTTGGGATGAAAAAAAATGATTCTACGTTCAAAATCACTTTTGCTTGTTGACACACATGAAAGAGCTTCTACACAAGCACAACATAACTGGACTGAAAATAAGGTTCTGCCTGCAGATAACCACCCAAGTCTGTTCTCATCCCTCCGGGGGAGGTCCTTCTGCAGTTTAGTTATAGTCCTTTCCTGTGAAAGGAATTTGCCCTTGTAAAAAAAAAGAAAGAAAGCAAATATTTTTTTTTTCTTTTGCGTTTTGTAAAACCCTTTTGGGGATAAAAGGCTTATGTTCCCGTAATGAAGTCCTGGTGCGTGCCTTGCATTGGTAACTATATCCTCAAATGTGGTACGCAATAAAAGGTACCTTCATTTAAAAAGAAAGGTCTGCATGGCTTTTCTTCTCCTTTTTTCATCTTTATTCTCATCTTCTTTGGTATTTTGTTTGAAGTAATTTGAACTGAATGTTTTCAACACAACTGCTTAAAAGAAGTATTCCACTAAAGGGTGAATCAAAAGCCCAGTCCATATATCAGTCCTTGCTTCCCTTGTCTAGCATTATTGAAAAGTAAAAACACATGAATGCGTTTGAGTTGTCCAGTGTTTACTGAGAGACATGTATAAATAGATCATACAAAATCCAAATTAGTGTATTAATATAATTAACATGAACAAAATATAGAGAGTTACAAGACTATGCTGTGTTTCAAAATAATGCACTGTTGGCTTGCTCGCACAGACAAATGGCAGTGTGGATTCAGGTTGTTTTTGTGTTTGCCCCAACCATCTGTTAAAAAGAGGAAAAATAATTACATTAAAAGTCTGATTTCATAGACATAACAAACATAAATATAACCAAAGATGTTCAAACTAATGAATGTGAATAAACGGTGTAAAACAGGTTAAAGAAAAAAAAGGACAAATCATTCCCTGAAACATTAAGAAATGGCATTTACTCTATGCACAATTTTAAATATTTTATGTTACATTGTAGATACTTAAACATAAATAAATATTTCTCAAATGTTGGCAAGATTTTTTGTATGTGTCCATTTCACTTTCCCCCAAACACATTATGTCATGATTTTTTTAAAATTCCAAGATACATTTTACACCAAAATCTTCATAATGTAATGCTACTAATGCCTTTATATGGAGAGAAGATAAAAAAAAAAAGGATGGAAACTTTAATTTGTCTCTCTTTTATTATGTTTGCTGCAACAGTCAATTAATTGAATCAAAACTCGTATATATAGAACAAACTGTGGCAAGGAAAAACTTTGAAAGTAGAACAGAAACCTCGAGAGGAACCAGGCTCACAGGGCCAGAACCAACCTCCGAACAAGGATCCTGGGATGAAGCAGAAAAAAGACAGAACAGGAAGAGGAGTAGAACATCTATTAGATCCCAGTCTGATTAGTCCAGGATGGTAGTAACTGCAAAGGATGGAGCTGACCATAGGATAGCATTACTGGCCTGCAGCCATTTAGTCCAGGAATGTTTCATTTTTTGGGGTTTTGAATGTATGGTAGATGTTTTGAAAAGTGGTAACACAGCCAAGCTGACAAAAACACCATTTAGAAGGTATTTGCTCACAGACAAGTGGGATCCAGACCCTTCAAATCCAATTCTTGTAATATGTAAAAGTTAATCAATGGTTGATTCATGTTCATAATGCATCAAAGTGCACGGAAAAGTAGGTTCGGTACACTGAGGTTTTTTGAGTTGCTATTTTCAGAGAGACTACTTTTTTTCGCTGAGCTGTCCTGGCTAAAAGCCTTTCACAGATTTGAAAGCGTCTGTTGAGTGAGGTTACATTATTCATTTTACTCGTCAGTGTCCCAGGAAAAAGTCTGATTTTGAGGGCATTTTTACAACTAAGAAGACTCTGCAGATAACACATGATGGACACAAAACACATTTATTGTACGGTATAATATTTGCTTTATCGAGATAAAGTTTCATTTACAGTGTTAGGTGGTCAAGGTTTTGTCTATAAACTATTAAGTCAACATGTATGTGTTTCAGTAAGCTGATATCACGTAATTAGATTCTATTAAAAGATGCTTTAGAAATGTATAACTTTGAGATGATT
Organism: Prochilodus magdalenae; assembly: GCA_024036415.1. NCBI lineage: Eukaryota > Metazoa > Chordata > Actinopteri > Characiformes > Prochilodontidae > Prochilodus > Prochilodus magdalenae. The sequence continues at coordinate 26,152 of JAMWET010007136.1, forward strand.
GAACATTTAAAGTCTTCCATTCAAGGTCATGTTACTAAAGCCCTTTGAAAGCCCTTTATTTTTTAGACGCAGTGTAAGGGGTTTTTGTCATTTCGTGTAGACAGCCCTGAATTCTCTTTTAACTTAAAATCCATATATTAAACTACATATCATAAACAATTATGGCAGATGGTTGTCAAATATATGAAATCCTTGGCAAATAACTGGTTGAGGAACAATTATTTCAGGAGTTGGACTTGCAATTGCTTTTTTTTGATGATGCCTTTCCTAGATGGCTTCTGTCCATACCCAAGCATGATTGCGTTGACCTCAAATAGTTTAAAGACTAGCTTAGTCTTAAATTACCCTGGGTTTTTTTTTTTTCCACTCGAGTTCAGTTTCAGAATGAATTACCTTTGATGAGAGTTTACAGTTTAATTGTTCTGGCAATGTTTTTTAAATTAGAATTTTGAAACTGTGAGAAATTAAAACATGTAACTTGACCATCACAGGAAATTCAATTCATTTGCCATTCATAATTTAAAATTCCGTACAATCTGTATCACAACATCTAACGTGACTGCCTGTGCTTCTAATGTGCTACTGAATACACATACAGTGAAGGCTTCATTACAAGCTGTTTTCCTGTGTTATACTTATTTACCTTTTCTCTCTGTATGAAGCCATGCCACAACTCTAGTTCCCACATGTTTTTGGGGGAAAAATCTTAATTACTTTCTCATCCCAATGATTATGTCAGTTTTGTACATCAGCACATTTTCAGAAAACTGGGTACCATAAGTGGCATATCTAGATCTAAGTAAGACTGTTCTTGTGCTGGTCGCAGTCTAGTGATAATACTGCTGGTCATCAAGATATTCCTGATAATACCCCCAAATGGAAGTGTTTTCCAAGAGATCACAAGGGTTTTAAAAGTATAAAACTCTGGCACATCTCAAAACTGTCAGCAACAGATGCTGCAAGGCAATGGCTTTGTTCCATAGGTCAGTGTTCATTATGTCTTTCCCTCTTTGGGGGGGGGGGCATGTTTTAAGTTTATAGTATATATTAAATAGTATTATGTCAGAACAAAACCATATAAATAAGTGAAAGACTTTGTAAACAGATGGAGGGATTTTTTCTTTGTTTTTGATTGACTCAATGCTTAGTGCAATGATTAATGGTTATATATGAAATATTTGTCATCTAAACAATATGATAGGTGTAAAGATTTATGTTACAAGATGAATTACCCTATACAGCACTCTTTCTCTGTCTACCTCTCTCTTCTCAGAAACACTGCATGCACTCAGCAGGCTAGTCTAGCGTCTGATGGCAAACACACTACATTACTAAGTGGGAGTTCAATAATACACACTGAAGAACTGACATTACGCGTTCAGTAAAGACGTTGACCTGCTGATGTCCTAGTGACTGTGTAAATTACTGTCTTATCCAGAACAACATGGATGTGGGTTTGACCGGGCAAACTTCAATTACACTAAATGGTTTTCACTGGAGGATGTGTCTAGCACGCCCCTGCACCTAACATGAATTCCTTTGGTAAATTTAATATTACGGAGATAATACAAATATTTACATTGTTCTCTGGTATAATTCAAAACATCTTGTTTTCTAAAGCTTCTCTCCCCTTTTTTTTTTTCTCTCTCTCTCCCCGCTGTCTTTTCAGTTGGCTGGACAAAAAACACATACTGTGTAGACGGGCTGCCATTTATCTGTGTCAACATGCCCACAGTGCTAAATAACAATAATAATGGATCTTCCTCAAAAGAAACTCAATCAATGACTTCTTCCCATATGTTTCTTTTACAGATGACATGTTGTTTTTAGATATTCATCAATCACTGTTTGATCTTCTCCAGATAACACAGAAGAGTATTCACAATTCTGAACTGCATTGACAAATTATGAATGTTTTGTGTGAATATTTTCATGCTAATTAATAGCGTTTTAGTATTTTAATAAATTGCCTTCTGTATAATAAACAACCAAAGCGTTGTTGTGTTGCTTGCTTTCAAAAAGACCTGGGGGTGTCATCACCACCACAGTTGATTTTAGAACTGTAATAGTGGCGTAAGCCCACAGCCCCTGCGAAGGTGCAGGAGTGGTGAGTCACCCCTATTGGTAGTGTCAGGCGAGAGGTCTAAGGGCCTGGAAAAAAGTTGGTCGGCACACGAGAACTAAGATGTTATATAGCATAAACTCGGGATGTGTTAGGTCTAACATCATCACAAGATGCATGCAGCAATCAGAAAAGCACTTCTTACATTCTCTCTCTTAACTGCATGGGAGTACTGTGACTCACACACAGCACCGAAAAAAAACAAACCAAAAAAAACATTAAATATAAAAATGAAACCCAATAAAATCTCAGTTTTCAGTGCAACAGTAGAATCCTGAGAGGAGTCTGTTCACTGCAAAAATACACACGGCTATGGAGACTTATGTTTTAGGGATTGTGGTTTTCTATATTGTAGGTAAAAAAATAAAAATCTGGAAATGATAATTATCATAAAAAACTGAGATGTTCCTTTCTGCTTATAATTATCCCATGACAACATTTTCACAGCTATTCTGGACTCTAGATGGCAGCATTATACACTGCTCAGGGAAGCATTTGGAGTGTGTGTTCTGAGTTAAAACCTGCATTCAAACGTTGTTGAAACAGGTCTGAATCATCTTTAAAAAAACTGGGTTAAATAATGAGATGCTGTGGCATATTAATGTTTTTGCTGGTTACTATAATTGTTTTTTAAACATTTTTTAGGGCATAGCATGCAATGTTTCAGTAGCTGTAAACAAATCTATGAAATGACCTATTTCTGGTTAAGAGCACAGTGTTTCACTGTAAAACACCATTATACACAATACAATCATTACTAAAGGATTCATAAACATCATTTTTGGAGTTTTAACTTAAGATTAAGATCACTGTCTCTTACACAGTACTGAGAATGAGGAGCAGGACAGTGGATCAGTTAACTCTATTGCAGGTAATTTTCAATGACCAAGCCCATGTTTAAATTCATTAAAAAAAACAGTGTGTTGTGTCTTTATCTGCAAAGATCAGTCCAGTAAATTGTCCATCTGGTGGCTTAGATATGGAACACGCTGTTTTCAGTGTGCTTGTGAAAGTGGCCAGCCTGGACATGGCTTGCTGTGCAGAGGTAAATAATCGGTCTTCTTTTTCATTAAACAGTCCTTCGTGAGCAAAAAAGCATTAAAACTCAAGCCGATATCATTTTTGCAATAAAAGGATTGAAATCCACACACTTGGTTCTAATTTTAGTTCAAATATACACACTGAAGAACTGACTTACAGTTCATTAAAACAGTGACCTGTGATGTCTATTAGGGGACTGTGTTGTAAATTATTTCTTATCAGAACAACACATGGATGTGGCAAATGCTACCGGGCAGAGATTCTGAACTACACTAATGGCAGTCAGCCTGAATAGTGCGTCTAAGCTACACTCTGCAGTAACATTAGGTCCCAATCTGTAACTTTTTAATATACTGATTTAAAAACGCATTTAAAGTTGTTGTCCTGGTATAAATCAATAAAATCTTGTTTTGAATGTCGTCATGAAGAATCACAGGCAACACTATAATTTTGGTTCATAAGAAGGTCTAGAAGGTATTGCCATTGGTTATTCCTTTTAAGATGTAGTTGTTAGGAACCCACAGAAAGAAAAACATTACAGTATTGATCTCTGCTTTTTAAACACATGCATAAACAAGCCTCTCGCATTGCTTTGACACAGCAGAAAACATTAGTGATTTTTCTTTATATGTGATAAAAAGCTACTTTAGTGACTGTGTTTTATGTCCAGGATTAAACAGATTAAACAGACAGGCTTGTAATTCGTAGCTAAAGAATTCTAGTCTAGCAAAAAACATTTTTTTGTGAGTTTTAGAATCAGAGTATTTCAAACTTTTTCTTGATTTTGTTGTACGGAAATGTGACTTCACGTTGAGAAATATCTATGAAATACATCCTTGTAAATGCATGTCTACCAAAGCCTGGATTATACGAGAAGGAATGGAAATGTATAACTGTGATGTCCAGGCAGCATTGCTATGGCATTTATATAGTGTCCTAATGACATTACTTAGAGGTAACATGTGCCAGCAGAAAAGTGGCCTTAATACTGTCTATTTATAAAATACAGTTTAAACTAAATACCATTCTAAAACAGTGCCTGAGAGGCTCACCTTAAAGGGAGATAAAAAAAAACAATTTTTCTAACAATCGACCAAACAAAGGAATGTTTAAAATTGGTTCTAAAGTTATGTAGTACAGAAGGATCTATAATATTGTTTTTGTAGTAGAGGCTTCACCAAGCACAGCAAGCTACTCAAAAACCATGTGGAAAAAACACCTGATGACAGCCAACATTTCACAATAGCTTGTGACATCATTTTCAATACGCAGTCAGACACTTATGGAATCAAAAATAGGACAGCATGAACATCACTAGAGCTCCCTTAATTTGGTCATTAGGATGTTTTAATATCCTGATAACAGAGAAAGAGCTTATTACTAATATAAGTGGCTAATTAGGATGCTTGTTGCAACTTGTCCAGCTGGCTAAGCTATACGCTGTCTGATCATGGTTATATAATTTTGAAAATAAACGGTGGGTTAAATATGATGACAATTTTTTCATAGCTTGTGGATACAACTGACATTAGTTCCTGAATTTCAAGCAGAAAATTAATCTCATTGTTATTGTTTGACTTGGGAGATTGATATATTGACAATTATAGCAAAGAAAAGTTACTAAAAAAGGTTGATTACCATTTACCAACAGTGGTGTTTTGCCTTTAAAGTCACTAGACACTAGATGAAACATACAATCATGTATATTCTCTTTAATAAGATCCCTAATAAGAAATGTTATGTAGTGACCTAACACTGAGTAAATGAAGGTTTGATTTACCGCTCACTCCACCGTGTGTTTGGGGTGGACTGGTCTTTTATAAGCGCACATGAATTTTTGGTATTATATGACATTATTTGGTAGAAATCTAAGGAACATTCTCTGTACATTTAAAGGACTTACCTGTCTGCTGCTGAAGCTACTTAGCCATCTATTGTTGAGTATAGTTGTATCTGGACGGTCCTGGTGCAGGGCCTTTTCCATGTTGTAAGACAAGACGACAGACCACACAGCTTGGCATGGATGTAATCAATTCCCATGATATAAAATGTGTAGAATGAAATGTGTAGAGAGGACATCCTCAAAGAATACAGTGTTGCAAAAAAGTGTTTCGTTTATTTCCAATTTGTCATACTTGAATGTTTCGGGTTAATAAAACTTTTAATATTCAACATTATTGATGTTGCTTAGTCAAAATGTTGCTTAGTGTCAACATTTTACATTTTCGTAAAACATACTGCTCCTAAAAGTGTGAGCTCAGATACCTGTTCAGAAATAACTTAGGAGTATCTGAGAGCTGAAAATGCTGGAATTTTAATGCTGGTTCATTTTATTGCTTATATAGGACAAAACTTGATTAAAATATGGCAGACATGTTGTTACTGTCCTGTTGGATTCATATTGCGTGCTAAATATCTAATACACAGCAAAACAGTCTTTATTTTGGATTGATATGTCGTGTTTAGCTGGGCTTTAAAAGCTGCTCCGAAGTGGGTGAAATCACTCTGTGAACCTGTCTGGTAATGTGAGGCAGGCTAGAAGCTCAGATCAGATCAGATCAGAAATAAGATCAGAAATACTTTATTGATCCCAGGGGGAAATTGCAGTTTTTACAGTAGCAACCATTTAGAATAAACAATAATAATTTACAACAAAAGAAAAATTTTGCAATATGTACACATATTTAAAGTCGTATAATACAATAATAAAAAAAAAAGTAAAGTGGCTGTGGCTATAATAATAAGTACAGGATGACATCATAAGTAAATAATAAGTACATCATGATGACATGATGCCACCCTTTAAAGAAATTTAAATTCAGATTTGAACCCAAGTCAGTGAAATTCCCAGTAAGCTATATGGCCTCCCGCGGACATCTAAAAAGTGTTTAAATGTGGTCAGACAGGTAATTTTAAGGTCGTTTTAACGGTGTTAAATGTTGTTAAAAGTTTAAATGTTTACTGGGTTTATCCACGATGGAAAACTGATGATTTCAGAACTACATTTCATGCTTTTAAACAAGATTGATATGGGTTTTGAATAAATCTTGATCAGTAAATGAAACTGATTGTGCATGTTGTTATTTTCGTATTTTAAAATGATATGAAACATTTAAATGTGACAGATAAACGAAAACTCTACTATTTCACTACACAGTATATCTATACTACCAGGTGTTGTGAGCTATTTCTTTGAAATGAAATCTGTCCATAAATTTTGCATAAAACACATAAAGTAACACGTTAATTAAAAAAACAATACGTTTTTGACTCCGCAAGAGGACGCTCAACGCCGCAGCTTATTGACCTCGTAGCGCAAACCCTTCACAGTTTTACTCACCCAGTTGCTTATGGTCCATCAGTAATGACAGTTCATTTCAGCTAAAAGGAACGGTTAGATGTCACGGTAAATAAAATAATATCTCGAGCGATAAAATCATATAAATTAATTCATCATATCATCGTATGGTTTTGCCAGACACTTTATGAACCAGACCACGGACCCTCTCTATCGCCCCCTTCGATAGCTCAGTTGGTAGAGCGGAGGACTGTAGTGGTGAATAAACAGGCATCCTTAGGTCGCTGGTTCGAATCCGGCTCGAAGGAGGACAATCTTTTTCTCCACGTGACATAACTTGCTTCTAACCAAAGCATATTCCTATTATGCTATTACTATATGCTTTGAAAATGATGCATACATAATCAGAATTAGAAGTTTAAAAAGTGTTTTTCAATCTGTCTTCGATTGTCAGCTCACTCACTGACACAGGCATCTCTACTTGAGTTCTACCACACATACACACTCACATCCACACCTGTAAATATACACTCGAGACACATTCCTGAATGAGACAGGTTGGAGAAGGCATAACGTGTGTAAACAGTAGTGATGCGATGTTAGGAAATGAAGTGAGTCTCTCTACAGAGTGATGCGTTGCCAACAGTCTCTCCCTCAGTGTTCTCAAAACCAAAGAGGTGATAGTCGACTGTAGGAGAAGACCTCGCCACTCGAGGGGACGGCCGAAAAAACGAGCAACTTTAGGTTATTCGGTATCCACATAGCCAAAGCTCACCTGGTCATCAAACCCTGTCGTGGAAGCCTAACAACGCTGCGGGGAGTCAGGCTGCCACGAGCTTCTCTATAGCTTCTACAGGTCCACTAAAGGAGCATCCCGAGAAGCTCACACTGATCTAATCTAATCTAGCTCTACCTCCGACACAGTTGCTGTTCATGCACAGGTCATATTTACTGTCTGTCCACATATTGATTTGTGTGCTTGTCTATTGTTTTTACGTTGTTTATTTATCTATCTTTTTATTGATGTACTACAAAAATCACAGTTTTAGACTGTACAACCTTGTATCGATATAATAAAGAATAAAGAGTTATTGAGAATAATGTGAATTAATAGACTTGACTAAAACATTTTTCTAGTATCAGACAATGCTAAGTTACTGAGGACAGGGATAAGCCGCTAAAGCAACCATGGGTCATCTATTTCTGTCGCTAACAATTGGCCACGTGTGGTTATTCAGTACAGTAAAACGTTGATATAAAAGACTCAGTTCCCTGACCGGGAATCGAACCCGGGCCGCGGCGGTGAGAGCGCCGAATCCTAACCACTAGACCACCAGGGAGACCTATAAGGCGTTTTCCGTGGCGCGGTCACATAAGGCATATTGCATCATTGAACATAGCTATTTTGTAATAAAGGGAGGTACGTATAGTTCCAGGTTCGTGTTTGTAATTGTACTGTGGTGCACGAAACTATTAAGTTGAAAAATGATGAATTGCCGAGTAAGAGCGCCCATTTATTTAAAAGTTTAATCTAATCTAATCTATTGATGAACATAACCTTTAAAGGAACTACAAAATATCCTGTCTTTCTTTACAAGCATGATTAATGTCAAATTTGTTTAAACGTACAGAGTCTTCCATAATTTAACAGTTCTTTTTAATCAAGTAACCATAAAACCTCTCCAGTCTTATCCAGCCTGCCTGATGGTCTGCTACTCATGCAAAGGATAGTGGGGACTGTAGTAAAGTCATATTGAACTTTTTAACAACCAAAAAAAAAAACGAAAAAAAGAAGAGTCATCGGTTCTGTGATTAAATCAGTGGCTCGGGACTCGTTGCTACGTTTGCAGTTTTTTTTTCAAAAAACTTAACATTTTTATTTATTTATTTATTGGCGCATGCGCGAATTACTTGGGCAGGCAGTCCTTGTGATAATTTCAAAATGTTGCGCGCCCAACGTGGGGCTCGAACCCACGACCCTGAGATTAAGAGTCTCATGCTCTACCGACTGAGCTAGCCGGGCTGATAACACACAGGGCTTAATGTAAGCACATGACATTAAAATAGGTTGAAATACCGTTTCAAGTTCAATACTACGAACTATAAATCAACAAACTATACTAAACATCAAATCTTTATTACAAAAGAAGACAGAGGACAAATCAAACAACTGTCACTCACTCTTTATTTTTCATCATTAAACATACCTCAGTACGGTTGTACCTTATTTAACTACATGTATCCCCGTTACTATGTACATGTATTGTTATTTGATCCTGCATTCACCTTGAACACTGTAGAGGAACAGACAAAATGATCTCCTCCAGTGCAGAAAATAGACGTTTATAAAAGAGCAGAAAAAACGTGAGATGTCAATTTCATACATACAAGTGTTGAATCATGACTGCAGTAAATCCCACTTGAGGTTTTTTATGAATGGGTGTCAGGAGCTGGCACTCCTCAGAAAACAAACACTTGACATTCAGAGAAGTCTACTTTTAGATTCCTTTTCACAAAGAAAAGACACTGACATGAATACAGAGGATTTCTGTACACTTCAGAGCAGGTCAGTTCTACAGTATAACCAAAGTAGTAAACTGTAACCTGGAAATGACTTAAGAACAACGTGCAATGTTTATGTACAAAATTATATAAACACATGACTTCTAAAAAATACTTGAAATTATATTGGAATGGTATAAAATAAAGAAGGAAAAACATGCACTAATGGTCTAGAATATGAACTGAAAAGGTAAAGAACAACGCACCAGTCAGAGCCATACCTTAAATCAGGCCAGCACACACACACACACACACACACACACACACACACATACATACACACACACACATACATACACACACACACGCACATACACACACACACGCACATACACACACACATACGTACAAATGCATGCATACAGTTGATGCATGGACTCACACATGCATGTTTTACCCTTACAGAGACGTACACATGCCAGCACACGGCACATACTTTAGGTCACAGAAAGAGGAGCATAAAGAGGTCAGTTACTGACCGAACACAGAGACTGGACAAGAGATAGGGTAGGCATGGAGGGTAGTGCAAAACAGCTTGCATCACAACCAAATACTGGAAATATCTTCCAAACAGTCACTGTTGAAACCAAATGAACCCAATACTCTGACCACACTCACTCTAAATTTCAGGCCTGTTTAGGAAATCTGTTATTTAACTGTAATTCAGTTCTGTGCAACATGTTTAATATTTTTGTCCAAGCTGTTGCTTACCCTTCCATCACCTCCTCATAACCTGTTCAATCATAAGTTTTTTTTTTTAAGAACAACCTTTCTACTGGATGAATTCCTCCAGAACCTTTACAAAAGCAAGCAGTACTTATTCATGAATTCACTCAATCATGCGGGACCGTTTAATTAACAAAACGTTTTGCCTTCTTATACTTTTTAAGTTTGAATTATAACTGTCTGTCAAACCACAAACAGACACTGACAAGTTTAATATGGAGAAAATAGGGGGTATGAGGAATGTGTGTAAACCTAGACTGAATAAAATGTTTTAATTAAGTTTCACTGCACACAACTGAGTTTGACTTCTGACTAAACATTATCTTTCCTAAAATACTACTAGATGTTCACGACTCTGAAGGAGTACTTCAACAGTCTCACTACTTCGCTCTTTGAGCCATACCACATCTTTCATAACCTTTACAAAAATAATACAACAAAAATATAAGTAGATTAATCTAAAACATGGAATGGAATTACAGGATACAAGCAATTTTAATGATCATTAAGTACTCAGTATGTATTTATGTAACTCTTAATCATAAGTGGTCATAAAAAGGAATGTTTTTTAAGGAAAAGGGAATCATTTGAGGGCACAAGTGAATTTACTAAGGATCTCTCTCTCACTTCATTTATCTCTTTTGTTCACACGCATGCACGCATGCACGCACGCACGCACGCACGCACGCACGCACACACGCACACACACTACAGTTTCAGCTAGACAACTAAAGTATCAGCAAATAAGGTTGAAACTACTTTCTTTGGCCTTTCATTTACTCATTCTTTTTGTAAGTTCTTTCTCTCCACCATTTGTCTCTTGACAACTCTTTCCTCACTAGTCCTTCTATGTACCTTCTTTTTCTTTATTCCATATATCACTTCAGTATCTTTCTATCACCACCTTTCAACTACAGTCCCAGAGTATTATTCACTACCCAAAACCACTACAGGCTGATCATGTAAATATGATCTCATCAAGAGTATAATTCTAGTGCTGAATGAACACACCCATTCTGGCTTACCCAAATCTTTGGGAACATCTGAATATCAGAACCTGAAGTGTCAGTCTAGGATTGAGACTAAAAAAAAAATAAAGAACATAACTCCAGCTGTAGGGCTGGGCACACCTGGTTTAGGCAAACCGCAGTTCTCTTTAATGTGCGTATTTACTGGGACCACAGAGCAACATGTAAGTCGACTCTGATCTTTCTTTATCCTCTAATGTCACTGTTGTCGCTTACTTACTCAGCTTCTCTCTTGTACGTACACACACACACGCGCGCACACACACACACACGCACGCACACACACACAAACGCTTACATTTATGCCCCATAAATGACCCTTCCTAAAACAGCACCTGCAAAGCACACAAAAAAGTTCCTCCAGTCATTCTGCTCTCTGTTCTGTGTTCTGATCTCTGGACGCTTTCCCCCAATTTTTCTGTCCCTCACAGTTGCTGTCCATCTTCCTCTGTGATGCCTTGGGCCTTCAGCTCTTCTAGAACGTTATCCAAATAGCCAGGGTCAGGGTACCCATGGCCTGTGAGGTTGGAGCCGAACTCAGTCTTGTGGTGAACTTCATTCCAGATAACCGTGTCTGACTCGCCTGTGGTGCTGGAAGTGCCCACTGAGAAGATTAGCCGTCTGTCCCAAGCTACCAGCAAAAGCCTCAACACCTAAAAGACATGAAAGGTCTCTGTTACTGCTAATACATTAAAATAAAAAATAAAAAATCTTAAAATCATTAAAAATATTTTAACTGTGCGTATGATGTACTATTACTGAATGCAGGGCTGTTGCTATTTGTATTATATACAAATGCACATGTTGCAATATTTTTTAATCCAACAGAAGCAACACTGTGTTCTTATTCAACTTTTCACATCCAGCAGTAAATCTGATTTATCTAGACCATTTATGCTTCTTTATAATGAAACATGCAGATGGTTAGTGTTTTAAGTACTGACAATTTCCACATTATGCAACATACCATTTAAACCCCATAATTAAATGACAACACGAAAAAAGATGAAGCGGGGCAGAATGGGGAGGCATATGTTTAATTGTTAATGAGTAAAAAAAAAATCTGTAAAAGAACAATACGTATGGGTTTCTCTAATGTGGAATGGTAGTAATTTACTTTAGTAAGATACTTCTGCAAATAGGGATGATGTAATCTCCTCTTATGGGACCTCTGGATTGTCATCATATTGCACTTTCATAGAGGAAAAATGTGTCATTATTGAAAGAAATTACACACCAAAATTTTCATTTTGGGATTATGCAACTTTTTGATTGATATGGTGTTCTGGGGGTTAATAAATTGCACTGTTACAGTTTTATAATGACCATGACTATGAAACAAAATCTAATATGGTCATGCCTGAGCTCATCCGTTTAATAAGGTTGGATACTTAATCAATATATTACTACAGCTAGATTGCAGGGACCAAGCTGCACTAACCATCATAGCAACAATATCAGCAACTTTTATGTCAGGGTGTTTCAGGACTGAGAAATACGGTGATAGTGCTTAACAGAGACATTTGAAGAGCCTACCTTGCGCCCTTTCTCGCTGTCTGGAAGATAACAGTGACGGGGAAATCCTCTTGCAGTGAACGGTTTCCCTGGGTTCGGGTGCTCAGGGCTCTTCCAAAAGAAGAAGAAAAAAGACAATTGTATACACGAGACTGTGCCTGGAGGAAGGCAAATTATAAATATATACATTATAAATACTTGTGTATGTTTGTGTCAAACACTACATGACTATGGTGTACCTGTATGCCGGGTGGTATGTTATAAATGATGCGGATGGTTTTGCAGTCAGGGTGACCTGGCAGTGAATGAGGGATGACGTGGTACTCCATCTTGCCCGGTGGCTGGTTGCCTGTCTTCACACCATAGATGGTCTTGCACGTGGGGCACTGTAGGCTGCCGTCTTTGTTGCCGTTGTTGTACATAGCAACCAAGCACTGCAGATGGTACTGATGGCCACACTCTGCAAGTCGACCCACTGACTCTGCACGGGACACACCACCCACGCCTGGGCCTTTATACCCAGAGGGACCTGTCAGAGCCTCCATACAGATAGTGCAGTCCTGAAAATAAGCAACAGTTACATCATTTAAATATATAAAAGTATATTCACACGAGCCACTATGTATCTATGAATATTTAGAAACTGAAAGGACTTAACATAAAAATATTTCAATTTTTGCAATTAAATGATATTTTTATTTGGTGCGACTTTGTCTGATCAGCAACATGTAATAAGTTAACATTGTCTTATAAAAGTTATCAAGGTTATAGTTTAATGGTAAGTTATTTGGCCTTTTTACAACACCACCCCACCATCCCCAACTAGCTCACAGCAACCCGAGGGATAAAAGAATAAAGTGAGAATGTGATGCAAACACCAATGACATACCTCTTCAGGAGGATTTCTGACTTTCTGCAAGTACCTCTTCACTACTTCTTCGGGAGTCTTGCCTAGAAAGGGAAACAGCTCATTTTATCCTGCACGCCTTTTTCCAGTGATCAGTTCATTTCTATGCAGAAATAAATAAATGAGATGACAACGTGCCATTTCAGTCTACTGCTTTTTGGATAGACAAAAGATGCCATTGGAACCATTTTCTGAACCCGAGTGTATGAACGTGCGTGGCAGTTCTCACCTTTGCGAGCCTGTTTTTTGGTGGTTTTGCGGCAGCAGTGTCCAAGGCCAGGGATGGGTTTGATGTCACTCTTACTAACAGGAGGAGGGTGCAGCACCAGTTTAGGAGGGCGAGTCAAACACACAGGCAGCGCCGCAGCACTCATTAGAATACCGGTGATTCCTGAAGAGCACAGTGGATTAATGTCTGACTACAGCAAATTCACATGTGGGCACATAACACTATTTTTGAATGAGCAGCTGATTGTTTGTGGCCAGTAAATGGCCAGTTGTTCCTGTATTTGTGTTTGTATTGTATCAGTTTATACTACTCATTACCTGCTAAAGCTGGATGAATTGGACTGGAGCCATTGAGGTTCTTTACAGGTACTGTCGGTACTCTAAAAACAAAAGAAAAACAATGTTGAACTGCAGGCACTCTAATAAAACAATTCTGGCCTTTAATACAATACAACAACAACAAAAAAAAAAAACCAGTTCAATACAATACAATACAAATCAGCCTGGCAGTTTCTCAGTGAGTACATATGGCATGGCTTAATCCCCTTTTGACAGCACCTGCTGGTTAGCAACTACATTTGTTCCTGCCACAGCAAACTTCAACCAGTCTAGTGACACGGTTCACATAGGGCAAAATGAACACCAATGGCAATGGCCAATAGCAGCTTTTTGGATGCTGCCGCTCTGTAGGCAACAGGTAACATAGAATAATGCATGCTGAGTGCTTTTTTATTCAAAGTTGGGAATCACACTTACACTGGTTTAGATCACTTTTTTTGCACTGCAGTGCAAACATTGCAGATATGTATATGCAATGATTCATTAATGCTACAAGTTTGTAACTTAAATTATTTCACACAATTAGTAAGAATAATTAATAATTAACAGAATCATGGATGGTTCCTTGTGAAAGCTGGTACTGGTAAAGAAACACCCAGATTTTATAGCACTTGCTGACACAAAGCTTATCTTATTCTTATGTTTGCTCTTATATAGGTTGTTAAAGCAACACTAACCTAAAAAAAAAAGTAGCCCACGATATTAAACATGACTACACAAACAACAAATACAGGCACTTCCACACCATTGTCCAAACTGTGTTCCCACAACACTCCTTATAAAAATCAAATACTTACGTAATATGAGTGAGCACAGTCATACTGCTGCCAGGCAAATTCCAAACCAGGTAAAAGTTAAAGAAACTATGTATATATAGAAAAAAACAGAACTCTTGCTGCAGGTAAGAATTAGAGGCAAGAAAAGAAACGATCTCTACAACTGGCGTTCTGTGTTGTTTCTGCTCTGTCCTGTGCCTGAATTACAACAATCACATTCTCTCACAATATGCTCTTCTGACAATCTCTCCACTGTGCAGATCACTATCTGTGCGGCAGAGTGGCTGTATCTTGGCTACCTCGTATCTGAATGCCTTGTGATGATCTTCCTGCTCTATTATAGACCTAATCCATTACTTTCCATCTGGTGACTGACCTCACGATAAACAAGCGTCACATCTGCAACAGATTACCTGCGTGTCACAAGCTCATGAGGCTATAGCCTGTGCAAACACACACCTGCCTCTAGCATCATTCCCACACATCCAGTAAATGAAAAAAAGAATTAAGAGGAGTAACCATGAAATTATTTTCACGTCAACTAACAAACCAAGTTTAGAACTTCTTAGCCATCTTGAGTTAGAAAAAGAATCACACATATATACTTTATGCATACATATAAATCACACCTCTCTGAGATATTATATCACTTAATAAAGGAAAAGTAACATAGTGGGATTTTTTAAAGAAACTTGTGTTGTTCATTTGTGACATTTTTCATAACTGCAGAAAAAACTTAAAAGAACAGTCTTTTCACTTAAAACAGTGCTAGATACAAGGCTCAGACCTCTTATTATATTAGTATTATGAGGCCTGATTTACACACCCATCTACATTTGCCAGGTATTTTAAACAAGTCATGTTTTTAAAAGCTTCCTAGATTGTTAGTTTTTTTCCTACAGTAATTTTCTTTGGTATCTTTACAATACCACGCATACTTTGTGTTTTGGTGATACAATGTCTTGTGGTGTTGCCATAATGAAAGACAGTTAGTTAGTTGGGTTTCATTTATTAACAACTACAGCATTTTTGGTCTAAGAATTCCTATGAAATATGAGATAACACATTGCTAGCATTTGAAGCACTGGGTGAGGTACTTCTTTCCATGCATATTGTACGCTGAGTGTGATAGAGAGCCAGGAGGATTTAGTGATCTGCTCACCTACAAGTGTAATAATAACCAGCTAATGCAGTGATGTGTTTGCTACAGGGAAACTTTGCTCCTTCTACGTCAGTTGTTGTAAAAGGGAAGGAGGCCAAGTAATCGCATCATTAATATTACCTACTGTATTAGCAAACTGCTAATGCACTGCTGTGTGAGCAACAGGGCAGGTGCAAAGAGAGACAGACGCTGGAGACCGTTTAGTCACGTTTGATCCCTCGCTAATCTGGAAAGCATTAGCACACTTGCCAGCTGCCCCACTGAGATACAGATACACAAACAGACACAGGTATGAAACCCTCCCATCCACTAGCTGAACAGTTCTGACAGGGATAGTAATGAGTGGATATAATAATCTGTAGTTAGCCAGTGATTTTAGCAGGGATGTGGAAAAACAGAATGGTGATAAAACGTGAAAGAATGACCATGTAAACAAGATGTATGGAAAGTAATAGGGTAACAGGAATAAAACAATGGCTGATAAAACAGTACAAGTAAATTATTTATTTCTGTGTGCTTTCTAAGCAGCCCTTGTGAGAAGCAGATGTGGAATGTTAACCTAGCATGTTGAATTACCTTCTACAATCACATTTACTGCTAGTCAAACAGAGATAAAGTGGGGTCCAAAAGTCTAAGACCACTGGTGAATTTTTTTCTATTTTGCAGTTCTTTCTAATTTGCATTTCATTGCAAATGATAACAAATTAACAACTTCAGTGGAATGTACAATCTATGATTGTTGACATGAATTTCAGAATTTGTATTTGGTATGTCATAATTTTGCTTCAATGACGTCATGTGCTCAAGCTGCCATGGCCTGCATAGGTTTGTGCAAATGTTTCTGACCAGCAGATCTAACCAAAGCTTTTTGGTTTCTTCTTCAATTTGTCATATATTTTCTTTGTTTAAAAAGTTTATCCATTTGAATACTTTCTGTTATTTGTTTAAATAAATAAAAAAGAGAGGATCTGTCATCTTGATTTTTGGACCGCTCTCTGTTTTTTTGCCCCTTCAGAATCCTTTCCATTTTCACATACTTCTCACACCAGAATCACAGATCATCAAAAAACCTTTTTATATTAAATTCAGTAGCTGTGACCTTTTTTCCCTTTACATTTAGATTAAGGGTTTGCATTTCACCTGTGTGCATATGGCAGCTAGCTAACACTGGCTAAAATAAACCAGCTATGCAGCTTGCGTTTAAATAAAGCACATAATCATGCTCAGTATAGCCACTGCTAAAGCCATTAAAAGATTTATGCGATTCCGTTCTCCCCCTCCCTTTCTCATTCACACCTCTTGTGATCATTACAGATAATAGAGATATATAGTCGCTATTTTATCACTGAGGAATGTAGCTGTGCAGAAGAAATGCTGAAAGTTGTGTTTTCTAAGTTTACAGCAGGCAATCTGTTTAAACTAGAGATTAGATTAAAAACTGAATAAACCGAAATAACATCTGTACCAGCAGAAATATAGCCATTTAAAAAAACATGGGTCATTACCAACAGTTAAGATGGCATGGTAGGTACCTGCAGGCTTTGCTACTGGGCAAACAAATACCCTAAGATGGACTGCTTAATGCAAAAAGGTAAATCAAAATAACTCATAATAAACCATAAACCATACACATGCTTCACTCACAAATGATTCATTTTAAATAAATGGTAGACTTCAAGTGTAGGAGCTATATTTCTGCATACACGTTCAGCTGATGATGGCCCCTGGTGCAAAAATCTCACAAAACTTAAAAGTGCCTTTCATTTATATTTTGATGTTGAAAGTTTCAAGATTCAGTGTTATGATACTGTAAGTGTAAGGACAATGTAGTCAGTGGGGGTTGAAAAAAGGCAGCATATAAAGAAAAGGCTTGCTCACACTGCTATTCTAGCGTTCTCTGGAATTACTGCATCAGCTGTAGTTACACAGCTCCCTCAACAGGTGAAGCACTATAATGCTAAATGTGTTCAATTTTGCACATTTTGCCGTTTCATGCAGGTGGAACTGCATTTTTCAGTTCCATGTAGGAGTTGTTCACTGCAATAAGTAAACATGCTGACATGCTGACACTTACAATGTATGCACAATTTATTTTTCATAAACATTCTTACCAACAGGGCTTTAAACTGATTTACTTGTCTGCCTGCCTGACTGAGCAAGGGTGTGTGTGTGTGTGTGTGTTCCCTGTTCTCCTGATTCTCTGAGTGGAATATATTGTCGCTGTCCAATGAAAAACATGTATCTCCACTTTTGTCCATATGAATCATTTAAACACATCAGCTGCTGTTTACAGTGAGTGTGAAGCTCATGATGATGGAAAGATGTCTGGTTCCATTGACTTCTATTAAAGTTAAATGAGGTTTTTGACCTCTCCTGTAAAGTTGCCATTTTGGAGATACTTGTTTTTCTTTGGACAGTGATGATATGTTTTAACAGAATTTGACTATATTTAATATTTTGGCTGACTTGTTATTTTTGTTTTTTTTATGTACAAAGCAAAATGGTCAGCTAGTCACTAGCTAAGTCACTGCTAAACCTACCACCTATTTGATCTGTTCACCGCAGTCTGGTGAAAAGTTCAGGTTAAAGAATAAAGGCTAACAAAAATCAGAATTGTAGAAAAAAAAAATTGTAATCAGCAACATATGATTGGTGCATTCCAACCAATCAGTTATTACTGGTCGTTGGCGGTCGAACGCTAGCACCTGCGAAAGGCTGCTTGTGCACTGTTACACAAATTGTAGCCGATCCTCGGCAAAACCGATAACTCCAGACAGCATAATGATTGTCCTTTTGTCTTTCCAGCCATTCGTCCCTTCTCACTATACACACACGTACACGTACACGCACATTTGCAGTGAAGCACCATTGTGTTGCTAATGCTGACTAGGCTTTGCCCAGCCAACAAAGGTTACCATAGAAACCAAACATGAGCATACAATGGCCTGTAGAGCAGGGGGGTGAAGCCTGAGGAGTTGATGGAGAAGAGGGGGAGGGAGAGACAGAGAAGGAGGTGGGAGGGGAAACAGAGGGAGGTAATGACCCTCCCTGACCCCTCTACTTTCCTCCTTTCAGTGTCTACACTTCTTTTTTGTAACTCTCTCTCCTCTCTTTCTTCTTCCACCATTCCTGCACATCTCATTCCTCCACTGTTCATGTGCTAAGTCCTGTCCCCAGATGGTCATCAAGCCGAGCTGTGTTGGATGATTTAGTGCTGTGAGAAACACACTGCCCCCACACACACTTCATAAACATGCACACACACACACACACACACACACACACACACACACACACACACACACACCATGCATACTGGCCTATACACACTCAGCAGACATTAACAAATGTGCAACATGTGCTGTGCAATACACACGCATATTTTCTGCAGACACACTGTCAAACACAACTAAGAATGAACATTCATCCGCCCAAAATCATCTGGACAACATACAAAACCAGTGAGAACAGCTCAGTTCTCTAAAGTCTAACCAAAAACACATGACAGAAGACCTAAACCAACAGCATTCACATTTACAACAACAAAAACAACATGCACACAAGCAGCACTATGGCTCAGCTAAAAACACCAATCGGAAGGGTGGAAAGACAAATGATTTTTATATCAAAATTGCAATATAAAAAATGGCAATTCTCAAACAAAAAGAGCTGCAACTTTTATCATGGACATACAATCTATTACTAACAGGCATAATACATTTAAAGTAGGGGGAAAATAACCTAAAAAAAAATGGAGCTCATGAACTGCTTTCAGAACAATTCAACTACTCAGAACCAACCAAATATTCATGTGCTGTGACATCACAACCACAAATAATCACTCAAGCCAGAAAAAAAAAGTATATTCTCGTCTTTTTAGCCCAAAACAAAATCAATTTATAGAAAATACCTCACAACTATATCACGAATTAAATCGTATTTGGAACACTGCACAGAGAAACCGCAATTACACATGTTCAGTTAGAGGTTTTCATTCAGCCCTACCAATAGCCAACAAAATGACATGGCCTAGTTTTGAGAACCTTGGAGCAATCTAACCAAATTAGAGATTATTCATTTTCATAAATTCCTACATGACTACATTATCACAATACAAAAAGCTATGCTCTCAAATGTTGGAGAAATTACATTATCTTACAAAAGAAACTTCACACCGGATCATGTTATTCTCAGTCAGTCTATAATATGCTAATAATCTTGTGTAGGCCTGAATGACCGGGTATTTTTCTGACCAATACTGCAGCTGTGAGTATTAAGACCACCACATCCACTCCTTCAGACTTGAGGCCTGAATAAAGAACAACACTTCACAAGCTCTCCTTTGTTCTTTTTTTTTTTTTTAAAGTTTAATCTTTTTTGAAACAATGATAAATATTCTAAGATAAAACTAAAATTGCAGCTCTTAAGGTCTGAAAATTGGACTCTTTCAAATTCTAATTAAATGATTATTTGCTCAGCCATTAATCTTTTGTCAATAGAAATACATGGCTTGCTCTTCAAAGAAATTAGCTATGAGAGTCAACTCAATTTGCAGTGACTGCAACTTGTCAAAACCCTATGTCGGTACATCAGCCTATTAATAACTACAGCTACTCAGTGACTACACTTCGCTCCCATCCACCAGGGACAGCACAGTGCACAGTAAAAACTTTATTTTGCTTACCCAGAGGCAATAAGCGCACGTGACTGCGCCATGGCGATTCTCTGCAGTGCTGGCCGGCTCAGCCCTGCGAGACTGGCACGAGGAGGCAGAGGAGCGGCACATGCCGCGGAACGCTGAGGCGGAACTGTTGCTGAAGGCGAGGGTGACGGTGAACATGATGTGGTGCTTGATGCCACAGTGATGAGCGTTGCAGTTGGCACTGATGGAGGAGATGTTGACGAGAAGTTTGGCATGGTTGGAGGCTGCTGACTGGATGTTGGTGGAGGTGGAGGAGGAGGTAAAGGTGGAGGAGGAGGACGACCGGAGGACAGTGACAGGGTGGCAGTGTTTGAGGTGAGCATAGACAACGAATGAGCAAAGGCAGCAGCATTCTTGCGTTCTTGTGAGAGGGAGCGGTTAAATGACAGGCCATGAGGCAGCGTTTGTGAATATGTATTAGACATAGATGAAGTTTTGGACAAGGATGCAAATGTCCCTAAGCTGGATTTAGGACTTGGTGGTTTCACTTGGGGAGGTCTGCGTCCTAGTGTGTGAGAAGCCAACGCATTTGCTTTCACACTTAAGACAAGCATACACTGTTGGCAGGCACATGGCTGTCCAGGAGGGGCAAGAGACGACATTGAAAGAGTTCCACTAGGATAAATTGCACTTCCATTGTCACTTGAGCTAGAACCAGACACTCCTACGCCCAGAAGTCCTCCGGTTGAGCCTCCACTTGAGGGCACTCCACCAACTGCTCCTAGACCAGTACCCCAAGCCTGCGAGGCTTTCGGCAGGGGCCCAGAGACCAGGGGGTAAGCCATGTCCGAGCGTCTTTGAATGCGACGTCGTCTCTGGGTTTGCCGGTTAACCTGAGTCATGCTCTGGAAGTCCACGAGGTAGCAGAATCCAAGTGGTGCCAGGTCCAACCAGGGCTGCTGGCGGTCCTTTGCCGCTTGCAGGGCAATGCAAACCTCCATGTCGTATGGCGTCCAAGAACCTGCGTCATTCTCCCACTCCCACAGCCAGCCCTGGCCTGGTGCCGAAGTAGGATCATAGAAACTCCGTCGTACTGGCCTCAGTGTACCTGTATAAGGACAGAGGAGCGATTAGATTGTACTCCTATAAAAGAGCTCCAATTCATTGAAATTATTTGCAGTAACGAGTACAGGACTTCTGTGTAGCTTTTATGTAATGACAACCAAGTTCACATTACATTTCTGTCAGCACGGTTTTGTTAAGGGGCATGGTCAATTTGTGAATCCCCTAGTTTTATATTGTACAGAACCTTTCCTGTGAATTAATTTTTAATTAAAGCAATTTACAAACAATTAAAACAACTTACAAAAAACATTTTCCTCTACTTCTATATGTATACATTTATATTCTAAACGTCTACATTACCGAAGACATTTTATAATATAAAAGTGCTATTCTTTGTGGTCTGCAAGAAGTGAGTCTTTTTTGTAAAAGAAATAAAGTACCTCTACACATCTGCAATAAACTGGATAAACACAAGAGATAGCCATGAAAGACTCAACAAATGATTAAGACATTAGATCATTAGTTTGACTGTGGTCTGACAGTAGTGTATCCATTTGAAGTAAGATAACCAAATGGTCTACAGCAGTGGAGAAGCTCAATGCTTATTTGGACATGAGCATTCCAGCACATAGATGCAACACATATGTCTTTGTATATGAACAAACATGGAAGTTCTGCTTTAGTTGCTATCCAACAGACAACACTGTGAGAGCACTGAGATTGCAACATACACAATGCTTACAATTCTGACTTTCAATTACACAGGTGCAATGAACACACTGTATACTGCTTGGTAAAAAAAATCACCAATCCACCCGAACAGAATGAAATGTCTTCCTTTTTTCCCCCTACGTGAACTTGTTGAGTCTGGCACCAGTCCAGAGTCCTAGACTTAGGGGCAAAGCAATACAGGCTGTGAGGAAAGGGACACATTCACAAATTCCTGGCAGTGGGTGGAGGGACACACAAGCATGGGAGAAAGGCCTAAGAGGGTCAACATTTGCTTTGTGCTGACAGTGAACACATGCTGAAGCCAACAGTGGAGATTACTGGGGCCTGGGGGACAAGAGATTGAAATGAGAAAAGGGAGAGAGACTCTTCTGTTTCTCAGGTGAACAAATTTTTTTTTTTTTAACAATTTTTTTTCTTAAAGATTTTTCTAAGTATAACTTTAAAAATGTTTAGCAGAATGCATCGTTGACAAACAGAAGCAGAAAGCTATCTCCAAATTTTCAAATGTAACAAAGTTCATCCCTTCACCTTTGAGCTTAAAACATAATCACTTCCTTATAGCTCTTGCATACCAAAGTTCACATTTTTCCCCATGTAAGAGGATAATCTCGTTTTTTTTTTCATTAACTGAAGAATGGCAGAGTATTCCCTAGGCCCTTAAGTGACTTTCCTCTTGAGCCAGATGAGTCAGTGCCACTGGGGAAAAGGTGCATTTTAAGAGTGATTAAATGGAAGGTAGAAAGAGGTGTGGTCCAAAGGCCTTCACGGGCAGGTTGTTGTGATGGTAAACAGAGCTTTTACACCTGTGTGTGAGTACACCCCTTGCACAAAAGCCAGAATGTATTGGGTCAGCTTTTCAAATGTTTGAAATCCTACTCTCTTCAACTTCATAACCACATGTTTTTAAATATGAAAATTGACAAACTAACAGGAAAAACGCTAATATCAGCAACTCATACTTGTAAACATACTTATCTGTTGGCTGAAAAGCAAAACACAAAAGCAAGCAAAAATGCATATGCTATTTTATTTCCTTAGATTTTAATTCAATTAAACAGACAATAACTGCATATTTGATAGAATCCTGAACTTGTGAAATCCTGAAGTTTGTTTATCCGTGGTTGAGTTGTAGTGTGTTGTAATTGACACTTTTCTCTAAAGTGGGTAAAATATATTTTTTTGTGTATTTGTATACTAAGATTTAATCATTTTAATGATTACCCTGAAGTTCAGGATTTCATTACTAAAATGATAAAATGTCATAGCAGTTGACAGGGATTAAGTTTAGTAGGGAATTTCCATTGAGAATGTTGTGTAGTCCAGGTCTAGGCTAAATCCCCACATGGGGAATTAACCTTCCAAAATTAGTTTCTCAATGTCTATGTACGGTTTAGGCTTCATATTATTTTATGTTGGATTATATTTAGGTCAGGCTAACCACATTGATCAAAACACAACAATTAAGAATTAAAATAAACAATCAAAATAAAATAATTTAAAAGATCTGCATAAATACATGAAAGTTCATGGACTACTGCTTTAGTACTTTATCAGAACTCTCTTTATCCCTACTTTTTCATTTCCCTACAATTTCATTGAACAAACTGGAAATGTAAAATTACACTTCAGTGTTACTGTTTCTTTCCCCAAAAACAAAAAACCCATTTATGTAAAACAGCAAACATACTAGATGCTACCACACAAAGAACTCATGATACCTATAGTAATATCTTGGACTGTAGTGAGTGCTTCCTTAATCCTAAATACTGACACCGGACACAAGATACTGAAAAATCGCTTAATGTTCTTTTCCCAGATCAACACAAAAACATTTTTGATTACCATTTCCTCCTCTCCATACTGCAGCTACATCAACAGATGGTCAAGTCCATTTTCACATGCCAATCAATTCATCCTCAGTAATAACGTGTGGAAATGCATCCGTATATGTAGGTTTGTGTCAGCATGTGTATGTGGAGAAGGTCAGTGTCTCAGTACTTCACTGACTGTGACATTAGGTTCAGGATCCCAGGACCTCTGAGAAGAGACAAAGCCTTAAAGCAGGTGTACAGAGACTGTCCATCTGTTCAATTGTTAGGAACGCCTTGCTTCTACGCCTCCCTGCTCCCCCAACCCAATTGTGTGAACCCCTCTCGTAGTATTATTGTTATTCAAGCAGTAAATTTTGTGAATTGCAATTAATTTTTATTTATGACTTTGGAAACTGCCGCATGCTGGAAGAGAATGTGCAGAAAACTGACGAGACTGCTGAGGCTGAGAGTGCTCTAGAACTAGAACACTACATCTTCACCACACAGCAGACATGTTTGGTTCCCTTTCTACCATGAATGAAAAATACCCTAAAAATGGGCAGATCTGTTGTTTCTACTACAAAACAGGGATGCTCAAATACAAACAGCCATGCAGTGAAATGGACCATATTTTTAGCTCTGCCTGCCATTAGCGTTCACACTGAGGGGAACTGCAAAAATGTGTTTTTTTTGTTTATTTCTGCAGTTGACTGCTGTGATGCAGACTGTTGGTAATAAATGGATGAAGTCAGAAATGTAGAGACTAGCAGTAATAGAAACCCGGCATTCAAAGCCTGTAAAAACACCCCTCCAAAAATGATCACACAAAGTGACTCAAAAGTGCCTGATGCCTTTAACTGTTTTACATACTTTTCACAATAAGTTGCATTTTTTATACAATTACTATCCTTTAAATATTCCAGAATAATACAATCAGGAATTTGTCAGTGAAAAGAGGACTCAAAGACAGTATTTGTAATAATTAACAATCCTTTTGCAATATAAACATTACATATAGTCACTGTCGAAATGGTAACTCGAAAGGAATAGGTAAAAGCTTCTGTAGTTGTAATGTAACATATTCAAACATTTTTGAGTACTGCTGTTGGTTCACTAATTATGAAATTGTCGCACAATTGCATTGTAGCATATGCAAGGTCAGGACTGTTAGGACTGTTTAGGCAGATCATGGATTATCATTAAGAAATGTCTACTAAGAACAATTCCAGGGTGTTGCGCCATCATAGTCAATCGTGGGAAAGTGTGTTTGTTTCACTTCAAGAATTTACAAAACAGTAATTTGTGCAGGGGTGCACAAACTTTTGCATGCAATTTTAAAGATTCTTAAAAAAAGATAGAGCTTCTCTTGTTGTTCAGATAAACAAAATGAGCAAAATTATACTGTAGTTGTCACAATCACCACTAGTATTGCAGCATGGGTTACTACAACGGACTCTATATTGTACAGTTTATCTTCAAAAACTCTACATGACTTTGTTTACTTCTTAACAAAGGAATTATGCTGACATTAAGTGTGTGTAGGAATGGCTAATGAAATTAAACCACATCAAAAAGCACAGGTCACCAAAGCAACATGTAGTAAATATATGTAGTGACAGAGTGCTCAACATACCATTAATATAGTACGTCTGGAACCTGGCAAAATACAGTTCCACACAATTTGTCTAATGTAATAAATTAAAAACAAAATGCAAAACATGTGCACGCTCAGTGTCTGTTTACAGGCCCGTGCTCTAACATTCACATGAATCTTCTTTATCTTCTCTAGCTCCCCACCTCTTCCCTGATCAGTCACTTCTCATATGCTCATTATCTATTTTCATTTCCCTTTTTTTTAAATTAGACAATGACCTGTGTCAAACAGTACATGTAGGGAAATGTGACACTACGGCCTCTTCTATGGAAAAAAAAAGATACTTGTATTTGGATAGCAACAATGTACAGTTGTAGGGCTGTACCTGACCTCAGTTTGAATGACCATACATACATACCATTGTATGCAAGATTTGAATTGGGCCTGCTTAAGAACTGAAATCTAATGTTGGGCTGACCATGTGGATTTGTGGTATAACAGGACAGGCAGAGCTCATGTATTTCTGTTTAAAATAATCTCTTATGGCCTATGTATTTTATTAATCAACTTTCAACATTAAAAATGACATGCAAATAAACAAATAAATAAATAAATACATAAATAAATAAATAAATAAACAAACAAATTAATAGAAATTTAAAGTACTGACACCTAATCTTCAACAGGATTAGCCTACTTCCTTTGTTCCCCTAGAACTTAGGAACTAAAAACATATTTAACCAACAAATAAAATTATTGAAGACTGGATACATGTTTTAAAAAAACTGTTGAAAAATATAATTTGTAGGCTATTGTATTCCTCTTTAAACATAATAAATAAATCCAAAACAAATGAATCTTCCCTAACTCAAGATGGGGTTTTTGCTCTCCAAGCAGAGGCTCGTCCACCAGAAAGCAGACATGCTGAATCTGAGGCGGCAGGCAAATCCTGCCTTATAAACAGACTTACTGCCTGCATTATATGTGTACATATTCTGTATTAAATCAGAACGCCTGGCAGTTTTGCTTTGAGAGTTCTTCTAAAGTTGAAAATGCCACTAGATTGTAGGCTTTTTCTGGGACTTGGTTATAGCTAGTTTGGCTTACTTCCTAGGTTCACCTACGTCACTCCACTGCTGCGCTCCCTTCACTGGCTTCCTGTTGCTGCCCGCATCAGAATGGACCAGGGCCTCCCTACCTCATGGCAACGGTCAAGAGTCGATCTGTACCTCGAGCCCTTCGAGCTTCAAGTACAGTCTCTCGCGGTCTTCAAACGCAGACTGAAGACCCATCTCTTTGTAAAGCACTTAAGTGATTGAGCTCTAGTAGAGGAGTAAGTTATATGTGTATGTACTTGTGTTGCAATTATAATTACCTTTCTTCTCTATAGGTATGAGCGCTGGCCTGGGGTTGCCAGGTAGTGCATTTTTGCTTTATATATGTCTGTGTATTGTTCTCTACGAGTATCAGCACTGGGCAGTGTCTGAGCTCATGGTAAGTTTTAGGCTCTAACCTTTCTACACTAGCTGGAATATAATCCAACGGAACACTAAGCACGGTGGTAAATCGCTCCGGATAAGAGCGTCTGCTAAATGCCTTAAATGTAAATGCTTACCAACCAGCCTACCATCTCTTCTCATCAGTTAACCACCAGCACAAATTGTCAGATGGTCTTTTTTTTTTTAAAGAAACTATGGCAGAATATACAAATATATTTATAAAGCAGAGCTAAAGAAGGCTCTGTGATAACGATACAGCAAGTGTATATCACCACACTTTATTTGCTCCTTTATAACAAGCAGAGCAACATGTAGCACAGAGCTGAATTCCCCCCGACATACAGAAGTACCTGGAGAACCACCTGTTTGCAGCTTTAGCTCCTGCAAGAGGTGGTAAGCTTCCAGTGTTGCTGTCTTTGTCGTAGGATGTGTTGTACCCAGTGTGAGTGCACTGTTTAGTTGCACTACTATAAATAAATAAATACACAGTGCAAAAAGATTACTTAGACCTAATTTAACAACTGCCAAAAACTTAGTAAAGTGTCAATGAAAAAATACCTAGCCCAACAACAGTTCTCGCCCTCCCATTTATTCATTATAAATAAATAAATAAATAAATACACAAACAAACAAACTAAACCTCTCCCTCCACCCCACAGGCTAATCACATGAGAGTCATTTGGCAAACTGAAATACAATGCAGCCTTGTGCATGCATGTGTGCACATGCACTCATGGATGTGTCTGTGTGCACACATGATTAATATCTAGCCTTCATTGGAAAACATGGGGTGAATGACGGCACCCTGGGGCCTGGGGCTGTTGAAACTCTGTACAGTCTGTTGCGCAATCATATGGAGAAACTTACAGCCGCTCCCCTCTGTTTTCCTTCTCTATCCCTCTCTCCGCATTATTCCGTTAACCCCCCTCACCCTCAGCGCCTGCAGAGCACATATCCCACCCCTTGCCTTTTGTGCAGCATTTTTCAACTTGGAAGTGGCCGTCTCCCTGGGCCCTCTTTGCTTGAGACACTTTCTTGGAACTTTTGATTTGTATGTGTGTGCGTGTCTGTTCTGTAGTTTTGTGGACATTTGGAATGACTCTTGCTCAGTTGAACCAGCTGGACAGATTGGGGGTTAGACCACAGCTGACTGTCTTTAACCTCTCAGCCAAATACTGAGTTGGGCTATGCTTCTTCTGTCAGATCTCGCTGACGCCACAAACACACAAAAAAACACATCCTTTTCAGAAGAAATCACAAAGTTTCAGTTTCAGAATGCTTGGCGTGTGATTTTTGTCAGTGTGTATTGAATTGCTCTTGGTGAGAAAAATAGGGACATTTAAGGGTCCTGTGGCCAGTTATTATAAACCAATCTTGAGTTACTGACACCTCCTCAGAAGTGCATCTATTCTCTGTGACAAATGACCAGTTGAAATGCTTACTGATGACAGACAGAGAAGAGGAAATACATTTATCTCATGGACACCACAAAGTTAGGCAAGCTTTAACTGTAATCTGAGTACACTTGAAACTTGAAAAGTGGGTGAGAGAGAGAGAGAGGGAGAGAGAGAGAGAGAGAGAGAGAGAGAGAGAGAGACAGAGACAGAGACAGAGACAGAGAGAGAGAGACAGAGCGTTAGACATTGAGAGAGACAGAGAGAGAGATAGAGAGAGAGACAGAGAGATAGAGAGAGACAGAGACAGAGAGAGAGAGAGAGAGACAGAGACAGAGAGATAGAGAGAGAGAGAGAGAGAGAGAGAGAGAGAGACAGAGAGAGACAGAGAGAGAGAGAGAGAGAGAGAGAGAGAGAGAGAGAGAGACAGAGAGAGAGAGAGAGAGAGAGAGAGAGAGAGATTTTAAATCTAAATGAATGGTTAATTTTAACAGTTTTCATGAATGGGACAATTAAGAACACACTAGTACACCATGTTCTTTGTGGATACTGTACCAGTGCTTAACAGACTATTATTACTGCTGTATGAAAAAAAACACAGCAGCTGGTGCCTTGAAGGATTTAACAATAGAGGGCTTTTGTGGATACTGACTTTCATTATGGATTATTATTTCCTACCTAGCTTGCCCTGTGACACTTTAAATACTTAATAAGCACAGAAAGTGTCTTCGATCTCTAGATTGAGTCACTTCTGCAATCATGCACAATGGTGTTCAATTAACTCAGAGGCATACTATTGGTATTTTTTCTTTTCAACAGGGAAGGTTTTACATCTCTTCTTTGTCTTTACAACCCCTTGTCCTCTGATCACATAATTAGAAAGCACACTGTGCCTAATCATTCCGTCTTGGTGAATTCTCTGCTCTTATTTGCTCTAAGAATTCTGTCCCACGCTCTCGACTCTACACACATCTGTTCCTCCAATTCAACAAAGAGAGTGGGTGAGGGTGCCATTCCCAAACACTGGAGTCCCCCTCACTCCCAAATATTCTGAGTCCCCACCCCCACCTCTATCTAGGCTTGGATAGAGTTCCCATTCTCTCTCCGCCTGTCTGACTGCCTTTTCCTCCATGAAATCCCAATCCAGGGCAAGCTCTCATAAGATCATCTGTCATGAAAAAAAGAAGGCCATTTAAATTACTAGCTTTGGTGATTAGGCATCCAAGAAAGACCCTCTGCTTATATATACTTTGAAACATTGTCTCCGGTTTGCCTCCGTCCTCCTTCATCGTTTTCTCTTTGTGTGTCATTCCCATCACAATTTCCCTTCAACACAACAGCTGCACTTGGATCACTGGTTCTAATATGAAAAGAATGTGTCTAGCCAAAACCTTGGTTTCCAGCTGGTTTGTGGTGTCACTTTTCTCCCCCCTACCCACTTCAAAATGACAAACTGGTGAGGTATCACTACAAGTCCTCTCCAACTTCTGCAAGGCACCACTGACTTTCAGCTCACCATGGCTGTCACAGTTTACTGGAAAGGGTGTGAACAACAACTTAACCGAACTGTTGCAACACAATGACACCTAATCAGTAACTGCAGCGGAAGAAACAGGAGGAGGGCAAACCCTTATTGGTCCACTTACATTTAGTCAGCTTCGGGAAAGCTAAGGCAGGAGGGAGCAGCATTTGGGCAGAAACCTCCGTATCGCTTCCATGGCTGGACACAACGCAGCTCCTTTCGGGTGTAAGCAGCTGATTAAAAGAAAGCACAGGCGAACCATTTATCCGTCTCATTCGTGTTCACCTCCTCTTCAACATCTACACCGTTTCGGGCGGTTCTCTCCTCCCTTCTGTCACAGCCGAGTTCGCTCCGGTTTGTGAAGAAAAGCGCTGCTGGACACGGAGCTACAGCTTACAGTGTGGCGCTGTTCCTCCTCAGCGGACTCTTGTAGAGAACACAACACGAGTCCAAGTGTTGTTTCAGTTGCGGGAGCGGAGCGTAGAGCATAGTTAACAACTGACAGGAGCGACTTTCCATAAACCTGGGCTGAACCCTCCCGCTCTCTCTCTCTCTCTATACACGATAAACAGGTTTGGTTGGTCTGTTATTTTTTTCCAAGAAACCAAACTGCTGAATGAGACATGTGCTTCGCGAGTTCAGCCAAGTACGGTTACTTGACTGAGCTACACAGAGTAAACTAAAAAGGGCTCTAAAACGAGAATGTACACTAGAAAGGACCATACAACAGAAAATCGTTCATACTCACTCTACAATGCGAAACCCAGCGGGTCGCTGTTCTCAGCCTCGGGAGTGGGACCTATGCTCCTGCTGCGGGATCTCCCTTATTTGTCATAAAAACCACTTTGTACATCGAGCTGACGTCATATTTTATAGGACAAAACAGAGTTCTCCTTCACAGGGAGTTTAGAAAATGGTTAACCAGGTCAGCGAGATCGTAGTAATTAGCTCCATAATGTTAAACTGTATCCTGTGAAGGACTCGCATCCCGCGCCACTCATCAGAGTGATGGGTCGTAGCCACTCTTGCTCTCTTATTGAACAGCTTCTTAAACGATAGGAGTCGGTTCACTTTGGTACAAAGACTCGGCTCAGCTGTAGCCGACTTAAAAAAAACGTCGTCTTCCCATCAGTGACAAAGATGGTGTTCGGGAAGACAGAGTTATTCCCAAATATATTCACATGTATTTATTCATGGATGATTTATGAGTGATTTTATTCACTCTGAGTGCTCATTTCGCTCAGTGTTCATTTGTCCATACTGGACAGGTCTGTGTGCACTGTTGAGTTTAACTGTACAAGTGCATTCTTGTGTAAAAAGGCAACTGGAAAACTGCAGGCCTACTTCTTAGGTATTTTGTCTCACACTGTGAGCCAACTCTTTGTGACAGACCGCATCAGTAGTAATTATACACTTGCTCAAAAAAATAAAGGGAACACTTTTTAATCAGAGTATAGCATCAACTCAGTTCAACTTCAGTGATATTGATCTGGTTAGTTAAGTAGTAGGGAGGGCCGTTAATCAGTTTCAGCTGCTTTGGTGTTAATGAAATTAACAACAGGTGCAGTAGAGGAGCAGCAATGAGACACCTCCCAAAACAGGAATGGTTTAAAAGGACAAGGTCATTGACATTTTGTCCCCCGCTAATCTTTTCCCACTTATTTTTCACTAGTTCTGCAGTTGACTTGGGTCAGCGTCACTACTAGTACCATGGTGCAGTACCTGGACCCTACAGAGGTTGCACAGGTAGTCCAACGACTGAAGGATGGCACATCAATATGTACTATTGCCACAAGGTTTGCTGTGTCTCCCAGCACAGTCTTAAGAGTACGGTGGAGATTCCAGGAGGCAGGCAGTTACTCTAGGAGAGCTGGACAAGGCTGGACAAACCCCTCAGCAGGACCGATATCTGCTTTTTTGTGCTAGGAGGAACAAGATGAGCACTGCCAGAGCCCTACTGCTGTGAATGTGTCTGACCAAACAATCAGAAACAGGCCTCATGAGGGCGGCCTGAGGGCCCGATGTCCTGTAGTGGGCCCTGTGCTCACTGGCCAGCACCGTAGAGCTCGATTGGCATTTGCCACAGAACACCAGAATTGGCAGATCCGCCACAGGCGCCTTGTGCTTTTCACAGATGAGAACAGGTTTTACCTGAGCACATGTGACAGACGTGACAGGCTCTGGAGACGCCGTGGACTGCAACATCATTCAGCATGACTGGTTTGGTGGTGGGTCAGTGATGGTCTGGGGAGGCATATCCCTGGAAGAACGCACAGACCTCTACAGACTAGACAACGGCACCCTGACTGCTATTAGGCATCGGGATAAAATCCTTGGACCCGTTGTCAGACCCTACGCTGGTGCAGTGGGTCCTGGGTTCCTCCTGGTGCACAACAATGCTCAGCCTCATGTGGCGAGAGTATGCAGGCAGTTCTTGGAGAATGAAGGAATTAATACCATTGACTGGCCCACCGGCTCGCCTGACCTAAATCCAATAGACCACCTCTGGGACATTATGTTTCGGTCCATCCGACGCCACCAGGTTGCACTTCAGACTGTCCAGGAGCTCAGTGATGCCCTGGTCCAGATCTGGGAGGAGATCCCCCAGGACACCATCCTTCGTCTCATTAGGAGCATGCCCCCACATTGCATACAAGCGTGTGGGGGCCATACAAACTACTGAGAACCATTTTGAGTTGCTGCAATGGAATTTGGGTTAAATGGACGAGCCTGCTGCATCATTTTTTTGCTTTGATTTTCAGGGTGTCTTTGAATTTAACCCTCTGTAGGGTGATCATTTTCATTTTCATCAAACGATGTGGCATCCTTTCGTTCCTAACACATTACCCAGTCTATATGAGGAAAG
This sequence comes from Prochilodus magdalenae, assembly GCA_024036415.1. Classification (NCBI taxonomy): domain Eukaryota; kingdom Metazoa; phylum Chordata; class Actinopteri; order Characiformes; family Prochilodontidae; genus Prochilodus; species Prochilodus magdalenae. The sequence continues at coordinate 58,981 of JAMWET010007136.1, forward strand.
ATATTCTGCATGATTTTTTTCCCATTGGATCTGAGGTGTTTTCAAAGTGTTCCCTTTATTTTTTTTGAGCAGTGTAGTATCAATCCAGTACAATACCCAACTCTAGTCCTCGAAGCACCTCCCCTGCTTCCAGAGCCTCATACTGTCATGCTTAATAATATGTCGAAAACTAGTACAGCACCAGTAGAAGTTCATTAATTAGTTTAGTTGTAGAGTAGTATATGGGTTTGAATGCAGCTTTGTGTTTCAGGATTGTAAACCATTGACATATAATATTAAATGTGGCACTAACTACTATTGATACTATTGATGCAGCCTATTTACCAAAGATTTGTTTTACAATGCCAGTCACAATATTGTGCCGTGTTGATAAAATTTTTTTTTTTTTTTTACATTTTTGGTCATTTGTTTTGTAGCAACTAATTTCAAGGTTCAGTCTACAGAGGACTTATAGTGGAGGAGAGATTTTTTAAAAATGGAAGTAGTTGCTGCTGTTCGCACATTATAGGGATGGCAGTGTTGGATGTATTCTGTGCTAAACTGTGGGGTTGACTAAGGGTTTGTGTGTCTACCAACAGAGGTATAAAGTGATTGATGACCTACTCTGCTTTTTAACAGTTTTGCCAGTCCTGTCGGCAGTCTTTTATTTTTCTTCCAGATGATTTCAAACAAACATCTAGAAACATGATTACATGATTGAAGTATTCAGTATTCATTATTAAAGTATGCAGTGTCCATGATTGAAGTATGCAGTGTTCATGATTGAAGTATGCAGTGTTTATGATTGAAGTTTGCAGTGTTTATGATTGAAGTATGCAGTATTACACTATTAATGTATGGCGTGTTTATGATTGAAGTATGGCGTGTTTATGATGGAAGTATACAGTATTCATGATGACGTATGCAGTATTCAATGTCTCTGTTGAGTAATCAGTTTGTATGTCATTAGTTTTGTCCTTATAGCTAGTATAAGACTTGTCAGGGTTTACAGTAATGCATTTTAATAGATAGAACCTAATATAATTTAATGTACAGGTAACAATAAAGCAGCCCAGCAAACTTTCAGCCATAACAAGCAATGTTGTGAAGAGGCAAAAAATAATTCATAAAACAGTTAATTAAAAATTAATAACCTCTCCTCCAACGTTTTATAAAAAACTTACACTTTGCACAAAGCACTTTCCTTTGCCTGGAGTCTTAGCACTTACATTTTTTTGTGTAAGATCACAAAGCGGGGGGACCCACTGTATATAACTTTGAGCAGGGCACTACTTAAATAGTCACGTCTTTTAAAGCAAGACTTAATTCCTGCAAGAATTTTGTATGCAACTAAATTCTTTGATGTGTGCAATCATGTATGCACCATTTGGACTTAACCTACTGTTTAGTGCTGTGGTTTTCAAAAATAGCATACAGGAAGATACTATCAGATCACACCTAACAATTTAAGATTTATCCAAGAACAGTATTTAGCCCCAAATAGCTTGGAACATAAGTGCCTTATTTATTATTTTGCCTTATTAGTTATTTTCCCAATATGAAACGATAGATGTGAAAATGAACAGTCAATATAGGCATAAACTCTTACTGTTTGGTGCACTTGGCTTTTTAGTCCTAGACTAGGGACCACAAAAAAGTGCAGTCTCTATTTTCGCATTCTAGTGATCAAAGTGTTACTCAAAAAGTGTTACTACACCTTATGTGCCTTTAATGTAAAGTGACCAGTGATGAAAGATGAAAACTAGGTACATTGCCAGTTCTTTAGGAAACAGCAACAAGTTAAGAAGATATGATAAGGTATGGTAGAACACATAATAAATAAGATAAGAAAATATAATAATGAAAAATGTGTATTTCTTACTTCCCCCCTAACACTGGTTGTTGCTCTTTGCTTTTTAGGAATAAAGTTTAAAAGTGCGATGGTTCTTAAAAATATCTAAGTCTAGTCACTGAGGCAGGGATGTCACATGTAGATGAATGGCTGGAAAAGTAGAAGCCTACATTCAGCAGATGTCTATCACCTGGTATTACAATTCAAGTTCTGTGACCCCATTTATGCTATTCATCCCTGGGTTACCTCTAGGTGTCTTGACGTTCATGGAGATGTTGTGGACTCACTACTTGCTAGTTCTGGACGATTTTATCACAGTAGCCTATTCTCTAGCCTAGAACCGTGCAATCAAGAGTGGCTAGTAGACAGCAGCAGCCCCCTCTGTTGGCCTCAACAAGCACAGCGCAAGACGTTTTGCCCAACTGGTCTGCTGTCAGGACTTTTGGGGTGTTTTTAAATTTACAGTTAAAGAAGGGAAACGGTGATGTCTGGTCACCCTACTTTAGTGGGACGAGGGCACCAATAATGATTGGACTCAGTGGACTCAGCAGTGTCCTTTTAGCCCAAATTCCTCGAGATGAAGATAAGTATCAGTTTTCTGGCCATAATATCTCTGTGTATGTGATGCACACGTCTGCCCCAAATGCACAGAAGCTGCTGATTTCAACAAAATTTCGACTTTAATGAGAACCACCGGGCACCTTTGGGAACTGAACAGACCCTTAAAATTCAAAGATGCTCTAAATCTGATTTATTTGATTCTATTCCAGTAGATGGCGCTGTGGGATTTATAAGAGTCCTGTTTGCTGTCTAGGCGGTAGAGTTACAGACGAATCTTATTATAAGGGTATACCCTTTATCTTAAAAGGTGTGACAAGCATATACTTATTTTACCAACTGCTATGAGTTTTACAATATTCACTATTAACAAAAACAAAACAGTGCCGTGTACTGTATATTTATATACAGTACTGTGGACGACCTAACTGTCCGTAGGGCTCCATAGCTCAGGGGTTAGAGCACTGGTCTTGTAAACCAGGGGTCGCGAGTTCAAATCTCGCTGGGGCCTCGACTATTTTTTTTCCCATGTAATAACAATAAATTGAGACAAACATTTTATCAGGACGTGCAGCGTCTTCAACCCTTAAGTACAGCTGCTCTTCACGTTAGATCTTATAGTTATTTTACAGGTTAAATAACTCGTAATTCCCATTGCATATATTCATATACATTATATGTTATATGTATAAGGAAACCTACGTCCTACAACCGCTTCTTGAAAGTGAAAAATGTATTTGCGATTTCATATTACAAACAGAATTGCGTGTTTAATTTATCGCGACATAGAATTCCTGAACATTCACTGAAACAATGTGTGCAATGCGCTAAGTGGTTTCCTCTAAAGGTGCCCCGTACGGCTGTTGGTCAGAGCCCGGATAGCTCAGTCGGTAGAGCATCAGACTTTTAATCTGAGGGTCCAGGGTTCAAGTCCCTGTTCGGGCGAATGCTTTTTTTCGTTTTACAGATGTAATTGTACAAAACAAGGTCGCAATTTAACTTCCTCCCGTTTATATTTTTGTCTTTTAGTCATTACTGAATCCGTAAAGATGTAAATGATTCGTAACTAATTATGTGTCCACTGCTACAAACATAAATAATCAGTTTAGACAATAAAGAGTTTATCAGACTAGCTACAAACATTTTCCCAGTATCAACTCCACGCGATTAAACAGGATACCAGATGTAAGAGAAATTCATTTAGTCACACACACTAAAAGAACGCGCGCCCAACGTGGGGCTCGAACCCACGACCCTGAGATTAAGAGTCTCATGCTCTACCGACTGAGCTAGCCGGGCTGTTGCAAAACGTTGTCCAATTCGGATATATGGTGAAGTCGGGTGTTGAAGGACAAGAATGTCGTAGAGCCAAAATAAGAGTATCTAGTATCCAGAAGTTTATCAGCATTTTAAAGACACCGTGGCATGCAACAGAAGCCATAGTATACTTACTTGTTTAGTGAAATGATATTGACACAGAATAATAATAGTTACGGTACAATCCGGTATAAATAGACACATCTAATGGATATGCGCAACGTGTAATGTTGCAAACTTAAGAAACAGTAAAACGGTAAGTTCCCTGACCGGGAATCGAACCCGGGCCGCGGCGGTGAGAGCGCCGAATCCTAACCACTAGACCACCAGGGAGCTGAAAACTAGAAGAATAGTGAAGGGTTTAGAGACACACTTACAGCGTATGCTCTGTTGTTGCTAATATTGGTTATATAAAAGTATGTAATGCTACTGTACTGCCACTGTCTGTAGAGCCACCAGAGATCCCACTCATCCGGCTCATGTACTGTTCAGACTGCTACCCTCTGGTAAACGCTACCACAGCATGCGGTGTAGGACTGCCAGACTCAGGAGCTACTGTCCACAAGCCATTAGACTGCGCAATACAGTTTTACATGCAGAACTATCAGGACTGTTGAACTCTTGAACACACACAAAAATAATCACACACAATGTCAAATACTCAGTACTCGTGCTAATTTATGTCCATTAATCTCATTGTTTAGTACTTTATCACTTTCCAGTGTCAAGTTTACAGCTATAGTGTTGTTTACATTATGTTACAGTGTGCAATAATATCACTTGGAAACATAGCAATATTTCTGTAAATGCAAAGTATAATTTCCTATTTGTTACTTTCCCCCACCCCTTCTATATTTATACTTATGTCTCATCCGCAGTTACATTACTAGTATGTGTCATGTGTTTGCACTATGTTTACATTTGCACATCGGAGTTTGGAGAAAGTTCACTTTGACTTTGAGATAAGGCCTAAGGTCTAAAACAGTAAAAAGATGATTTTTTTTTTATCACTGTTATTAATTTGTTGTCTGAAATCACTATTGATTTTGTTATTTAATCCATTCATGTTTATTTGCTTTATTAATAAGTGTAAAAACCAAGTGTGTAAATGTGGATATATGTACAAGAAATTACCGATGCATGTTTCAGAAGGATATTAAATGACATCACTGTAAATTCAGGACTGCATAAGATAGCAAGCAGTAATTACAAACAGGTACTTTTAATTAGACCTTTATGTACCAACAGGTGTATTTGTATACTGGGGCTGTGAATATTTATTCTTAGTAAATAACATTTTTGTGAATAATTTTATAGAAATGTAAGATATTTAGGATTCATGCAGTGCAGCTTATATCTGAGGAAGTGTTGGCTGATTTTTGATTATAAAACTAGGCAGCAAATATATACATATTACACTCACATAGAACCATCTATCAACACACTGACAACATTAATGAAGATCCTGTAGGTAATATTTTAGTCAGAGAAAAACACAATGTATTCCATAAACGGAAAAAGGGTAACCATCAATTTTATAGTTAAAAAAAAAAAAAAAAAAGAACAAACTTCAGTGCTACATATTGCAATAGCACAATTGCACAAGAGATATAGCATAACATGAAGCAAACAGTTTAAAATGTGCTCATATCTACATACTGCACATGCCACTTTCTGCAGATTCAAAAGTAAAAGCAATGCTTTTGTTAGAGCTATACATTACGGAACTGGCTTAAGTACTGTGCTTAAAGTGACTTTCAGCAAAGCTTTTAAAAGATGTTTAAAATGTATGAATGCTTCGTATACAAACATAACATCATGTAAACAGGCATGTTTAAAAGACAGCCATTAACCAGCTAATACAACATGGTCTCTAGGGTAAAAAAAAAAAGTAGGAGGAAAAAATCCACAAATTTTCTAGAGACAAATTGCACATGACTTCACCACTTACTGCTCAATAGATAAACATATAAAGTTGTACATTTCATTTTAAATAAGTTGAGATTATCTTGCTCTTATATAAGGGAAAGCATGGCATCTCTTGGAATAATGGATATTAAATTGGTCACCAACAAGCACACAACACTATGTAATGTCTAGCATTGCACAAGACCATAAAATAATCAGGAATCAATTTAACATTTCAATTAGAGGCTGTACTGACGACTGACTGCACTGCTGACAGCCATTTTGACCTAAAAAATATTCAGTGTTTTAACAAAATCTTACCAACTGATCAAACTCCCACTAACTGTTCTGAAGCAGTAAACTAATGAATAATGTGAACCCTTAAAACCTTCAGCTTACAATATGTTGGGATACTCTCAATCCTTCAATTAAAATCACTCCACATCTCCGTCCACATATCAGAATCCCTCACAAACTTCAAAAACATTCACATCAGTGCATAATAGGCACATTGTTTACAGATTCAAACAGAATCTCCCAGAATACAACCGCTGACTTGAGTGTTTGCCTTTGATGTTTCCAAACACATACATGTACCTTTTCTAAATCAGCAACTTTATCTAAATGCTGCATTTATATGGGTGACCATGTGAAATATATTACAGCACACCATTAAAATAATAACTAGAGTCTTTGTACTCAGTGTGAAATTTCAGCTTCTGTTTGTCTGTGTTCGAGGTTCTTTATTTTTCATCTTCATTTTTGGTGTCCTTGTAGGAGGTAAAACTTTCAGCTGGCTCCCATGTGTTTTTCCATTTTGCTCCACTGAAAAACACCACAATGGATGTCAAATACAATACTAAATACCACAAGTCCTTATGGTCATATGTTAAATGCATAGGATTACTAGCTGAGCAAGCTAACTGTAGGCAAATTACTTTTAACCTTACAGCTCATTGTCATTAATAGGTTTGTAAGTCTTGGCACAGCTTTATGGTGCTTTCATAGAGAACAAAACAGCTTACCATAATGTGCAAGGCATCCACTTGACTCTGACTTCATTTCGGCCCTTTTGTAAATTGTGGGAACAGGAGAGGGAAAAATGAGATTAAGAGACTCATTAAAACCACCCTTCAATCAAAACAGCCTTTAAATAGCCATCAGGGTCAGGAAAAAGAAGAAAGCACATATTTATTATAAAATAACAGACTCAACACCTAAAATATATTTGAACTTTAGTTTGAAGTGTCCACACTTATGCTTTACCGCTTTTTACAGCTTCCTTTCTTTGCACAAGACATGCTTTTTGTTTTTCAAATAAATCTGCAGGAATATTTTTCCACCCCTTTAGACTATGTTCAGTCTAGTGTGAACACCTCTTGTTGGGTAGACAGTTGTAACTTTTTTTTTTTTTTTTTTTAATTATTTCTATCATCTAAATTAATTTTCTTTTAACCTACCTTTGTGTTTCGCCATCTAAGAATTTTCTCCACAGGAAACACCCCATTGTACACATCATGATTGCAATCTGGAGATAAATAATCATAGACAAAGTGTAAAGGGTCACAATCTGACCACATAATTACTAGGAATAGGTCCTAGTCTGTTTAATTAATGTGAATTGACAGAGGAAACCACAGGCCAAATGTTTACCTGACATTTTCCGCTTTCTTGAAAGTGAATTTAATCCCTTTGTTAATTCATCACTTCCACCAGAAGATCCTTCTTCACATTCCTCATCGACAACTGCAGGTACGTTTTCTGTTGGCTGGATTTGACCCGAGGCAGTCGGAATTACAGAATCCCTTGTCTTATCATTTTCACCTGTTCCAGTTCCTGATCTAGAGGCCAAGATACCTTTGGTAATAGTCTGAGAGCTAGATTCCTTGTTTGATACAAATTCATACATGACTGTGCCTGCTGATGGCAAACTGGCACTTGCTATAGATGCAGGGTTTTCTGCTGAGGGGAGGTTCTGCACCATGGAGCTCAGACTGGATTTTTCACCTGGTAATAAAGAGCTTTTAGGGCACAAGGCAGCTTCCAATTGAGCATCTGAAATCCTCTCCAAGCGAACCTCCACCTTGGCCTTCAGTTCTCTGGGTAGTGAGAGCTGCAGGGAGGGTTTGGGGTAGTCTTGTGGGGAGTTCCCAGTGAGATCAGAATGGGCATGGATTCTCTTGTGCATATTCCATCCACATTGGGTAGCAAACATATGACCACATAGGTAGCAGCAATATGGGAATGGCTTGGTTGAAGTTTGAACACTCCGCCTGTGTGTAACAAGTTTATTTAGACTTTTGAATGTCTGTCCACACCTGCTGCACTCATGCACAGTGGAGCACTTGTGGCCTTTGAATTGCACCTGTTCTTGAAACTTCTTTCCACATTTGGTGCAGGTATACACTCTTGGGACCATCTGGGGGTTATTTTTTTGCTTCTCTTGCTCTGCACACTGGTCTGATGAACAGCACAAACAAAGTCTTTGGCTGGTAAGGAGCTGTCTGTCACGAAGAGTGGGTGTTGTGATGTTACCTACAGAAGCAAATCTTTTTTGGATGTATTTTTTCTTTGTCACACCTGCTAGCTTCTTATGTCTATTCTTACTGAGTATTATTATCCCAGTACTAGAGGAGGGCTGCTCAGGGCCAATCAGTGAAACAGCTTCGAGTGGTGGTTTTGACACAACTTCTGACTGTGTTGCCGATTGTTGAAGCTCTGTCACTTTGGATAATTTAGCAGGACGACCTCTTTTACGTTTAACTACAGCCTGAGATGCTGGAGTCTCTTGTGGTTGGTTCGGACTGTTTACAGATTGGATAATGCCAGATATATCTGTAAAATATAAAACAGCTAAAGTTACAATAACAAAAAAATATAGAAGAACGGCAAATTTAATATCATGCATTTCAAATAAAGACAAATGGTTACTTTTTTTTGGTTTTGAAAATAATCAATATACATTTAAGTTCTTTATCTAGATTAGGTTTTAAGAGCATAAGGTCTCTGAAGCTTTATTACCTGGTGTTGTCTGTGAAGTTGTTGTTTCATGGATCACCACACTGCTCTGTGCGATTCCTGAGTTCTCAACTATGGCATCCTTGGGTATTTGCTCTACAGCCTAGCAGATAGGAGAAAAGGGGTATTGCATACTTTGTATATTTTACATTCTACTACAACTTAAACATGTTTCTGCATCAGCTGTGTTTCTTAATAAATTCTGAGTTTTCATAACAAGTATTGCCCTCACTATATGCTGTTACCACAGTGCTATGACTACATCGGGCACAGAAGTGTTGGTGGGATTTTTAACATCCTAATGTTTTAATTTCACATGTACTACTAGGAATAGTGACCACTTATGGAGCACCCAGAAATGGAAAAGGACGTACATACATACATACATACATACATACATACATACATACTATAGGCACTTATGTTTTCTCAGATTTGTCAGATGTTTCTAAAAATACAGTAAATGACTTTAGGTACAAGGTAAAAATAATTATAAATAATTAATAAAAGACCTAATAAAAAGGTTGGTATACCATATGGATGTTAAAGCCAAGTGTGAAACAGAAAAGTAATCTGCAAACTGAAGTTAACCTCCCACACTTTAATCTCAAAGTCCATGTTTCAATTTAAATCCAACATGATGAGGTACACAAAACAAGTCTAAAATGTCTAAACACTCACAGAGTGCCATGTGTATAGAAAACAACATACCTTGCTTCTGCTGCCCACCTGGCAAACAGTTCTAGCATCTGAAACAGCAATGTGAGGGCCCTCATGTGACTCCAGTAAATCCTCTGTTTCTCCTTTGGAATTGACAGTTGTTTCACTTCTCAAAATAGCCTCTGCTCTCTGCTCCTCACTCACTTCTAACTTCTGCTTCAGCTCATCAATTTCTCTCCAATTATGGGAGATCTCCATTCTGGTCTCCAAGAGCACTTCAGCAAAAACTTTCACAATCTCTGAGGTTGTTTTTGCCATGAGTGACTCAATGAGAGTCTGAAATTTAGCAGATATGGGGTCCTCTGCCTCCATGGTCAGGAAAAAGGAACAACTCAGTTGCAGAGTGCAAGAAAGAAGAACATGTACTTTCTGTGGGGATTGGGGGGGAGGGGAGGGGGAACAAATATGCAACTTTATAGTTATGGCTGGAAACAAATATGCAACATTACAAAACAAAAGCAAACAGGCAGTTTGCAAGACTTTAATGCAAGCTGCACTAAAACACAAGCACGGCTCACATCCTTTTTGTTTGACATTAATTATAGCTCCATACAACAAGATCAGATTAACCAAGATGCTACATTTCTTATACAATGATGCTTTTTTTTTTTTTTTGTTTGTTTTTTTTTGTTGAAAAGTTGATAACAGTCAAGCCAGTACAGTTCCAGTACACCAGTCAGTGTGCTCCTGAACAATTCATTCATTTACATGGGGTTCACAATTGGCACTGCATTTTAAACCAAGACTAGGCTAAACACGCGTCTGGGAAATTTGTTCTTTGTCTTATGCTAGATGCTAATATCTGACAAAATAGATCCCTCATGCTGTAAGAATTTCCAACATTTTTATCTTCTTAAAATTTCTTAAAAACAAAACAAAACAAAAAAAAGCAATCAATAATAGAGAACATTGGCTAGTACTATCTTGTGAACACTGCAATGCCTTCAGCTTTTTCTCCATAACACAATGCTTGAATATATAATTTATATTTTGGAGGAACCCACATACATTCTGTATATTATAATACATATCAGGTATCTGCATCAGGTATGCAGACTCTGAGGAGTGAAATGACTGATGAAGGTGCACAATCTCTAACTGTTCATGTGTCAATCACTGTATACTGAATGGGAGATTTTAGGTCCACCGTATCTTCAAAATAGTCAGGCCACAGTCTGATACCAAAAGGAAAAATCCGCAATAATACTTTTAACTACAGATCCATGTAGCTAGCACGCTAAATAGTATTCGTGAGCAATCTGACGACTCGTATCTAGTTTAATCTTACTAACAGTAAACATGGTTTACGCGGGATGCAGGATTTGTAAAAGAGTAGTTATAAGCATGAAGTTAATACATGTCCTCTATTTTTTCTGTGTTACACGCCGCACATGCTTGATTTATCCCCTCCATCTACTGGCTAGCCACCGCTGTTCAGTGGGTTGAGGTAAAACGCAGGCTTGGTAAACCGCTATGCCATAGAGACGATTCATTCCCAAACACAGACGGCTCTCTAATTAACACAACACACAAACAAAACAATGCGAACAGTGTTTGTGTAGCATGTGCTCAAATATTTACAACGTAACAAAAGACTTACCAAATACAAACCAGATATGGGTTTTTTTTTTCTGACCGGGTCCTGCTTTTTATCACTCCAACGACGGAATTTTCCAACGGGAGCGCGCTGAGCTGTGTGGTTCAGAAAAGAGCCGGATAGAAACACTCGCTGCGTCTTCGGTTCCATGCAGGAATAAAACACTACCTGCGAAATTTTCTCAGATTATAAATGTTCGTGCAAAAAGTTAGGGTGCTGATGTGGATAATGTACTTGCTTTGTTTGTTTATTTTGATTTTTTTCCGGATAAATAAGTTTATCTGAATCATCGCTGCGAATGAAAGAGGCCTGCTCATGGATGATGATCCAAATGACTGGAATGGCCTTTTAAACTGCTGTCAAATAGATGTTTTTTTTTTCTTTCTTCCAAATATCAGTACCTGAATATGCTTGCAATAGTTCAGAAAGGGAGAGCAGCAAAATGACCATTGCATTGGAAGACCAGAATAGGCTTCTTTCCTGTTCCACCTTTATATACTTCATAGCAATAAGCCTACAACTGTAAGTGTACACTGAAATACAGCCACTGAGCAACATCGAGAATAGAATAACCTGCTAAAACAGCTAAAAACGATGTAAAAAAAAATATAGTTGTGGTTCAATGTGTTATAGACATATGATAAAGCATTTTATATGAATTGTCTTGCTAGATTGACGGAAACATGTTTGAAATATAATATGAATTCAATTCCTGTAGAATTTTTTAGGTGCTGTTTTATTCAGCTAACTTGTCGCATCCCAAAGAAGTTCTGTTGGGTTCAGATCTGGTGACTGAGAAAGCCACTGGGGAACAAATTTTCATGTTCCTAAAACCATAGTAAAAAGATGGTAAATTGTGGGCATGAATGGATGCATATGGTCAGCAACAAAACTCAAACATACTGCAGCATTCAAGTGAGTTACTTGCTTTAAAGGGCATGTGTGCCAGGTAAACTTTCTCTACACAATTACATCTTGGCCAGTAGCTTGGACTGCTGACACAAGGCAGGAAGGATCTAGGCTTTCATGGTGTGGGTGTCAAGTTCTGACCAGACTAGAAGTCAAGACTAGACTAGAAGTACACACATAATAGATCGGAACAAACCAGACTACATTTTTACATATATTCAGACTTTCCCACCCAACACCAACAATTATGCCTCAAAATCACTGAGATTATATTTTTCTCCCCCTTCAGATGGTTGACGTGAGCACTACTTCACATGTGTACCCAAAACAAAACCACTGCTAAAAAGTTATTTGGGTTGTAAACCATACTTGATACAGCACCAACATACCAACACTGCTATATTCCAGTGTAACATCCACTGGCACATTAACCAGCAACCAGTATGCTCCTACAAAATTTTCCATATATTCACTTTCATCCAGTTCCTTGATCTTGATGTCACAGCATCTCTTAATAGTCGGGGACGAGCAATAGCAAGTCCTTTTTCAAATCACGAAAACTTTCACAAGGAACAATTACCATTTTAAGAAACAAAAACAGGCAAGAACAAACCAAATACATCATTAAACACTGTTTTTTGTAATAAAGAAAAGATGCATAATATGCAGTTATAGGATAGTATTGTAATGATAATAGTTATGACGACTGTAGAAAACACAATGGTTAACAAAACAACCAAGCAAAATGTACGTATTTATACAAGAATCAGAAGATACTAAATTTTCACTCATTCCAGTACAAAGTACCTATATGGTAAAGTGGACAATTACTGTATGTACACTGTAGGTGGACATGACAAAAACGGTCAATTCTGCATACTGACTATGCTGCAAATATTTTTTTTTGTGCGTACTTATATTTGTGTTTTATGCATAAATTTCAGGTAGCAATGTTCATTTTTACATTTGATTCAAGTGTTGTCATGAAAACAGCATTAAAATTATCATTATTATATGTAAAAACTTGTACATACCTGAAAGACTGTCAATACAAGTGTTATTTTTTCATGTATTATAATGTGTAAGTTTAATTATAAAAGCGAAACAACCACTGACAAAAAAACACAGCAGGATATTTGATTTCCAAAGATTTATTGTCATTTGTATTAAATGACAACATTTGAATAGGAAAAATGGCAGGTATTAAAATTATTTACAACCTACTATTTATACAAGTAAATAATTTACTATTTACATTTTCTTCTCATCTTCTCCAACCACTGTTTTTTATCCAGTGTTTCACTCTGAGGACAGTAAACAATTCCTTTGTACTGGCTATGACCAGTGACTGCTGAGCGAAACTGGCCACATTTTTTACAGGTGTTTCCCTGCACTACCCTGTTGTAGGCACGTTTCTGGCGGGGTTGGGGAGGATCCTGGGTGGATTGTTGTATAGTGTTCTGAGGTGGAGCACAGACAAAGGTGGGTACTGGCTGGAGCACATGCAATGCCTGTAACACTGGTGCTGCTCTGACTGAAATGTGTGGCACCACCTGCAAGTACTGTGCAGGTTCTGGAGCTGGTCCAAACAGCTCCCTTTGTGTAGACAACTTTGGCCTAATTGCTGGTGGTTCACTTATATCTCCTCCATTCAGTCTGCAATGTCCTGCTATATTTTCTAGAGGCATATAGTCATGTGCCAGTGCCTGGTGTTGAGTGGGTTCTATTAGAAGATGTCTTGTCTGCACAAGTGGGTCCTCAGCTTCTGGTAGTGATGGGGGATGATCCTCCTTGAGCAACACAGTCAAACCCTGGTTTTTTATGCAGTGATTGTGCCACTGAATCAAGGAGTTCCTATTCACATCTACAAGCTGCAGAGATGTACTCTGCATTACTGCATCGTTTCCCATTACAAGGCCTCTGATCTTTCTATAGTCTTGAAGAATCAATGTCCATTGTGTAAGTGTTCCCTCATATTTTTTCTGGGGAATGCAGTGGATATCACACAGTCTTACAAAAATGGCTTCTAACAAGCGGCAGCAGTCAGGCCCCTGTGCTGATGCGGTATTTGCTCCTAGGTCGCATTTTGTTGTGCTCTCCAAACCTGGTGTGAAAGAGGCCTCTTTTTCTGTAGACTGAAAATGGCTAGTCACTTGGTGCTGAGCAATGGAAAATATCCGCTGCTTATCCCATGTGTCCAGATTTTGCCACAGATCAATGATCGTGCTGGCTTGATGGTTCGTCAGGGCCATGGCAGTGAAGTTTCTCAATTCCACTAGGTACTCAGCTAGTCTTTCCACATGGTGAAAACCAGGAATCCCTTTTTCATCAACAGCCTACACAAATGGTAATATATGTAACTTTAATAGATCTTGATTTTACCAATTACATCTATTTGTAATGTCTACGCAATCTGCAGAAACTGGGCATGTTGTATTAGTTATTCAGAGTCGTTGCATAAATTGGTACTTACTGTCTCTTCGTCCTGGATATCTTCTGCAGTAAGAAAGTCAGTGTTTAAAGCCAGAGCCTCAGAGTTGGGGGAGGTGGAGATCAGGGTGGAGGAGCTGCAAGAAGGCTGCTGAGGACTAACCATAGAAATAGCCTGAAGTGGAGACTTTGACACAACTTCATCTGCTGACTCTGAGACTCTGGATGATCTAGCTGAACGACCTCTTTTACGTTTGACAACAGTCTGAGAGACTTGGGCCTCTTGAGTTATGTCTGGACTTTTTACAGACAGGTTGTCCTCAGGTGTATCTGTACAAATATGAAGGCACAGAAGGAACAGAGGTTCTTAAATGTAATATTAATCCTGTCTTTAAAAAGCACGTGTTCACAACAATTTCTGGTTATTAAAATACAAAATACTCCAAGTATTGACAAGCACAGCACAAAGCCTTCTTTGGCTAGAGACTTTACCAGGCAGTGTGGTCTGTGAATTCTCTTGTTCATGAACCAACACACTGCCCTGGGTGAGGCATGTGCTTTCAATGGCTGCTTCCTTAGGCATGTGAACTATTTCCTACAAGAAAGAAAAAAGCAAGTTTAAAACAGCACTCCACCAATATGTAAATCTGACATTGCACCTGAAACTGAAAGATAGATGTTACCTAACTCAAGGCAGAGGGAATGCAATCAAAATATTAGAATATCAATAATAACTAAAAGGTTGCCAAATAAAATTTGGGTTTGGTTACACTCATAAAATCATTGAAAGTAAGTACAGGGTAGCTCGCTTGCATATTTGATAGCACTGTTAGTGTCCTATCATTTTTAATTAAAGTAATATAATTTTGGATTACACTTTGTACTGGAAACTGGAATAGGTAGGTTTCGAGGGGACGATGGAGGAATGACAAGAACGGTAGCAATGATAATATAAAATAAAAATGTAGTTATATGTCTTGGGTTAACTGCTTTGAGTCAGTGTTTGGTGACTGAACCTTGAAAACTGAAAGAATCAATAGCCCCCCCCCCCGCCCCGCCAAGAAATATTAATCAGAGATAAATACAAGAATGGTTCTGTATCTTACATCTGACACCATCACCTCCTCCATTTCTCTTTTGAAGTTGACTGTTGCTTCACTTCTGAAAACATCCTCAGCACTCTGCTCCTCGCTCAGTTCCACCTTCAGCTCATCAATTCCACTCCAGCTGCGAGAAACCTCCACTCTCATTTCCAAGAGCACCTCAGCAAAAACCTTCACTATCTCCGAGGTTGTTTTTGCCATGAGTGACTCGATGAGAGTCTGAAATTTGGCAGTAATGGGGTCCTCCACCTCCATGGTGTTGGGTGAAAAAGAAGCTTAGAGCATAAATAGTTTTTCAGAGAAAAATGAGGACATTCACTTTCTGAAAAACAAAAAATTACATACTAATATGTTGGCACAAATAAATAGAAAACAACTCTAATGTGAGCAGAGAGTCTGTAAGGCAAGGAAATTGTTTTGTTGAAGAACTGTTAAACACATTCTGTTAACACTCCAATAAGGGTGGGGCAACTGTCACAACGAAGCTGTGTTAGCAGAGTATTTATAAACACAACACCCTCTATAACTATAAACATCTATTCACTTTTCAACATCAAATCACATTAAACCAGTAAAATAATCAAATATATTATTAATATATACACGAATATCTTTTTTTCGTGGGAGTATCGAAGCAAAACAACTTAATCGGAAGTATCAACAATTCGGTATCAATCCACCCTTCTCTACCATGTAGGTAGAAGACTATGTGAGACCACAACGCTATCTGTATTAACTGTAATCTACTAATATGAACAGTAAATCAGACGTTGGTTTGATTGCTGGTTTTGTGAAGTAGCGGATATTGCCGCGTACGATGTTACTAAATGTCATCTCCTTTTGTAACACGACACATGGGCTTCGTTTGCCCTGTATTTACCAGTCATCGCTGCCAAATTAGTGGACAGCGGAGATTTGATAAACCGTTGATCTTTCTCAAATCTCAGATCACCGTTATTAGATCCACAGAGGACCTGCGGGCTCACACCATTTATGGTGTATGTGTTCAGACACGAAAAGTGTCTCAGATGACTAACCTTGAATGCAAACACAGTTGTTTTCTCTGCCTCCGTCTTGTTATTTTAGTCCTCTCCAGCGAGTTTTCCAGCGGGACAGAGCTGCGTGATCTGAGAAGGAACCGGACAGAAACACTCGCTGCGTGTTTGGTTCCATGCGAGAGAAACTGCTAACTGATCCGTTTTACCGTTAACCCGCGGCTGGCAGTGTTTAATCACCAGATACATTTGCAACATTTAAATGTTTGTTTAAAGCACTGTCATGTCTCGATGTGACTAAACAGCCCTTAAACCGCAGCCTACACTCCGCACTGCATCCCAGCTTCATTCGTGGTGAAAAACAGTAATATTCTGAATTTTAAACTTCACATAGAAAAGTCAAGCAATGTCCGCCTCCTGCTGGTGTCATTGTTGTGGAACAAATCTGCCATTAACCTTTTGTTCTGAACTGAAAAACAATCAATCAATAAAACAATGGGTTCCAGCCTATATTATAGCAAACCCTGACTATAATTCAGTAATGCAGACAGCACACAGAAGACAAAGGATTTTTTGCACCACTAAAATGTCAAGTGCTTTCTCTACACAAAGCACACTCGAATGACATTTTAGTGCACATTTCTTATTTATTTACTGATTTTTAATGGAACAAAAACATAACATGCAATATTGTTTAAATAGGGCACATTTTATTTGTAGGTTAAATTCAGCGAGTAAACAGTAATTTGCAAGCCGAGTTCTTCGTTAAACTTCTTTTCATTGTAACAAAACATAATTTGACCAAAACTTTGTGTATGACTATATATTTGTGTGTGCCATATTTAATTCTGCAGGAAATATTAACTTGAAAATGCGTAGACAAATAGTAATTTGGGAATACAGGAAAAAGGTACACTCCTGGAGATTATTTCCCACTCATTTATTTGTTTTGCAGCAGCAAATGACAGCTTCATCCAACTGTACAAGCAACTGCAGCACTATTACCTAGGGGGGGTTATAAAAGGCAAAATATCTGGAAGCCTGAGCTCTGAGTTTGTGCCCCAAGTGCTTCTATTTACAATATATTGTTACCAAAACATTATCAAAAAACAATTGGTATCAATACAGACAGACAAAACAATGAATAGCTTTCCATATTTGAGATTTCAGAACAGAATTTTTCTAGTTATTAATTTTTTGGATCCCCATTAGCTGCCACTCATGTAGCAGCCTCATTTCATCTCCTTTCTGTACCTGAGTCAAACATGACTTTGATAACTGTACTATACTCCAACTTAAAATAAGGATAAATAAGTCATAAAAAAAAGACACTAATTTCAAACAATTAGTTTGGTCTTTTCATTTAGGCAGCTGAAGATTACTAAACAGGAAACCCTCAGGCAGTATACTTCTCTTCCCCCTGCCTTTGAGATTTGTGGTAGTGTAAGTAGTTTTTGTACAGTTCACCGAATACTTCCTTTACCCCCATCTGCAGCATCATGTTCAAAAATTTGATATCTCGTTCGACACAGATGTCCAGGATGCGGTAGATGCCTTCTGTCAGGTGTGCCTTGATTTCTGGCTGAAGCGTCACCTTCACAAACGAAACAAAACAACATGCATTATAGCTTTCCATTACTGAGAGAGTAAGCCTTGTACATAAGAGTAAAGGTTGCATGTTAAGTTCTGGCTGTTAAGGTCAGGAGGCAAGGTTGTTTAATACCTCTCAAACTGGCAGCAACAGACCAGTAGATGACGCTATTTCCTAATGAACAAATAAGCAATAGAGAGTGCTGATGTAGTACAGAATAAAATACATGGGCTGTCGGTGTGATTCCTGGTTAGATTACAAACCAAATCACACTGAAACAGCTGTTGGGGCAGTTGCACAAAGGCGGCAGATAAGTAGAGCATTTGCAGCAGTCTGCTTTAAAAGAGAACCC
This sequence comes from Prochilodus magdalenae, assembly GCA_024036415.1. NCBI lineage: Eukaryota > Metazoa > Chordata > Actinopteri > Characiformes > Prochilodontidae > Prochilodus > Prochilodus magdalenae. The sequence goes on from JAMWET010007136.1 coordinate 77,310, forward strand.
CAACAATTTTTTAAAAATCTGAATCACTTAACCACTGACATGTGAAAGCCATTCAGAGTGTCTCAGGCATCAGAAAACATTTGTAACCATTTTTATGTAGTAACAATAAATCTCTCAGATGTATGTTTTTTATCACAGCTGTTTGGAACAATTATGACTTTGTAAAATTATCTAAAGTGCCACAATTCACATCAAACTACTCTGAATGTCTTTGTTCGCATCTTAAACATTTAATACATCATGTACATCTGTGGATTTCCCATTTGGTGTGGGGGGTTTGATCTTGCTTTTAAACTTGAATCTTTGAAGTGTTCTAATTGAAACAACCTCTAGGGACTTTTTACCAATTTGGACAGCACACTGAACCATTCTTTGCAAACAGAGAGACCTTTTGTAAACCACATCAATCACATGGATACCTCAAGCACAGAGACAGAATGCTTCTCTGTCTGTAGACTACATCTTACCCTCTGCAGTTCACTGACATACTGAGCCACGATGAATGATGACAAAACTGTGAAACCCTCAGCTGTGTTGCCAATGTGGGTGTACATTCTCTCCACTAGCATGGCACACTTCAACAGGGTTCCAGAATCCTTCTCTGCATTGAAAATAAACAACAACAATGAATATAAGAACGCTAGAAAGAGAGATAAATAAGCCATTAACACCTAGAGATTCACAGGGTGAACTCAATTCTTTTAAGGAGGTGTTAGAGAATGTTTTAAACTACATGATCATACTTATTACATAGCTACCCTACAGACAAAAGGAACAGAATTTGTTGTTACACGAAAAGCTTCTTCTCCTTATAAAGCACAAATCAACTATCAGGCAGGTTAATATATATATATTAATATAATTAATATTAATATAAATATATATATATATATATATTTTTTTTCTGTACAATGCATGTCTTCACTGTAAGAAATTTAAAATGGACATGGAAAAACTACAGGGACAACAGAAGGTTAGAAGTGCTTTTAAACTATGTAATAAAGTTGTCATTGCTCCCAATTCTGTTCACTGATGACACAGATTTTAAATTGTACAAGCTTCTTTAAACTGTTTCTAGTTTAAGAGGCAATAAAAATGACAAAGTGAGCCTGTAAGATTAATGAACTTCACTGGCGCATCCCACCCATTTCTGCTAACTGTGTAAGCGTTAAGGAGTGCAGCAAAAAAATCTATAACTTAAGAAAATCCAAGATTGTATTTTTCTAGCTTACCTCTCTCCTTCTCACCCTTTTGCCTGCCCTCATGTATGATCGATGTCACCAGGCGATAAAAACAGTTCAGAAATGTTGATGCAGCTTTCAGCATTACCTACAAAAACACACATATGATCACATAAGTAAAAACAGGTCTACATATTTTCGAGTGTGGCTTACAACATCTCTTACAGGAACAAATCCACGCACACACCTCCCAATATGGCTTCTACAAACTCAGAGTCTCATAATTTGACAAACTAATTATAAGCCAAGTTTAGGACAAGGGAAAGAATATCACAATTCAAAAGGCATTTATAGTGCCATTAAAATAAGAGGAAAAAAAGTACATTTTCAAGTTCTGAATTTAGCCTGTTAGCATTCACCTTAGGGTAGCACAGGATGATTGCAAACAAGGCTTCATGAATTGCGTGGAAGGCAGAATAGTAGTTGTCCATGGACTGGCTGTCCAGAGGCACAACATGGAGAGCTCCAAGTCCCATGATAACATGATGAGGGTTAGAGAGCTGAGCCGTCCCTTGACGAAGCAGTGTTGTCAGGGTTTCTACTGCTGGAACAGTCAGGGTACTGGTCAAGGAAGCTACTTCACTGGACTCTCTTATCACAAACTGAAACAAAGACATATCATTAGTGGATGTTAATACGAGGCTAAATTCCGATCTTCACTGTATTAGCAAAACATTTTCAAAACATTCTTGGGATTAAGAAAAAAAGGTAAAATGCTAAAAAAAAAAATCCTTCTGCAAGTGCCTGTATCATGTCTTCTAAAGTGAATACTAGAACACAAGCATGAAGTCAAGCAAAAAGCAGGCCTCCTATCTACCCCCTGTAGATAGGGGTCACTGGATAAATTACCTTGCCATAAAATACTTTTTCCTGTTGTTTAGTAGTGTACATCCACCTGACTATTACATTCACTATAGCCAGATTATGGCTTGGTTAGACTGATGCAAGTAATATAACTGAACTACGTAGGCTTATGTTTAACACTGCTTCAAAAATTGAAGTAAACCTGAAATCCTGAATCCCTCCTGCACATCATCCGCCTATATAGTGTAATTGTGGGAAAGCTGTAATTGTACTGTAAAGCTTAACCAACAGAAGCAAGCAAAAACAGCTTTTGCGGGGATGGACAGTAATAATATATACATATTTAGTTACTGTACCTAAATAGCTTTTTGTGCATCTTGACCAAAGTATTTCCATTTTTGGTGTTTTACTTTAATTCTACTACATTTCAAATATCTTACAGTTTGTTCCTCCACTACATTATGCTAAATCTGTCGTCCCTTTTGGCTTGTGTGCATTAAAATGCATTATAATGAAACCAAATTAAAAAATGGGCGAATTGTGCACTGTGTTTTAAGATTTTTGTCTGTTGGACAGAGTTTGGTTCTACCTAATGGAAACTGTTCTATTTCAGTGTTTTGTGCTTGTGATAATTTGAAGAGTCATCAGTGTCAGACTAATTAATATACATTATAGCCATAATAAATCATGCTACTTTTACTTTCCATACTTACGTACATATGAAATACTTTTGTGCCTTTTGTAGAGCTTTAAAGAGAGGATTTCTACTTTTACTGGAGCAATATTTTACCCTAGGCATCTCTACTTCAACTCAAGTAAATGGGTTGTGACCTTCACCCACCACTGCTGTTAACCCAATGAGTGTGGGGCAGTAACTAATGTTTACTGTAAAGCATGAAGATTAATGTCAGTAGCAAACAAGCAACAATAATGCACCTCTTCAGATTTCTAAAGCCAGTGCATTACAATTTAACCATATACAGACTAGCCAATCAAGCAAGAAAGCATCACATGTAAAGTGGACCGAAATACTCACAACAAGAGAAGATATGATTTGTGGAACTGTAAGCCAGAAAGCCTTTGTGCAGGTCTTCGGTAACGAACAGCAGGCAAGTAGCTTTATTAGAGTCAGGCTCGCAAGGGTGTCCTGCCAAAGCAGATATTAAGCAAATTATAACAAATTTACAGAGTAAAAAAAAGAAACAATCATATAATCTAGTTCTGGGCAACAGGGCAATATTTCATTCATGACAAACTATCACAATATGCTTTACCCATATTAAGATCGGAGAAAGGGTCGGAGACCCTTCAAGTCGACTGCCAAAAGTGATGTTTTTTTGTTTTTTAGTGTCAGACATCAAACACTGCTTTAAACGAGTGAGTTGACTTTCGTTTTAGACATAATGGCTGCTTGTGGTGAAGGAAAAACGAAGCTGAGACGTTTGTTTTATTATAATTCCATTATTTTAGAACCCAAATTACAGATATTTTTATTTATTCATCTACAGCTAAGATTATTTTAATTTAAAAATAAGTACAGTCACTTAATATGCCTGCCGATAAACGAGAAATAATTATGCCAGCACGGGTAAAATAATAATTAAAGTGTTTCAGGTCAACCATTCTTTTCTTCTAAAAATAATTTAAATATTGACAAATTTGGTTTTATTTAGCAGTTCATTATTTATGAGACATGAAAGACGAAGGGTCCTCCTACTGAAGAAACTGTCAGAAGTGAAATTAAAAAGACTATAAGCCTATTCTATAAGACTATTATTATGAAAGGCTATAAGCGCTAATGTTTAGTGGTTAGCGGTTATTGTTCATCACATGCCACGTCTCTTTCAATTCAAAAATATGTTCCTGTGACTCTGCTGCTGATTTTCGAAATGACGAGGACATTAGATCTGAAATGTATGCAAATTGATTTACTGATTACCAGATAATGTATATGAAGAAAAAAACAGGACATCAGACAGGACAGTCGAATCCGATTCGACTGACAAAATTCTGAGTGAGGGTACAGCCCTAGTAGTTTACTTTGAACTTAAATAAATCTCATAGTGTATAATGATTTTACATTCGTGCCATACCACCCAAGTCTAATATAAATCACACCAATGCCGTTAAACTACAGAACAATTATTACTGATTTAAAAAACATTAAGGGGTTGTAAAGGACAAATTCAATAAACATTCAATGCAACATAAGAAAAACTCACCTTGTGGTAGCCACCTTTAACCTTTGAAGCAATAAGTCCATCCCGAAGCAAGAGAAACAGCAAATGGAACTGTTCTTGAGAACAGCTGACCATCAACTGATCAAGCATGTCCTTAACTGGTGCTTCAAGTTCCTTCACTTCTGACACAGACAGCCAGGTACCTAACATAAATGGATAACATGTTGGTAAAACAGGAGAAAGTGTGTAAAACGTGTCGGTTTACAAACAAGACTTCAAATGTATGCCTACCTGACAACAGTTTATGGACACTCTGCAGAATCATGAAATGGAGATCTTCAAGATCTAACTCCTTTGTTGTCTCTGCAGCCAAATAAAACACTGAAAGATAATGGATTGATGAAATAAGAAAATCCATGGGACGAGGTGCTGGCCATAGTTCCTTCAAGATCTGCTGGACAAAGCTCTTATATAGTGCCATGTGAGAGAATTTGACTTGTCCATTTCCTTCAGCAATGTCTTCAGTCTGATAAGGCGCCATTGCTAGTTCACTCTTAATCATCACCGTTACCACATCAACAGAGAATGACTGTCTGAGCACACTGCCTGCCTTGCCAGTCAACACAGCTTGGATAGCAGGCCTCATCATGGAGATGATTTTCTCCAACAACTGAGTGAATGTCTCATCCAGCTGCCTATTTTTTCCAAGGACTGGTATCATTTCTTTACAAAGTGTGCTCATTGTTGCTAGATGAAGTTGTACATAGAGAGCCTCTTCATGTTCCCCAGAGTCTACAGAAGAGGATCTAATGGGAGTCATTCTCTTAATCATGAAGTTTGTAAATCTTTCCAGATTGATTCGCACACTACTCCTTCGTGTAATTATGAGCTGGATTAGGCACTGGATAAAGGCTTGGATTGATTGTAGGAAAGGAAACCAAGCTGCACAGTCCACTCTGGAAAAAAGGCCCTTACTAAAACAAGAAAAAACAGAGGTCATAACTGCCTCTAAGAGTGTACTGCCAAGTACAACCTTAAAGACAGTATGGGAATTTTGCCCCATCAACAGCAGCGTCATAAGCTTGAAGAGCTCTCCTAAAAGGCTGATAGGCACTGACAGTACTCCGTTTTCATCACGTTGCACACAAAAGCTCAGCCGGAATGAACTCAGAAAAAGCTCTAGGTAATCTTCAAGAGACATTGCATGTGGATTCAAGACACTTGTGATCTTGACTAACTGCAAAAGACGATCTACTTGTGTTTCAGATACAGTTATCAAAACACCAGTTTCAACACAGTTCATGATCTGTTGTGCTGTGGCTTTCAATCTCCTTAAAGAAGGCGAGACATCAGCCATGTGTGGCTCTTTGTCTACTGACTCAACAGCAAACTCTTTGCCAGGTTTCAAAAACGAGGGTACGTCGGAAGCACAGAACAGCTCAAAAAACTTTTGAGATATAGAAGTCACCACTGCTGAGTGCAGGTCAGGTAATTCACAAAGAACTGTGCTTTCAAGTAGCTGTTTTGAAATCAGGAAGACTGACTGATCAGTCTTTTCCAAATGACTTCCTAAGTCACTCTCAAGCAGGGAATTCAGCATTGTGTTTGCTACATAATGTGCATCTTCCCGAGTGAGGTACGGGGCAATTAAAGGCAAATTGGTGATTACAAGAAACCAGTAAGCCACAGAATAGGTGTCACTATTCACACTGCAAAGCTGGAGATCCCACGTTTGCTCAGTGCTCAGATTTACGAAAGGTTCTTGTCTATTCACAACATACTGAGCGGCTTCACAAAGAATGCTTTTTGTTTCTGCATCTGATACAAGCAACGGTGAAGCGAGCAAGTGTTTTTTCATCCTGTGGAGAGCCAGAAGCTTTTGCAGGAGTCTACTAAGTGGACTACTGACCTGGCCTGAGCCTGTTAGTGCTAAAACTTTTTCTAGCGTATCATAGACAGAGCTCATCTCAGGAGAGGCACCTGCTGGGGATGTGTACTTACTACAGTGAATTTGAAAGAGGGCATCAGCCTCATGCCAAGTGTGAGTAAGAAGAAGAACTGTCTCTTGAATTTTCTCTCCCCAGAGAGTGTCTGTAATTAAAACTCCCTCGAGGCACTGTAGCAGGGACCTCACAAACTTAAGCATCTCCTCCATTAAGCTCTGAGCTTGCCTGAGAATAGGAACTGGCGTGCTGTTATCTAGGGTCTTCAGACTGAAAATAACCGCATGAAGGAGGATGCTCAGAAAGAACAGCTTTAGTGCAGACTCCTTTCTCATTTCACTCACATACAGGAAATCATTTTCTATCTTCTCCAGGATAAGCCTGCAGATTTCAAGATTCTGGCTGGGAGGACTGTCCAAAAGACACTGACTCAAACTCCTCTGCACAGCCTCAGGCAACAGCTCCTGTCTTAGTTCATCAGCAGCTGGTCGACAGATTACGGCCAGGAGCTCCTCGATGAGTCTCGGCAACTGTCGTAGTTTAGCGTAGGTCTGAATGACCGCACACACAAGTGTTTCACGTGCTTTCTTCGCCCTCAATTCAATGTTATCCGCATCCACCCAAGCCGACGAGATAAGCTCATCGAGATCGGGTTCCAGGATTTGGTGGTTCAGTGCAAGCAGAGTCTTCAGACAGCGGTACCAGGCTGGTATGTCTGTCCGGGCATTATTAAACAAAAGCTGTGCCACTTTCCTGTAGAAATGTAACTGCACTTCTTTGTGATGTATTCTGTCTGCAGCTACATTATAGATATCTCCAGCCAAGCAGGAGTTTAGGATGTTCTCTAGAGACAGCAAAACAAGACTCCAGTTTGCTGTATTAAAAGTTTCCTTGATGCTCAGATCGTCTGTAAAACCTAAAGCAGTAACAAACTTGGTCATCATGTGAAAACAAACCAGCTTGTTCTCATCTTCTTTGCTAAATGAATCTAAGGCAAATTTTAGGAGTAATGGAAGTGAACTGCATCTGACAGCACAATATAAATCTTCTGTGTCATCTTCATGTCCATGGACAAGCTTTGACAGAATTGTTGCAACAGGGCAGAACAATGTATTGTTTACAGGTCCCTTTTTGGCACCAGATTGTTGTTCTGATGACAGAACTTCTTCTTTGTAGTATGATAGACGGTCATGGAGGAAAAGAGATGACTGAAGAATCTGGTCAACTTTGTTCCGGATGTCTTTGTTCAGATTCTGTCGGATTTTTAAGTCATCTTCATCAGTCCATGCCCTTGTGGTCAGCAAGTGTCTCAGCTGGCAAAGCGGCTGCAAAAGATGTTCTGTGACTTGGGTAAAAACTCTGTTGGTGTTGCCTTGCTGCCTTTGTACAGTCAGGTAGGAACTGAGAACAAGAAACAGAACTTCAAAAACCTTAAGTGGAAGAGGCTCTACAGACTCCTGTTGGCTAAGGCGCAAGCATGCCAAACCACAGATCCTTGAGAGAAGTTCCACCAGTAGATCATATCTGGCAGTGTAGCTCACAGAGAGGACTGGAGAGGTCAAGATCCCATGGCAGCAGCTCAAAATAGTGGACAGACTAACAGACAGTGTCCCTGAGGTGCCTTCTATTACCCTTTCATTGATTATCTGTTGAATACAAGACAAAAACACAAGACATTTGGTGAAAATGAATGTATTGACAGTTTGTTTAAAGCAAAATGTATTGTTTCTCTAAAAGGTGCATTTTTACTGTCCTGGGCCAAGTAAAACGTACTGATGACCAAAAAAGTTCATTATCCAATTATTCATATCAATTTGTTGTCTTATTTGTTAAAATGGTATTTCACCCAGGCAACACACACGTAAATAACATTCAAAAACAATGACATGGAAAAAAAGCATAACTGAGTTGCTTGTTAGTTACCTGAGAAACAGCTGGGTTCAGGGTAATGGTCTTCCCCTGGCTTAGAACATTACTGAGCTTTTTGCTGTGAAGAACATCATCCAAATAGGTCCATGTGCCTTCCACTACTTCAAGTGGCACATCTACTTTTTTGCTGTAATACACTGAAAGTGTATGAGCAGCCCAGTCAAGCAAAACCTGTAAAAACAAAATCATGAAAGATAGCTGGACAATCCATTGGGTCTGTATAGATGTGATTATATTATTCATGAACACATTAGTAAACCCTGCTGTGTACATACATATGTAAATATATCGTCGCTGTCCAAAGAAAAACAGGTATCTCCAAAATGACTACTTCACAGGAGAGGCCAAAAACCTTATTTAATCTGAACTGAAGTCAAGGGAACCAGACATCTTTCCAAGCAGCTCTGGGCCATTTCTGCTGGTCCATTCTTCATGAAATTCCCTCGCAGTGTAAACAGCAGATTATGTGATCAAATGAAGCATAAAAATAAAAATCAACAAAAATGGAGATACATGTTTTTTTTTTGGACAGCGACGATATATATGTATGTAAATATATGTCTGTATGGTATGTTCTGCACTGCATGTTTTGCAGTCTTTTGGGGACATAACAGAAAGTACATGCCTTTAGAATCCTTAAATCTTTGCCTGTTAGATTAATGCTCAATAATAACACAACAACCAATTACTAAAGTACTTCTAAAGTCTTGTACTTTACTAAAGTTACATTGCACCAAAAACAACAACAAACAACAACAATGTACTAACCTGTTCCTTATTTGGGAGAACGCACTGTCTGGATACCCATGCAAATCGAGCAAGTTTCAGCTTATCTGACCATGGAGTTTGAGGATTTTTTAGTTTTTGATGAATGCCAGCATATATGGCAGCCATGTCCAAAAGCGCTTGCAGCTGAGGAACAAAAAAAAAAAAGAACATAAAGAAACATTTACAAAGACCACAAACACATATACAGTACTGTGCAAATGTGAAATCTACATATATTATACTATCCGGGGACAAAGTCCTGATTCTCTCAAAACACATTATTATTACAATAAGTACAAATAACAATAGTGACTTGGGTATCTCAGTGTGTTCATTAAAACACTTCTAAAAAATACTTTCTTTACTTTTACTGTGGTGGGACAGTTATTTGAACGTATCATCCAATATCTAGTCTGGCTTATCTATCCTACTTTACAGCAAATTCAGTGTCCTGGTAGTGACAGCTGTAACATATGATGTTTTTACTGTAAAAACACTTACTGCTCAGATAAATAGATTAAACGTAAACTTGTATGCAATTAAAACGGGCAAACAGTCTAGCACACACTGCATATATAGAAAGCTAAGCCGTTTAGGTATTGTAAGGGCTGTGCAGCAGTTAAATCTAAGATTACAGTCAAATATACATACATAAAAATAACCCAGCATCCAGGTCAGGGGATACAGATAACGAGACTGCAAATCAACGACAGAACATGCTAAAGGAGGAAGAAAGGTTTCTTTGCAATACAAGTCAAATCAGTAATCAACAGATACTTTTATATATCTACACAGAGCCCTTCAGTGACTCGTGTGAACAATCACGGCTGTTTTTTCTTATTACTGAGCCACAAGCATAATTTATCACAGTTATTAAATCGTTATATTGTTGTCAATCTCCAAATGTGGATAAACTGTGAAACATCTGTTCGGTTTGCGGGTCCAGAACATCGGCAGGCTGCATTGATAACAAACAATGCTTTCATGTTATGTTGTTAATAAGGTTTTAGATAATTAGTCAATTAAAACAACTTGCATGTAACAAAACACTTACAGTCACATCACACACGTGGTCCTCTTTTAGCAGCCTTGCGAGAGTTAACTCTGACCCCTTAACTTCCGCACAGGCAGTCATAATCGATGGACTATTGGGTGAAAAGATTTTAGTTTTTAAAGTTAATTTTGTCAATTTAAGTTAAACTTTAAACCATTTTTTCGCCGATGCAGTATTTAATCACAGTAATTTTTATTTATGTATTTGTTCGGCTCAGTTCTGTTGTCTCAGTGTTCATGTGTTTTATCATATTTTTCTACCTCGTGCTGTTCATCTGTGTTTTGAAATAACAATTTAAACAATCTGTTCAGTCAAACAAATGAGACAGCACACGTAAGCGCCATTAATGTTTAAAATCCAAGAAGGTGGCATTTATATCCACATTCGTGAACATCATGAAGGACGTTTACCTGGAGACTCACAAATGATGCGATCTACATATCATCTACAAGCACGATTCCATTAAAATAGCGATTTGAAGATCGGCGAACTCCATTGCAATCGATTAATCGAGTTTCATTGGACATGTCTGGGGGGAAAAAAAAGAATTACCAGAGAATTTGTAGACAGAGGGAGAAGTGCCACTGATTTAAGGTCTTGGGTGAGTCAAAACTGAATAAAACATTTAAGCAAAATCATAGTAAATGCTTAAACATTTATATAGAAGAACGCACTCATTATATGAACAAAGAAAATAATAGCACGTGTGTTTTATTTTTAAGTGTTTGTAAACTCCAGCTTTAGGGTTTCTTAAAAGAGCCTCATGGCTGCTCATGACGTCACGGAACACGAACCGCTTCACTCAGCCAATGAGCTGCTCCGCTCACCAACCAATCAGCACTAAGTAGCCGTAATGCTAGCGTCCTACTGCCGAAACCCAGTTGGTCGTAGGACAAAGGAATTAAGCAAGTCGGTTTTCTTTGCTTTTGTAATATAATGTATCCGTCACCTTTCCAGATTTAAAGACACGTTTCAGAAAAAATGCTTAGATAGTATTAATTTCTTCGTTTTTAGCCGAATAGCTTGTTTCACCCCATTCATTGAGGACTCGCTCGCGGCCGCCCTCTGGCGTCGTGCTGTCACGTTTACATATAACGGGAGAAATAGGAAGTGACCATGCTCCCATTGAATCGGGGCTCGAGTACTCCAGTTGGTATTAGTTTCAATGCTTCACACTATAGGGCATCTCCCGGGGTCACCTTTCCAGCTGTGTGTGTTTTCCATTTTTAACGCACCTGTGGACATATTTCCTGCCGAACGCAACACATCCATTTTCGTGTAAGCTGCAGGAACGAGCACATTAACGTGGCTGTGTCAGGTTTTAGTGACAGCGGGGCGCTGCCGGTGACTGGCCTGGCTGGATGGGGAGATAACGAGGAAAAACGCGGCTGTGCGGGGCTGTCACTGACAGATAATGCTGTTCAATAACCGTCGGACACGAACAATAACCTGCCCGTATTGGGCTCTGGCTTGTCTGAAGAGATCAGGAGTCCTGCTGCAGTGCTGAACGAAGCTGGATATGAAAACGGTAGGCTAGTTAGTGAAAACCACTCTGACTTGAACAAGTTCAGTGATGCGTTTCGTCATAGCAGCGTTAACTATTATTTATAGCTGAGTAAAGTGCGAGTTGAGTCCTTTTTGTTTTTTTCCGATAGCATTTAATAATGATAATGACGTTAATGATGATTCAGACTTCATGAAGTCAAACGGACCAGAGCTAACTTAACCTGCAGATGCAGGACAATTTCTTATCCCCTTTATCTCTATGTGCTAATAATGCTGCGAATGACGAGATTCACCGCTGGGAAATTGCTATCACAAAAGTGGAGCATTTCCTGCTGCCGCCCTGAAAGACTACACCAGCTGCCCTGTCGGAGTTTGGGAAGGTCGCGGAAAAGGCACGTTTCTGAAGGGACTGTCGAGCAGTACCGGGTTTTTTCTGTACCTTTGTACGTGAGGAATGTCCCGTCCCGGCCTGTCTGCATCCGCCTGGGAGTTGGCTTTATTCCCCGCGGTGTCTGGCCGAGCTCCATACGGGCTGTTTCTCTCTACAGTACCTCGGCGGACTCCAAGCAAGCAGAACATGCGGGCAGCGAGAAAAGTCCAGCCAAGTCGAACGACAGATCTGCACAGATACACTCAAATGACCTCAAAAAGCTGCTTCAGCTTGCCTATCCAGAGCGCTGGAGACTGACAGGTAATGACTCTGTTATGTACTCAGGTCATGTGTCTGTGTATTGAGTTACATTCTAGTGGCATATTGTGGTAGTATTAAAGGACCCATAGACTACACCAAACTTCATGAGGTCCACGTCATGACTGTTGTTTGGGTTTATGTGCCAAAAACTGACCAAAAAGTTATGACAGTTTCAGTCCCACTGTGCTGTTAACTGCTCATTTAACCTGACACTCTATGTGTATATCTGTATGTATATAACCTCTGTTCTGATTAGCTGCTCTGTATTACACATCATTCCTTCCAGGAACTTACACCTTCAGCATGAATAGGCAGAACTGAACTGTTGTGAACAAATTGGCAGGTATATGTAAATATAGCGGATGGACTGGGAAATGAATGGCATGTTTTGAAAATAACTGTACGTGTTCACATGTCATGACAAACTCTCCACTTTCAAAAATAGGGTCATTTATTTTTTCTGTGATTTTAAATTATGGAGTGCTTTTAAACTAACACTTGTTATTTGTGGACACAGTTTTTTCCTAATTAAAATCTCTCCTCTAGCCACTGGATGTCAGATAAACCACATGTCATTTAAAGGCTCTTAAAAGCATGGTTATATGAGTTACAGCCCATGTTGTTGTTTGGATGGTGTCCAAAGTTTGTGCTAATGTGTACATCTCCTCGCAGCTGGGGTGGGCTTCCTGGTTATCTCCAGTGCTGTTACCATGTCTGCTCCGTTTTTCCTGGGTCGAGTGATTGACACGATTTATACAAGCTCATCTACAGACTTCAGCTCTTCCCTGACGTCACTGTGCATCATGTTAGGAGGGATATTCTTGTGTGGAGGCGCTGCAAATGCTGCTCGTGTCTACCTCATGCAAGTTTCAGGTGAGAGCTCAATATGAACCATACTGCAAAACAAAGCTTTACTTTTACTTACTTTTACAGTAAAGAGAAATTTGAGGATGGGCGATAATATTTTTCTAATATATATATTGCCCAGCCCAGCGAGAGCCTGTGTAAATCAGTGAGATTTAAATGAACTGAAGTTGACGTGTATGTGCTCTGAAGATGTCCTGTCTGTGATGGTTTTTGCAGGGCAGCAGATTGTGAGAAACTTACGTGAATCCCTTTTTTCCTCGATTTTGAGGCAGGAGGTGGGATTCTTTGATAAAACTCGCACTGGTGAGCTCATTAACCGCCTTTCAGCAGACACAGCTCTTGTTGGACGTGCACTCACTGACAACTTGTCTGATGGCCTTCGGTCAGTTGCTCAGGCTGCAGCTGGAGTTAGTATGATGGTGAGCAGTTTGCTGGCACTTAACATCAACCGGCATTTAATTCCTATTCAACAATGTTTGTTTTGGTTAACCTACAGCATATGACAGTGCTTGGAAAATATTGTGTATTGTATAAACATTTGGAACCTTTTGCTCCTAAGTGATGATGAAATTAATTACAAACCTAACTTGTTTGTTTCTGAAATGAGAGACTGTTTATGTATGTCATGTCCTTGGTTCTCTTGCGTTCGTCTTAGTAAGCTTGAATGAGTTGGTCAGGTTATTTGAATTTCGACTGATGCCTTACTTTAGTGTGTGGGTTCCACAATATGTTGGGTTTATACCTGTAAATATAGTAGCGTAGGAGTGTAGTTTCATTGATATGTGAGGTCTAGGTGACCTCTGCCTCTAATTGAGATACATTTTCCAGCTCTTTGATTTCCTTCTCTTCAGTTCTATGTGTCTCCCAGTCTGGCTGCCTTTGTCTTAATGATTGTGCCTCCTTTGGCTGGCTTGGCTGTTATCTATGGAAGATATTTGCGGTCCATAGCCAAACGAACACAGGATTCTCTGGCAGAGGCTACACAGGTTAGAGTCAGCTCTTTGTGTATTTTTATTTAGGTAAAGCACTGTTTCAGCATTTACCAGTGAGCATTTGTTTTTTGAAGGAATGCTGAGTTATACAAACTTAATTGCATCAGACCCCTGATGACTAAATAAAAGAGTAAACAACTAAGACTGTCTCTTCACTATTTAATGTGTATGCAATAGCTGGCAGAGGAGAGAATCAGTAACATGCGGACAGTTCGAGCATTCGGCAAAGAACTGACAGAGGTGCAGAAGTATGGAGAGAGAGTGGACCACGTCCTTTACCTGGCTAAGAAGGAAGCTGTGCTTCGCGCTGGGTTCTTTGGAGCTGTATGTGTTATGAAAACATTCACAGCTATTGTCATGTAAATGTTTATAGTAATTCACAAATACATTTTATTACACATTATTGCAGATGATGTGAACAGCTCATTTAACAGGCACCAAAGTCTCAGAACTGTGCTTTTGTGTGCAGACGGGTCTGAGTGGAAACATCATCATCCTGAGTGTTCTGTACAAGGGCGGGCTGCTGATGGCCAGCGAGCACATGACTGTAGGAGAACTCTCATCCTTTCTTATGTACGCCTTCTGGGTGGGCGTCAGCATTGCTGGTGAGAGTGTACTGCTCTGCATTATTCCAACAATATAAATATGTCACAGGACTTATTATGTGATACTTTGATGTTACATTATGAAACTACGATGCAAGATCTGAAGTCACAAGCATGAGGAATTGAAGTGTGGAGATATGAGGAGACAATGATGCAAAGTTTAATTGGTTCAGTAAAAATATTGGATAACTCTTTGCTGTCCAGTGCATGTGTTACATCGCTAGTGCTGTTTCCACAATTAGTGACGTCTGTGTACTATTTATTAAAAGGCCTCAGCTCATTCTACTCAGAGCTGATGAAGGGATTTGGTGCTGGAACTCGTCTCTGGGAGTTAATGGAACGGAAGCCTGAATTTCCTCTTAATGGTACATATCTTACATTCTGCAAATCACATTCTTACTTAAAAGGATGGGTTATTTTTCCTCATTTATGTAGTTATGACACAAATACTATCAGGAAGGCCTTTTTTACCAATGTTTCTTTTGCCTTGTGTCTCAGAGGGACTTGTATTGAGACCAGAGCAGCTCAGAGGAGCCTTGGAGTTCCATAATGTGTCCTTTGCTTACCCCACGAGAAAGGATGCCCCCATCTTTGAAGACCTCAGTCTTTCTGTTCCAGCTGGCTCTGTTATGGCTGTGGTTGGTCCCAGTGGCTCTGGAAAATCTACCCTGGTGTCCCTTCTGCTTCGCCTTTATGACCCAGACTCAGGTCAGGGCTAGATCTTGTTAATATCTTTTGCCATTTCTTTTACGAAAACATTATGGGTTATTGGATACATTACAAATCTTAAAAGATTGCCCCAATGTTTTTTCAATATCTATTTGCTGTATCTATGTGTTATGGTTTGTTACAGTGGCCAATCATTTTAATGTATTTAATAAAAAACTGAGACTGAAGCTGTGAGAACCACCGAAGAGAATAATAGAAGCTATAAAAGAGCCAGTGTGCAGTTGCTTCAGGTTATTTTGCTACGTACAATAAAATATGTCAGCATTATTGACTATGGTAATCTACCTCATAATCTATTATTCTATAATATAGATATAAAACTGTATAATATTGTTCTAATGACAACTGAAAATCAGCACTGATTTTCTCTAATGTTGCTGTTTTCTCTTACTCTACCTTAGGCATGGTAACTGTGGATGGCCATGACATTCGAGATTTAAATCCTTATTGGCTGCGTAGTCATATTGGAACAGTAAGCCAGGTAAGCAAAGCACATCAGCACCTTAAGCAAGAAATTTCACACTTACATTAAGTTTAAAACAGAACACCTGGACCTAAAGTCTGGTTTACATGTCTGTTTTTCTGTTGCTGTTGTTTTTCTCATGTAGGAGCCAGTACTTTTCTCCTGCTCCATTGCTGAGAATATAGCTTATGGAGCAACAGACCCCAGTAAGGTCACAGCACAGGACATCCTCCGTGCAGCACAGATAGCTAATGCACATGAGTTCATTCATAGCTTCCCCAAAGGTTTCGACACTGTGGTTGGTGAGAAAGGGGTCCTGCTCTCAGGTACTAAAATCAAAATATCTTCATTATATTCCCACTTAAATATAATTTCTGTAATCTTGAATCTTTTTTTATTTTGTCTCCTTTACACTGTAAAATGTATTAAAGTTAAAATAATTGATGATGCTAATAATACACGTTATATGCCATTGTCCTTATTATCTTTTTAGGCCACCTGCTGCACAGTGCCTCATAATTGGAACTATTCATTTCTTATAGTGAAATAGAAATAGAAATAGATGTATAAGTATAGATGTATAAGTATTTCAGCATGAAGTTGATGTAAATGGTTCTACATTTCAAACCTAGCTCCTGCCCCTACCTGGCTCCATTACTTTGCATCTTTACACACCCCCTATTATCCATTTTCATTTCTGAACGCTTGATGTTTTGATACTTTATGTTTGCAATCAATTTTTGTAAAAAAAAGCTGCTCAATTAATGTGAGGTTTCGATGGATGAGTGTCAGCTGTTTGATGTGAAATGTACTGCTTAAACAATGCAGTTTCATCAGGTAACTAATTGTGATATCACACTGTTTTGATGCAGAGTTAAATCTTAAAAACCTAGTATCACAACTTCATTGTTTTGCACAACAGGTGGACAGAAACAAAGAATTGCTATTGCAAGAGCCTTGCTGAAGGTAGTTTATACTTCCCTCTTAGAAGATTCTGTAATACTTTAAATATATTTACAATTACACACTAAAATGTTTTTCTCTTTTCTCTGACAGGATCCCAAGATACTGTTATTAGATGAAGCCACAAGGTAAGATTGAAATTACACTAGATACATTAACATATGTTTATGTCAACTTTATCATTTTTGTTCCTTTGTGACAGTCAGAGTCATATTATCTATAATGATATCTATAAATGTAAAGGAACAGCTTTAATGTTTTAAAGTCATAGCTTATCTTTAATACTACTAGGGTTTTGTTTTTGTTTACATCAGATATATTACATACTTTTTGATTCTCAAATACTCCAATACCAATTTCAAGACACGCAGTGAAAAGTTTTACCTTAACATTCAACACATAACATTTTTAGATCTCAGCAGCTATAATAACTGAATTGTGAATGATGGTTTCATCGTTAAATCAGCTATTAGGGAATGGGCCTTTTGGTCTGGGTGCCTTTTATTTATGCTGCAAGACTTTTGTCCATAACGTATTTTCTCAAGTGTGCTCAGCTTCCTTTATGTTGTACCCCAGTGCTCTGGACGCAGAGAATGAGTTCCTGGTCCAGGAGGCTCTTGAGCGGCTGATGGACGGCCGCACTGTTCTCATCATTGCCCACCGTCTGTCTACCATCCAAAGTGCTGATGCTGTGGCTGTACTTGACCAGCATCGGGTGGTGGAGTGTGGCCGGCACGCTCAGCTTCTTGCAAACCAAGGTGGCCTCTTCCGCAAACTCATGGAAAAGCAGGCCTTTCTACAGGCTGAGCAGAGAGAGGCTCTCTCTAAGTAAAACATTAGTTTTATGTTATGATAGGACTGATAGAAATAGAAGTATATCCACACTGGAGTACAGCTTGAAAATGAGCAAATGTTGATGGTGCAGCTGGTATTGTATTTGCTTGTGTGTCTGAGTGCCTATGTACAGTTTATATTCACACACCCTTAAATGGGAAGGACGATGAGAAAAGATCTTATATTTAAAAGGGACTAAAGTGTCAATTTAAAACACTGCCACTTTACATGTAGCTGGACTTTTTACTTTTGTATAGATAAAGACAGGGTGCTACTGTGATGTCAGTTATTTAATAACTGTCTTTAAATATTTTACATCATACAGTAAGAATTTGTACTAATACAGTTTGCACATAAACATCTCAACATGCATGTGCAGTATTTTTGCTAATAAGAGACTAAACTTATGGAACATCTACAAACAGATGTGAAAGACTGAACGCATATTATTGTGGTTTGTGTTCAGTTGTACTGTCTATCATCCTGTCTAGATCCTGTCTCTGATATCCCAATTTACAAACCAATCAGCTTATAGATTCTGCATGAGGAACTCCTAATCTCCACCACAGCATTGATCTATAAGAAAGAGTATTAGGACACTATGAATTTGTGTAGTTTAGCACATCATTTCCTTCTCTACAATGTCACAAAATAATTTGATCTGGTTAACATGAATCTGTGGCCTGATGCATCACTAATGACTATAATTGCGATGAAATTTTCTTTTTCTTTCTCCAAATTTGCTTTTATTCACGTTAAACAGTTTATAAAAGAATCACCTGCTGCTGTAATAGAAAATCACATGTATATTTTAAACTGAGAAATGATTATTATTGTCACAATAGTATCTGCAAGCCTACACTATCAGTCATTTTTAACATAGAAGATATATGTTGGTTTACCACTCCTCAATCAGAATGTGTTTGAAATGCTTGTAAGTTATGGGAATATTTTAATGTTTGGTGTGCTAACTTATCAGAGTCGTTTATATAAATAAAGTACTTATATAGACTTTGAGTCTTGATTTTCTTCATAGCATTTTCAGAGTATTCACAGTCCCACAGGATTCAACTGACGATGGCAAAACGCTTACCACCAAAAGAGGGCACTGTTGCCTTTAGAAAAGCTCAGTATGCACTATGACGCCTGATCTGTAACTCTTTTTGTAGCCATGTTTTTCTAACTGATCTGTATCTGATCTATTAATCTAATTGGATTATGAAAATGATCCAATGACATTAACTTCAAACCTAATTCACAATTTACACTTACTTAAGCCATTACATTTTAATAATTCCTTACCTTTCTCTCATCCCTGCCCAAACCACAGGCTGTGGTTTTATTACACTGCATCTCCTGACCAGATTGAAGTACCTCCCAAATCAAGCCTCTTTAGAGTGACAGTTCAGTGTTCAATGATGTTCAGATTAGGTGTTAGTACACTAAAGTGTCATGTCAACTGAAAATTCAGTAATTGAATGTGTATTCATTAGATTAACATTTGAGTAGTTACATTTACATAGCTTAGGAGGAAGAAGGCAAAGGAACCATCACCATTTTCAGCTGCATTTTATATGAGTGAATGCACAGCAGTCCAACTAATTAAATAAAGACATGACATCAATATTTTTGTGCCAGGATCTAAAAAGTAAACCCCAGGAAGTGTCAGTATTCATGTATTGGTCCACCCATCCCTACTACATGCCCAGTACAGTGTACTACAGTACAAAGAATTACACACATTTCAGTAAAATGCATCTGTCAACTTGTTCGACTTCGACTCTAACCTCGAGAGTGCGGGGCTGCGGCAGGTACCGAAGCCGGTCGCTGCAGTTGCTTTTTGCTGGCTGCGCGATCTGAGAGATGACTTCATGACGACAGAGCTTAATCCTCATTAGCTTGAAGCTCCGTTAACGCCTCTGGCGATTGTATTGCCTCTAAAACATGAACGTTTTCTTTTTATAGGCTCTATGTGTACAATAATAAAGACATACTGGTAGCATCATAGTTTATTTTCTTCTAGCATATTTCTATTGTCAGAACCATAACTGTATTTATTGAAAAGACTCAGACCAGTTTGGTAAAATAGTGTATGCCAATCTAGAAAATAAATGAATGATTAAAATATATATATATATTTAAAGGAGTGTTTACAGCTATGACATGAACTTGGTTTAACACTTTGTGGCCTCCTATAGTCACTGTGGATTTAAAAAAACAAAAACAAAAGCTGGGCATAAACTGCAATAACGATCAGCAAACTTGTGTTTAACCTACAGATGATTAAACGAAGTCGTTTTACTTTCGCTGTTCAACATATTTGATTTTATACAATAGCAAATGGATTTCTATTGCATCAGCGCAAACATTGCGAGGTCTGCCATTAACTCGCGTGGGTTCCAGGTGGCGACGGTCCTCCCTCCTCCCACCAACTGCAACCTGCTGTTCTCGCTGACCATCAAAGGCGAGGCGCGGTTCATCTCGAACAAGCCCATTGATTTGTTTCGTGGTTTTTAAACGGCATGCATTTCTGATTTAAACAAAGCTGAACCTTGTCTTGAATGTCACCAGCGGTAATTTACAAGTACTAACAACAGCATACACCTTTAAAGCTGTTGGAGAAAGAAATCCGAGTAATCAAATATGATATCGGTATTACCGCAGTCGGGAGAAATGGGAAGTCATGAGGCTCAATTTAATCAGGTTCTGCATGTAGTTTCTTTTACTTTCAGTTTACTTCGAGGGAATTCACCAGATTTTCCAGCTGTGTCATATTCAACGCCCCTGTCGACAAATATTTTGCAGCTGAACGCATCACGTCCGTCTCCGTGTAAGCTGCAGTAACACATTAACGTGACAGGTTTTAGTGACTGGTCCGGCTGGATGTAGTAATGATGCTGCGAATGACAAGATTCACCCCTGGGAAACTTTCCTGCTGCCGCCCTGAGAGACTACACCCGCTGCCCTGTCGGAGTTTGGGAAGTTCGCGGAAAAGGCACGTTTCTGAGGGGAAAGTAGAGCAGCACCGAGTCTTTTCTGTACCTTTGTACGTGAGGAATGTCCCCTCCCGACCTTCCTGCATTCGCCTGGGAACGGGCTACATCCCCCGCGGTGCCTGGCCGAACTCCATACCGGCTGTTTCTCTCTACAGTACCTCGGCGGACTCCAAGCAAGCAGAACATGCGGGCAGCGAGAAAAGTCCAAACAAGTCTAACGACAGATCTACACGGATACGCTCAAGTGACCTCAAAAAGTTGCTGCAGCTTGCCTATCCAGAGCGCTGGAGACTGACAGGTCGGTTATGCTCTCCGATCATGTCTAGCTATTCAGTGTCATTTCAGGTGACGTACTAGTCTTATAGCACATAGATGCCACACCTGAGATCCACTTCATGACTTTGGGTTTAATTACATGACAGTTTTTCAACATCTTTTAAATATCTACTTTAATCTAAATTTAATACATTTAATTTTAATCTATTATTAAACCAATGTCTCTGTGTTATTACTGCCCCTTCAAGACTTCTCCGTATTTGTTATTTTGACTGGTCAAACATGTATTCTGATTAGCAGGAAAAATGGCACTGGTCAAAACTGAATTTCAGATCTCTTTAATGTAATTACAGATATTAAAATACACATTTTTACTAGCCACAATAAATATTGTTGACGTCTATTATGGAAACATCACTTGGTGCTGGATAGGTATGACTAGTCAAATTGGTGTACTGACTACCCATAAATTGAATTTCAGACCTAAAACTGACTTCTTTCTACTCATATTCAACATATCTTAATGCGATGGAGATAACATCACCAACAATCAGAGCCCTTAAACTGTATTTCAAAATAAAAGTCACCCATACTGTATGGCTAATTTCTACCATTAAGTTTGCTGAATTAAATGATAAGAATGGCTGCTCACTGTGTAGTGTTCAAGTAGCATTATCCCAACTACATGCAGCAGCCTGTCTTTGCATTCAGTGACATTAGCACACTGCAGATGTCTGGTAGATGAGGCAAATCTCCTGCCAAAATTTACCCACACTTGACAGGCATACTTTGATTAAATAAGTATATAATATAATTAAATTCTATTATATAATAATATACTGTAGTTTTAATTGTTTGCTGAATTGTAAACATGGTAGTGCATTTTTAGCTTATTTCATAAAATGGTCATTTATATATCTCTACTGCATATTTAAAATTTTCATGACTATATTAAAGATATCTTGAATAAATAGTTTTACAATTTAGTTTTAATGTATGCAGCATATGAACTGGGGAACAAATGGTATGCTTTGAAACAAACAATGCACACATGTTGTGACAAACTCTTTTCTTCTGTTTCTCATGCTGTTAAAAAGGCGAAGATTTACATTTCTGTGAAATGAACCCTTCCAACCATCTAGTTCTTTTAAACTAATACTGGTTATGTGTGGAATTTTCTTCCAAATCTGTCCTAAAACAGCTTTTACTGACTAGACACTCACTGAGACTCACTCACTGACATTTAAGTCTAACCTGTCAGATTCTCAAAAGTAGAGTAGTTGTTGTTGCTGGATTGTTTCCCATGTTTGGACTGACATATACTTCTTCTTTGCAGCTGGGGTGGGCTTCTTAGTTGTCTCCAGTGCTGTCACCATGTCTGCTCCCTATTTCCTGGGCAATGTTATTGACACCATCTACACAAGCTCATCTGCAGATTTCAGCTCCTCCCTGACATCACTGTGTACCATGCTGGCAGGCTTGTTCCTGTGTGGAGGTGCGGCAAATGCTGCTCGTGTCTACCTCATAGAAGTTTCAGGTGAGAGCTCAATATGAACCATACAGCAGAAGTCCAAAGAGCCTGAAGAACAGTTATATGCTTTGTTTGCTCCATTTTACTTTTACAGTGAAGAGGAATTTGCAAGAAGATTTTTTTTCTTTTTGTAAACCTTGAGACGATGTGGCAAAAATGTGATTTTAAAATACATGTCATGTCATAATATATATTTTGGACAGCTAATCAGTTGAAACAGAGGAAACAAGGAACCAACCAGCAGTGCTGCATTAAAAAAAAATACAGTCAAATAATGTGAACGCAATGATTTCACTCAGCATTTGGCGTATTGTGTTACACTAGACTACTTTTTCGCTCTTCACAATGAAACATGCAGTTGATCAGTGATATCCACAATATGTCCAGAAAGACATATTATATTTTATTGTAATATAATTTATAGGGATGCACGAATGTTCGGCAACTGGAATTATTCTGCTAAAAATGGCAGAATAAATATAATTTTACACACCAATAAGTGTAAAGACAGAATAATCGAGGCGTCACAATGAGGTTATTTAATGATGCCGTTAACCTGTTTCTAGCTCTCAGATGTAGACAGGTACCAGAGCGGAACTAAGGCCTCTTTAACAGTTTTCACTGTGTGAGTCGCACACGGTGCACAGCAACAATTCACAGCTTTTATTCAGTTTCAAACATTTTAGCCAACAGAACAGACAGAGTAAAGAACAGAATCAAGCTGTTAGCTTTAACAAGCGTTACAGCGAGGCACCCAGTAGCTCCTAAGCACAAAGTATGCTTTGGTATGTCTGTTGGGATGTTGTTCAGTTTTTTTTTTAATCTGCTGTTTAGCAATTGGTTCTCTGAAAAACAGGACAAAAATACATCCTCTACAACAAAACGGCCCACATTCCATATTTTCATCTGATACACTTGCCAACACTTGGGTGGACTGTTCCCGGTAGCAAAATGTAGGCCACATATGCACCACATTGGGGCCATGCCTAAGCCCAAACTAGGCATCTCTGCTGTATCAGTGCCACAAGTGGACCAGACCTGTTTTGGGACAGGTGGGCCAAAAGCATGTTGTATGTGGACCATTGCCAGTCCCGACAGTGGACTAGCAGTTCCATATCTTTGCCAGATGTGGCCCACATCCACTTACTATCTGGGATTTAGCCTGCTTAATTTTTTTGCAAAGTTTCAAATATGGGAAAATTAATAAAACACCACAGATAAACTTTTATTTTTTTCGGTTTATTTATTTATTTTTTTGCCAAAAAAAATTAATTTTAATTCATCCCTAATAATTTATCATGATATATATAGTCGTATTTCCCAGTCCTACTTGAGCCTGTTTAAATCAGAGAGATTTTTCTTTATTCATATTCACAAGAAGTCTTGTTTCTGATGGTTTTTACAGGGCAGAAGATTGTGAGAAGCTTACGTGAATCCCTTTTTTCCTCGATTTTGAAGCAGGAGGTGGGATTCTTTGATAAAACTCGCACTGGTGAGCTTATTAACCGCCTTTCATCAGACACGATTATTGTTGGAAGTGCGATTACTGACAACTTGTCTGATGGCCTTCGAGCAGTCGCTCAGGCTACAGCTGGAGTCAGCATGATGGTAAGCAATTTTCTAATTACTGCCAATGAACTCTATCAACTGGCTTTTGATTCCTAATCATCATTGTGTCTATAAACATTTGGAACAGTTTGCTCCTAGGTGACTGGTGCATTGCTTTGGTGTGTGTCTGGATTTTACAATATGTTAATATTATAATAATTATAATATTATAGTGTACAGGATGTGCATTAGAAAATATAACTACTATTATACCACCTGAGAGGATTAGAGGTATTTCTCTCTTCCCTTCTCTTCAGTTCTATGTGTCTCCCAGTCTGGCTACCTTTGTCCTTATGATTGTGCCTCCTATGGCCGGCCTGGCTGTTATCTTCGGAAAATACCTGCGCATCATAGCCAAACGAACACAGGATTCAATGGCAGAGGCTACACAGGTTAGAGTCAGCTCTTTGTGTATTTGTAATTTAGTTGCTGTAACTAAAGCACTGCTTCAGCAGTAGAAAGGTAAACTCTTTTAGCGTATCCTACCAGCTTACCTGCATCACATCACTTAAATAAGTTAGACCATCTCTTTATTGCATTTTTTTAAAAGCTGGCAGAAGAGAAGATCAGTAACTTGCGGACAGTTCGAGCATTCGGCAAAGAGCTGATGGAGGTGCAGAAGTATGCAGAGAGAGTGGACCACATCCTTCACCTGGCTAAGAAAGAAGTTGTGCTTTACGCTGGGCTGCTTGGAACTGTATGTGTTCATGGATATATTCATACTTTCGTTTTAGTAGATCAGCTATTGTTGTGAATGAATGTTCATTGTAGGGCAAAAAAGACTTTTTATTACACATTATCTAAAGTTTACTGCCCTATATTCTTTATTGCAGATTATGTGAACAGCTCACATAACAGGCACCAAAGTCAAACTCTCACCAAAGTTTTTTTTTGTGCAGACGGGTCTGAGTGGACATTTTATCATGCTGAGTGTTCTGTACAAGGGCGGGCTGCTGATGGCCAGTGAGCACTTGACTGTAGGAGAGGTCTCATCCTTTCTTATGTATGCCTTCTGGGTGGGCATCAGCATTGCTGGTGAGAGTGTACTGCTCTGCATAAACTTAACAACATGTACTACTCACTTTTAAAAGGGACAAATTATAATTTTCCAGTTTTCCCTATTTCCTTATTGCTTTTCGTGCTTATCAATGGTCTACTTGGTATAAAACCCAAATGTGAAGTCATCCTAAAACACTGGCCATTTGGCAAAGTTGACACACACTCACACAACGCAGTGAACACATTAGTGTTGTAAGTGATAATGATGCTAATGATGAATTAAGCCCAATGAAATCGTTAGAAAACTTATTGTCCAGTGTATGTGTTATATTGCTAGTACTAATTGATACCATGGTGTTTTGTATACTCTTTATTAAAAGGCCTCAGCTCATTCTACTCAGGGCTGATGAAGGGATTTGGTGCTGGAACCCGTCTCTGGGAGCTAATGGAACGCAAACCTGAATTTCCACTCAATGGTACATATCACCATTCCACAAGTCATGGGTTATTTATTTAATTTCCTTATTTATATGGTATGACACTGATACTCCCCAAACATTCCTTTTTGCCATGTGTCAGGGAGACATTGTGTTGCATTGTATTTTTAGAGGGACTTGTACCGAGGTCAGAGCAGCTCACTGGAGCCCTAAAGTTCCATAATGTATCCTTTGCTTACCCGACAAGAAAGGATGCCCCCATCTTTAAGGACCTCAGCCTGTCTGTTCCAGCTGGCTCTGTGATGGCCGTGGTTGGCCCCAGTGGCTCTGGAAAATCTACCCTAGTGTCCCTTCTGCTTCGCCTTTATGACCCAGACTCTGGTAAGGATTAGATAGTGTTAGGATCTTTTGGCATTTCCTTTATAAAAACTATAGCAACATAATCTCTATTTAGTGTATTTGTCTTATATCATGTATCAGCACAAATTGAGATGTATTTAGGAAAAGAACAGAAACCATAGAAGAGAACTAGAAAGGGAAAGTTTGTTAATTAACTTTAAGTTGGCTTCAATAAAAGCATGATAATTACATTGAAAAGTTAAAGTTTGAAAGCCGTAGTACCTTAAATTACCTGCCACCTTGAAATTCATTACCACCTTAGAATCACTGCCACCTTAAAATCCATTACCATCTTAAATTCCCTGACACCTTAAATTCACTGCTACCTTAAATTTCCTGCCACCTCAAATTCACTGCTACCTTAAATTCTCTCCTACTTTAAATTCCTTGCCACCTAAAATTCACTACCACCTTAAATTCTCAGCCACCCTAAATTCAGTACCACATTCTATTCACTGCCACCCTAAAATCACTACGAACTTAAAATAACTGCTACCTTTAATTCTCTGCCACTTCAAATTCCGTTATCTTTAATCAACTTCCACCTTAAATTTACTACTACCTTTGATTCCCTAGCACCTTAAATTTACTACCACCTTAAATTGCAATCTTAAATTTTAAACTGCAATCTTAAATTCCCTGCCACCTTAGTTTCACTTCTACCTTAAATTCACTGCCACATTAAAGGCGCTGCTAATTTAAATTTACCGCCACTTTAAATTCAATACTATCATAAAAAGCAGTTCCACTTTAAATCCATTGGTTTTGCTGTTACTACTGTGCATTAGTTTGCATGTGTACGATGCTGTGTACTGTGTATTACTGTCAATGTGAAAGAGGCCCATTCTGACATCACACGTGGCAGTAAATTTAAATTTGCTCAACATTGCGCCATTCATTCCTAGGGGAAAAAACGACTGTTAAACAGCTCCTGTAGGAAAACCAGATCGCTTTAAAAAAAACAATAGCACGCTACTTAGGTATACGACCTACGATTCTGCAAAATCTTGTGATTCTACATCAAAAACTGTAGCAAGAGGAACTGTTTAAATGTTTAGCATGGAATAATAAGAAGAAGAAGTAAAAAGAAGATTACGAAGAACAGTACGCTAGCTTTTTCAAGCCAAATTAATAATAGAAGCCATAAGAAGTTATAATAGAACCCAACAGGCAGTTGCCTCAGCTTCAGTAATCAGCCCTATGTTACAGATGTGGCAGATTCATTTGAAAACATAATAATTTTGTTTTCAATAATTTACAAATAAAATTCTAATATTTTTCTAATAAGAACTTAAAATCAGCACTGATTGTCTCTAACAGTTTCTCTTGTATCTCTTATTCTGCCTTAGGCATGGTAACTGTAGATGACCATAATATTCGAGATTTGAATCCTTATTGGCTGCGTAGTCATATAGGAACAGTAAGCCAGGTAAGCAGAGTGCATCAGCACCTGAAGCAAAAAAATTTACACTTACATTATGTTTAAAACAGAACACCTGGACCTAAAGTCTGGTTTACATGTCTGTTTTTCTGTTGCTGTTGTTTTTTTTGTGTAGGAGCCAGTACTTTTCTCTTGCTCCATTGCTGAGAACATAGCTTATGGAGCAACAGACCCCAGTAAGGTCACAGCACAGGATATCCTCCGTGCAGCACAGATAGCTAATGCACATGAGTTCATTCATAGCTTCCCCAAAGGTTTCGACACTGTGGTTGGTGAGAAAGGGGTCCTGCTCTCAGGTACTAAAATCTAAATATCTTCATTATATTCCCACTTAAATTTAATTTCTGCAGTCTTGAACTTTTGTAATGACTTCCCCTCTACACTGTAAAAATCAGTTTAATTTAAAATGATGTTGCATTGTCTTGTCATGGAATTTTTGAGTTAACTCAACCTTAAAAGCTGTGAAGTGTGTTGTCTTATAATCTTAGCTATTTGTTTTTCATTGTGAAATACATCTATATATTCCAGCATTAAGTGAATGTAAATGCACCTACATTTCAAACTTGGTAAATGTCACAACCCCCGTCCCCTTCTGAGAGTCTGAAACTGTAGGAAACTCTGCCTGCTTGTACAGTATTCTGAGGCAGGAATGCTCCCAATCATATCTTTTGACGTTCCAGTAGTGTAGATTTATCCTTTAATGTCTTACGTATCCCATAATCCTGTGTCAGCGCTAATGTGGTTAGAAAATAATAGCAGAAAACATCAGTACTGACACAGGACTGCTTGCTTATACCACTGGCAGCTCAAAATTCTTAACAGATGTTTTTAATAGTAGAAGAAGCTATACGTATGTATGACAGCATAGGCAGTAAGGCGTCAAGGCAACTGCCTACAGTCTACATTAAAATTACCCAATGTAGAGCGCCTTATTCCAGTTCCAGACTGTTCCTGGTTCTAACCCAATATCATTACACACACTTTCAGCACATTCCCATACCCCCTATCTTTGTAGTACTCGTTAGAGGCCTTTATTGTGTTAAATGCTTTAGTTCCTGGTCTCTCAAGTTTTACAAGTCTGTATTTTTCTCCCGTGTTTTCAGTGTGTGAACATTGAGCTGGAATTGCAATGATCCACATTAACACTTTCTCACAGAAACATCCTGCTTCAAGTGATTTATTACAAAAGGATACTTACAATACATGATAGTCCATGATTTAGTGGTATTTGGTTTATGATATTTTGTGTTTAGAGCAACATTTTAAAGAAAAAAAATGCTGGGTGTAATCAGTGATCAAATCTATGAATAAAATTAGAGCTTTAGGGATAGATGAGCATGGTACATGCCCTGTGGTGGACTGGCAGACTGTCCAGGATGTTTCCTGCCTAGATAATTTAGTACTCAAACAATGTAGTTGGATCAGATGGCTTAACTGGCACACAAGGTATTGGCACCTATACAGGATGCATAGTGTATTGTTTTTGCATTGTGATATCATGGTATCATGGCATGATATGGTTGGTGTAGCTCAGCAGATAACACCACTACCCACTAGGGAACCATCACTACATGTGGGAGACTGGGGTTCAAATCCCAGTCTGGGTGACTATGCTGTACTACACCAATAAGAGTCCCTGGGCAAGACTCCTAACACTACACTGGCCT
This sequence comes from Prochilodus magdalenae, assembly GCA_024036415.1. Classification (NCBI taxonomy): domain Eukaryota; kingdom Metazoa; phylum Chordata; class Actinopteri; order Characiformes; family Prochilodontidae; genus Prochilodus; species Prochilodus magdalenae. The sequence continues at coordinate 106,233 of JAMWET010007136.1, forward strand.
ACCTGTAATATGATTAACCTTATACATCGCTCTGGATAAGAGCGTCAGCTAAATGCCATAAATGTAAATATCACACTCTTTTCATGAGGAGTAGAGTTAAACCTAAAAACCTGGCCTCACAACTTCATTGTTTTGCAAAACAGGTGGACAGAAACAAAGAATTGCTATTGCAAGAGCTTTGCTGAAGGTAGTTTATGCTAACTCTCAGACTATTCCATAATACATTTCTTTTTATTCAGAGTTAGAATTAAAAAAGTTTTTATCTGTCTTGTCTCTAACAGGATCCCAAAATACTGTTATTAGATGAAGCCACAAGGTAAGATAATGATTGCATTAACAACAACAACCACAACAACAAAAACATCAATAATAATAATCTTTATTTATAAAGCACTTTTTACACCGCTGGCAGCTCAAAAACTTTGATGGTTTGATGGTTTTATATATATGTATACTTTGAGTTGAGTTTCACAGTTTAAATCATAAGGAGGTGTTTGATTATTTAAAGCTACATAGACTAGCAGCAGAACAATGTCTATTCTGAAAGAGACAGGTAGCCAGTGTAGTACTTTTAAAACAGGGGTGGCATGAACTCTGCTTTTGTTAGGATCGATGGTGATGTGAATTGTAGGGGATGGTTTTAGTAAAAAGCCCAGTAAGAAGCTTGTAAATTGCTTGTAACAAACACATGAACGAGTTTCTCTGCATTTCTCTGAAGTAAAGAAATGAAGTAGGAACAGGATCAAGATCACAGGTGGACAAACATAATTTGTTTATAAGAGTTGTAAGGAGTCAGGTTTAACAGGAATTGCAACTTTCTTCAACTGACTGAACTATGCTCTGTCTTATCAAGGATGTTTTATTTAGAAGGGGAATTTTTGGAAGATCACTGTAAGACCAGTGGCAGAATTAGATTTAATTAGTTGGTCTATGGTGGGAGAAAGGACTTTTGTATTATCTTTGTGTTTATTAATTACACCACAGAAATATGGCTGTCTGGATATTTTCACTGCATTATTGTAGGTGGACATCTGCTCTTTGAGAAAACCATAATGTATCGCAGTTGTACCTAAGTACAGAAATTCGCATGAACATCAAGAATTGTCTTTAATCTAGATCATTATTGTACATTAGAAAGACAGTGTGACTTGGTAGGTGTCCACCTGTATGTGTAAACTCACCACAAAATCATCATCCCCATAGGTTACAGCGCATAAATATCTATGCATTAGACAGTTCGTTGTATTTCACTAACCAAACTAGCAAGTTACAAAGTTCAAAGCAAAACTGTTTTTTCAGAAATATTTGTTCCTCTATTCAGATGACTACACTTCCTCTGCTTGATTACAGTCATGCAGTTTACAGACTGGCATGTAAAGGGGCTCTTCAGAAGCTGAAAGTTCTTTAAAATTCTGCTATTCTGCTTTTGTTGCAAATGCCACTTTTAGAACACATCACTCCCTTTGTCCTCTAGTTATTTGGGCCATGTTACACATCGGTACAAATCGGTTTACAAGAATTTATAAGCCTTTTGTAGGACGAATGCCACCCTACGTACGAACTTTAATACAACAACTATCTCCTAAATATAACACCAGGTCTTCCCTTAAGGTCCCTAAAACATTGACTGAATCGACTCCTTGACTCCCTTTAATGGGGTGAGGAGAAGCTCAGTAGTTGAGTAGAAGGTCTAGCATATTGAGCATTATCTATAAATGATAAAGCTAATTGGATGGAGTGGTAAAGAAACAGTTCTGAAACATGCTATTTTTAAAGAAGCAGCAGGGATTTCTAAAACTGCTTTTACATCAGATTTATTCTCAATATTTCTATTAATATTTGATTCTCAATTACTACAAATCTGAACACAAAAGTGATGTTCTCCAGCCCTGTAAATCAAAGTATGAGGTGCAAGTGTATTGTTTGTAAACAGAAATTATGGATGTTTTTAACATATCTATAACATGTTTAGATATCGACCACTATAATAACTGAATTGTAAATGATGGTTTCATTGTTAAATCAGCTATTAGGGAATGGGCCTTTGGGTCAGGGTGCCTTTTATTTATGCTGCAAGACTTTTGTCCATAACGTAATTTCTCAAGTGTGCTCAGCTTCCTTTATGTTGTTGTACCCCAGTGCTCTGGACGCAGAGAATGAGTTCCTGGTCCAGGAGGCTCTCGAGCGGCTGATGGAGGGTCGCACTGTCCTCATCATCGCCCACCGTCTGTCTACCATCCAAAGTGCTGATGCTGTGGCTGTACTTGACCAGCATCGGGTGGTGGAGTGTGGCCGGCATGCTCAGCTACTTGCAAACCAAGACAGCCTCTTCCGCAAACTCATGGAAAAGCAGGGCTCTGTACAGGCTAAGCAGAGAGAGGATCTTTCCAAGTAGGATAAAGTTCATGGTATGTTATGAAAGGACTGATAGAAATAGAGGTGTATCCACACTGGAGTACCACTTGATAATGAGCAAATGCTGATGACTCAGCTGGTATTGTATTTGCGATATAAAGGAAGGACAAAGGAAGGATTTTATATAGATAAAGACAGGGTGTTACTGTGATGTCAGTTATTTAATAGCTGTCTTTGAATATTTTACACCATACAGTAAGAATTTGTACTAATACAGTTTGCACATTAACATGTCAACATGCAGGTGCAGTATTTTTGCTAATAAGAGACTAAACTAACAACTACAAACAGATGTGAAAGACTGAACGCTTATTATTGTGGTTTGTGTTCAGTTGTACTGTCTATCCTGAAGATCCTGTTTCTGATATTCCAATTTACAAACCAATCAGCTCATAGATTCTGTATAAAAAACTCCTAATCTCCTCCACAGCTTTGATCTATATGAAAGAGCATTAGATCCTGACACTATGAATCTGTGTAGTTCTTTAGCACATCATTTCCTTCCCTACAATATCACAAATAATTTGATCTGGTTAACATGAATCACTAATGACTATTATTGCAATGAAATAAAGTGGGAAATGATTATTATTGTCACAGTAACCCACACTATCAGTCACTGTTGAACATACAAGATATATGTTGCATTACCACAGAATGTGTTTTGTCGCTGTGCTGAAATGAAATGCTTATGAAATGAAATGCTTATGGCGAAGGTTATGGGAATATTTTAATGTTTGGTGTGCTAACGTATCAGAGACGTTTATATAAATAAAGTACTTATACGACTTTGACTTCTTGATTTTCTTCATAGCATTTGATTAAAACCTAAGTGGAGAAACGAGCACCTATGAGCGCCTATCACCTAACAGCAGATGTCTCAGGATTCAGTTAAAGCAGGACAAGCAGTTACCACCAAAAGAGGGCACTGTTGCCTTTGGAAAAGATCAGCATGAATCATGACACCAGTGACGTCATCTTTCTAACCTAAATCATAATTTACATGTACAATTTCTCAGTCAATACATTTCAGCAATTCCATACTTTCCTTGCGTGCCCACCAAAACCACAGGATGTGAGTTCATTACACTGCATGTCCTGACAGATTGAAGTCAAAGCAGAAAGAACCTACCAAATGAAGTCTCTGCAGAGTCCTCTCCTGTTTAGCCAAGCGACTAAGCTGCTTAGTTCCCTTGGTGACAAACAGCCTGTGGCAGTTGCTCTGACTGTCTGACAAGCAAACAGACTCCGATAAAAGTGACGTAGCTGAAATGGTCTGTGGAGGGACATCAGTCCCTCAGTCATACGGCAGCAGAAATCTCAAGTACCCCTTTTAAAGTGCAAGGCTTAGCTGATAAAGTGCCCATGTAATCAGACAGGAATCATCCTCACATACAGTGAGCTCTATAATTATTGACACTGTTGGTAAAGTTTAGAAAAATATGAAATATTTTTGAAATATGAAACTATAAGAGAAATCTAACCTTTTTAATCAAATTAAATTAAAATGAAAAGAAGAAAACCATGTCACAATTACTGGCAACCCCTTAGAATTTCTTATGAACAAAATCTGACTTAGATGGTCACCCATGAAACCCTGTTTCACTGGACCATAAATATGAGGTGACACAGAGGCCAAAGATATACACTAATAAAATGAGGACTGTGAGCCTCATAAATCAGGCAGTGGCTGAAACAAAAACTGCACGCCCGAAAAAGGCCATATCCATTCTTAGGGTAATTCTTAATAAGTTTGAAATGACTTGAACTGTATTTCTCCCTTGCACATAGTACAGGGCACTGTTAGAGAGGCAAAGCATCATGACTGGAGATTTGCAGAAAATGCTAGCATATTGGGAGATGCCCACAAGAGTTCAGAGGGCATGCCAGATCAAAACTTTGGATATGCAAAACATAGATCATAAATCCAAATCAACACAGAAAATGGTTCAATGACTTCTAAGTCGATATTTTGACATGCCTATGCTAGTGCTCCTCCTAAACCCTCATGTAGAGGGGACATAAGGAGAGGACCTATATGACCCTGGAGCATCTGTATATACTCTGCACTGAGAGGTGCTCTCAGATATTTTGCTCTGGATTCTCCGGTTTTTACAAGACTTATATGAGACTCATTGGCCTTATGGCTGGGAATGGGAAGTTGCACAAAGCATTTAATGCAGAGGTGCCATTATTTGTGCATATACATAATTTCTTAAAATATAATGTTTTGACTAAATTTACTTCAAATCAAGGTTCAAATTCATACCATATACCAATAAAATGAATTAACCAGTAAAACATCTTTAATACCCCATATTTATAAGTGGTCACAGTAATTCTAGACTGAGAAATAGAGAAGTTGCTTTCTGTTTTCTGTATGGATTTATTAGTATGCTTAAGTATGTGTCTTCAGTACAACATTAACATGCAACTGCTTGTTTCTAGTATAGTTGTTTGACTGGGTACGATTAGCAGCAAAGCTAACCTGAAAATCATTCCTTTAGAAATCAGGTATAATCTTTCAAGATTCATTCAAGAGTTTTATTATCACATGCGCATCAAAACAGGTAGTTCTTACTTTGGAAATCCCCTGTTCACAATACACACACCCTGGACCAAAAAAGGGTCACATAAAGACCATAATGTAAAGGAAAATATATTTTTTTATTGATCTCAATAACAAATCATTAAACAGATAAAGTGATTTAGTATGTGATACACGTTCCCTCCAGTTTCTTTATCTGCAGACAGTCTACAGACAGAAGACTCAGTGCTGATCCATTCAGCACTGGGGCCTTTAAACAGCTGAAAAACGCTGTTAGTCATAATCATAAAGTGACACTGAAAGGATAATATTTCATAGTGTCAAGATCACATTACAGCTAATACTGTACACAGTTACACAGAAATCTGTTTCTAGTAAAGAGGATCGACTCGCTGAACCTCTCTGACTCGAAAAGCATCAACACAGAAAGGACGCTGTAGTTAAGCATAGAGGTCACGTGGTCAAAACATGAGCACGTCCAACCAAATAATAACCAAGAAAGCAAGCAAGAAAGAAAGAGCAGAGATACGCTCAGATCTACACCTCAGTCAGTAGCAGTAACTGTAGCGGGTATATTCGGTGTAGATAGCTCAAGGGAAAGTGTTAAGAGGTGTGGAAACAAACATCAACAATCATCAGCATCGATGATTCAATAGTCTGTACATGCTGGACGAGTTTTGTCTCTCACACAAAAAAGAAGTGAACATGAAAAAATCAGCAGCTTGAAGACATGAAAATCTTCAAGACATGAAATATGACTCACCAGACATGAAATATAACTCACCAGGCATAAATCTATAAGACATGCGGCCTTAGCCACGCTCCTACTGTGTGGCCTGTGAAGATCACTTCCACTAAACACTAAACCTCAGATCTTTCTTCTTTATAATGACTCGTTTGCAATACTCGCTATAAACATGAGCTTCTGCGATGTGCCGAGCGTGCTAACACTTCCCGACAGCGCCGTAAAAGAGACGTTAGGAAAATTAGCAGGTTTCGGTGTAAAAGCCCGTTCATTCAGTCCACGGTGAGGGAAGTTTCAGAAATCCCGGACGATCTGTTTCTAACCATAGCCAAAGCCTTTCATTCTAATGCTCCAGCCCACTCGGAGTAAGAGAGACCCGGAATGCCATCGTAGTAAAGGAGCACCATGTGCATCCTACTACTCCCCATATACGGTCCGGCCGCCCTGGCTTCGAATCATGACTATCGCGCCTTATTAGGACAGTCATGCACTTGTAACAGACGGAGGCAGGGGGCTACTCCACGAAGTCCCGTCCAAGAACCTAATTTGGGGGAAGGCTGGGCAAAAACCCAAACGAACACACCGACGTCTTCAATGGTGTGCATGGGGGGTAATAAAGTGGCTGGTATAAAAGGGTCCTGAGGAAAGGGAGTTCTTCGTAGCTGGAACCAGCAGTGGTTGCATTCTGCACTGAGCTTCATCTAGGAAAGGTACCACCAAAGGTAAGGAGGACTGTAGAAAGAATAGTGTGTGCTTCTTTTATTTCTGTGTAGGCCAATGAATCAATTAAGCTAATTAACTGTAGAGGTAACATGGGCAAAATGTCACATCCAAATGGATGATTAAAAAGGTAGAAAGGAAAGCATTAAGGTTTGCATAGACTTTAATATCTAAGCTTCAGACAGAATTGTGTTATTATGTTATCACAGTAGCAGGTTGTAAGCTTTAATTGTACATAATGTGTGCACTTTTTCAGTAGACTATATATACATATTAAATAGGCTTCTGAAAAAAGTGTTATTTACTTATATATATATATTTAAAGATATAACAGGTACAAGTTATAGATTTAATAGGCATATGTAAGTCCATATATATATCTTTTTATCTTATTTCAGTCAAAATAAGTGACATTGTGGACAATGCGTCCTTTATGATTAGTCTCAGACTACAATATAAAAAAAACCTTAATGCTGTAACAAGCAAATTAACTGGTGTAATCATATCACATAAATATTTGAGTTGATCTCAGATCTTCATATTACATTCCTCAAAAGTGTAGTGTAAATCTGTTATGTTTAGTTCTGTGCTGTATGTGTTTCAACTAACCCACACAATGATCTATCATCATGTCAACACTTAGAACCCACCAAAATGTGTGACGACGAGGAGACTACCGCCCTGGTGTGCGACAACGGATCCGGCCTTGTGAAGGCTGGCTTTGCCGGTGATGACGCCCCCAGGGCTGTCTTCCCTTCCATCGTTGGTCGCCCCCGTCATCAGGTACGTCTACCATGACTTTGTAAATCACTGAAACTTTTCACACGTTTTTTTCTTTCTATCTAGCTGACTGAACATTAAGATGATAATAAATCCCTTTTGCCTTTTGTTAGGGTGTCATGGTGGGTATGGGTCAGAAAGACTCCTATGTAGGAGATGAAGCTCAGAGCAAGAGGGGTATCCTCACTCTTAAGTACCCCGTTGAGCATGGCATCATTACCAACTGGGACGATATGGAGAAGATCTGGCACCACACCTTCTACAACGAGCTCCGTGTGGCCCCTGAGGAGCACCCCACCCTGCTCACTGAGGCCCCCCTGAACCCCAAGGCCAATCGTGAGAAGATGACCCAGATCATGTTTGAGACCTTCAACGTCCCCGCCATGTATGTTGCCATCCAGGCTGTCCTGTCCCTCTATGCCTCTGGCCGTACCACTGGTGAGAAACACCACCTCACACACACACACACACACACACACACAGAATTTGCACTGTTGTAACAATTAAGGGTGAAGTGAGATATTATACAACATCAGATAATTAGAGGTACTCTGAAATTCAGCTAATCTTTTAATAGTGTGTTCCTTCCAAATTTACTTGCCATTTTAAAAAGTATTTCTGTAGAGATATTTAATAAAGAAATGGCTTTGAAGGCCCATTACATGTTCCATGTTACCTGGTGTCCCACAAAACTTAAATCCACCCTAATATTTACAGTCCACTCTAAGCCAGACAAAGTGGGTATCTGATGAGCACTATGTGTTAATTTCATATTTACATTTGTTGCTTTTCAGGTATTGTGCTGGACTCCGGTGATGGTGTCACCCACAATGTGCCCATCTATGAGGGTTATGCCCTGCCCCATGCCATCATGCGTCTGGATCTGGCTGGTCGCGATCTGACTGACTACCTCATGAAGATCCTGACTGAGCGCGGCTACTCTTTCGTCACAACTGGTAATTACTCTATAATACTACTGACTGACAATAATTGTTCTATGTTTCCCATTTCTTAAAGATGTAATCTTCACATCTTGCTAATTCATACAATGCATTATCACAGCTGAGCGTGAGATCGTGCGTGACATCAAGGAGAAACTGTGCTATGTGGCTCTGGACTTTGAGAACGAGATGGCCACCGCTGCCTCCTCCTCTTCCCTGGAGAAGAGCTACGAGTTGCCTGATGGCCAGGTCATCACCATTGGTAATGAGCGTTTCCGCTGCCCAGAGACCCTCTTCCAGCCTTCCTTCATTGGTACGTAATTATCACTGCCATGTATAAGGTTATGCCATACCTTTTATCAGGTCAGTTGACAACATTTCCCTTTTTCTAAACAGGTATGGAGTCTGCTGGAATCCATGAGACTGCCTACAACAGCATCATGAAGTGCGACATTGACATCAGGAAGGACCTGTATGCCAACAACGTCTTGTCTGGTGGTACCACCATGTACCCTGGTATTGCTGACCGTATGCAGAAGGAGATCACTGCTCTGGCCCCCAGCACAATGAAGATCAAGGTAACATAGCAGTGTTCTTTGCTTTAATATTTCCCTGTTCTATAGCAGGCAACAAGCAGATCTCTAAAATGCATCCTTCTTTTTCTTATCCTAGATCATTGCCCCACCTGAGCGTAAGTACTCTGTATGGATTGGTGGCTCTATCCTGGCTTCCCTGTCCACCTTCCAGCAGATGTGGATCACTAAGCAGGAGTATGATGAGGCAGGCCCCAGCATTGTCCACCGCAAATGCTTCTAAATTCATCCCTTGGGTCATCATCTGCATCTGCTCACCATGATCTGCATAGTAGTGGAGCACTGTGTCGATATGGGACAGATTTACTGGAGATTAATGTCGTAGCCCCATGCTACGCAATGTATATGCTTCAGTGCAGAATGGGAAACATCAAGAAAAGAACATCATTGTGCATTGTCAAACAACGCAATGTAAAATGTACATACATATTAATAATTTATTAAAGTCCACTATTTGGTATTTTTTGAGATCTATGTGTCTATGTGCATCAATTGTACTACTTGAATCCTATTTGGGTTTTGGGGGAATGCCTTAATATTTCATACTTCGGTACATGCATTTTGAGACTGAAATAGAACACAAATCTAAATGCAATCAGTGCTGAACACATCGCTGTCGTTCAGAGGAATCCATCACACCACTACAGTAATATGCTCCTTAAATTCAGTTAAACCTCTGAAGAACAGCTATATCAGTCACGAAACTGAATGATCCCAATAACAAAGACTCTATGAGGCACAGGGGAGATGTGACTGAGTTCATGTCTATCTTTATCACACTTTACACTGTGTGTGCCTTCTGCCATGTAAGTCGACTCCACCACCTTGACTCGTAAGGAATGTCTCTGAGGCAGACGCAGCTGATATCCAACACTCAGTAATTCACTTTATGCACGGACAAGAGAAATGTTGAAGGCTGTTCCCAAGGCTCAGGGAGGGAAAAGACATGAGTCAGTCCATTGTTCGCATTTCTCTTTTCATAAAAGGAGAAACTAGATTTTAAGTTGTTTGTCTGCTTTTACAGATGACTCTAAAAACAAAAAACTGAACGTCGTTATATCAGAACGGATATTTTAGAAAAAAAAATAAAATAATGTATTTTTTATACGCAAAATAAAAATTTCAATTTATACTCCATGCACTCCCTCAACCTGTTGCTGTATTCACTGCCGTCTTTGACCACCTGGCGGAGCCAAACTCGAGCAGACCAGCAGCAGCACCAGCACGGCTACAGGTACCACCTGCTTCCGTTTGCTGTAAGTACGATCTAGCGATTTATCTCTCTACGCGATGAACTGGGGTTATGCTGATGAATCAAAAATAGGATCACCGATAGCTTGTCGTTTCTGCGGACTGCTGCCATAAAGCTAAACTGCTTCGCTTGTTTTAGGCCGTAAACGACCCCTTTACTGATCATTCAGTGGCGGATTGACTCCACGGCGCTGTAAACACAGGGTTAGCCTGCCTGTCTGTAGGACGCTTTCGGCTTTTAGCCTAATGCGTGTAAAGCAAACATGCCGTGCTCGATTAGCGCTCTGTAAACGCAGTTTCTGAAGCTGTAAAAGCTTCGTCGTTTGCTTTTACGTTTAGACCTGCGACCAGATTAAATACGTGTCTCAAGGGCGCCATAGCTTAAAGAGGCGGGTCTACGGAGGGGTGTGTCAGAGGAATAGACGCAGCCGGTCCGCCATTGGCCTCCTCTCAGGAAAAGGCTTCACGTTCAGCAGTGTTTTCATTTAAATGTGGGGCGGGAGGCGCTAGGGTGGACAACAGTGACGTACAGTGTCATCATCTGCACGATATGTTGGTTTTTAAACCATCTTCCTTTACAGTGTTACAGAGTAGAAGAATATGGTGACAAAGCGGATTAGATCGGAATACATGAAGAAGTTCAAGGATCCGAAATGGGAAACGTATGCAAAATGTTACGAGGACCTGGTGAGGTACAGGTTATCTCGGCGTCTCCTGGAACAAGCACATAACGCCTGGTTTTGGGGGGAATGGGGAAGTGACACCGAGTCTAGCGGTAAATCTACACCCCTGAGCCGGAGTAAAGTTGAGCCGCTGCAGCTGAGGGAGGAAACTTTACCAGCACCTCGGTCTGTGAAGGAAACACCAGAGGCGGCTGCTCCTGAACAGCATGAAGCAGCACACGACGGAGAAATCATACAGTCCCCCGTTATAGGTAGGTCCTTCAATAAACTCTGACGTATGTAATACTGTGGTTAGCAGGACTAACTGTAAATGCCTTTTAGGTGCAGTGCATTGGACAGGTTAAATAATGGTGTAATATACATATTCTAATGTTATAACCTCAAGCAAAACCACCGTTTTATGATTCTAACCAAAATATACAAACTAAATCTCCTCTCCATCGCAGAACGGGGCACGGGAGATGTGGAACTGCAGGAGGAAGAGAGAAGCAGAGATGCTTCCCCTGTTGCCTCTGTGGTCCAACCAGAACCAGACTCCTGGGCCCGGAGCAAGCTTAAAAGCAAACCCCGCCATCCACGCAAGCTGAGCAAGTCTAAAACCAAGCCTCAAATAACCAAAGACATGGGAACAACCAAAGAACCTGACAAAGACAGCAGGCACCCTTTTGCTTTGTATGGCTCAGGAGAGAGACAGGCAGAGGTGGCCTCCAAAAAAACTCATAACGTGGGTCCAGCTGCTTCAACCAAGGAGGTGAGCTGTTTCTCTACCACAGAAAGTGCATTTAGACTTCAAAGGTTCTGGTGAAAGTGAATAACAAGATCGCAGAACATAGATTGCAATAGAAAAACATTCACTTAGGATTCACACTCCACCATGATTAACCCTTTATGAGTTTTCTGGGCACTTGGTTAAAATAAGAATGCTACATTTTGAATAGGAATTATGCATTGAACAACCTGTATTGTCAATAAAGTACACTTACATGTCTCTTTGTATGGAGCGCAACAATACAACAGACTGGAGCACTAATTTAATTGCTGATTTTATTGACGGATATGAAGTAAAACTAAACTTAAACAAGCAAGTTTAGAATGAGGGCAGACCCTTATCTGCCCTTATCTGAAAATCAAAATTGAGAACAGGATGGAAAAGCATTTGCCTGTGCGTAATCTCTTTTCTTGTGGGTGACACATTATTAAAAAATACATTTTTTTATCTGCTTATAAACCTTATAAATCCTTTTCTGACACTTCTAACTTTTGCCTAGATCCACGAGTCAGCACTCAGAGCAAAAAGCAGACGAGAAGTGGAAAAGCAGATGAAAAGAGACGACAAACGAAGGGCAAAATCTGCTGACTTGGAGAAGATGAGCAAAAACAAGATTGTCCCTGATTACAACCCCTGGATGACGGAGTACATGCGCTGCTTCTCTGCTAGGTCGCGGTAAAATCAAATACACATAATTGTGTGAAGAGAAAGTCAACTAAAATGACTTTGGCTTGGTAAACCTCTCAGGCTGTCAACAACATTCCATGCAGATGATGGTGGAAATAAACACCATAGCCGTCTTCCTAAGCGGATTATTACCATGAAGAATCAGATACATCAAGCTGACTTTTTAGCCCTGATTTCAGTTAAAGCATTAATGCAATTTATTTATTTGTACTAGAAATGATAATGGTGCATAGCAAACGCATTGCCTCAGCACTTCATCACTTGCCACTTTTGTTTTTTTGTGTTCGTTATTAGTATGATTTACAGACTTTAGAGAATTATGGATGACAGCAGAGTCCACTGTTTTTACAAGCCACGAACAGCCACCTCAGGATTAGCTCAGAGTTTAATATATATGTTGTGTGTTTTAGTTGTGTTGTTGCAGCTTTAAAAACTGGCCTGCTAGCTACAATTTGTGACACTCAGAACTCATTTTTATTATCTGTACAGTAACTGTTACTTGTTGTCACAAGCATATCACTAACGTATTAAGGGCACTAGTCTAGAATTTAGACTCTTTTTGTATTTTCTAAGAATTGCATATAGTAATTTGTACAGTGATTTTTGTATGGTTTCAGTCCTTGTCTATTGAAGTTGATGATACGTTTACACTCATCCATTCATTCCATGTGATCCACAGGGTACTGCTAATCTGAACAGGGTCAAATTGCGCAAAACTACTTTGTCTAATGTTTTGCCAGTCTTTGCCAGCAGTGTCTGTGGTTTAATGTGAAGATGTATTGCATAGTATCGTTTTCCAACAAAAATACACAGTGTGTGTTTCAGGGCAGGTCACATTGCAGGCCAAAGTACATTTGAATGTTTCAACACAATTTTCAGCTCAACTGATTTTTTTTCTTTTTTCTTTTTTAAAATACAAACTTTACATGGCCTGAATTTTATTGAGGTTTATTTCAGCTTTGTGGTACAGTTTTGTCACACCAGGTTTTTAAGACTTTTGTACAGAGAGCGTAGAGGATATTACTGTATCTGTTCTGAACATCATGCCAAACCGTGCATTGTTACATTGTACATTCTCATTTTTACAAATTTGGCCTCTCTGGATTTTTTCCCAGAACCTAATGAAAATCTAGGGTTTGACAACACCTGAAACAGGAGCGTAGTAGCCAACATATCCTACATGTATATTAATGAGATTTTAATGCTGCTCCCAGGATACATCACCAATATGTTGTGACAGTTCATGCCCACTGAAATCTTTTGCCAAGTTGTCACCTTGAATTGGATTGTGAAAATATTAGATGTTGCTTATCTGGCCAAAGCATGACACCTTTAACAATATTTAAAGGATATTCAACTTGACTATAAAACCTCAGAGCGGTGATTTAAAAATATGGCTTACCACAGTTGTAAGCAGAAGTTTGAACACCCCTTAAATCAGATTTAGATAAATTTAAAATAAATAAAATGAGAACACCAATAAATCTGACATTTTAATTTTAGTCTGCAAGTTCGGTTTATTTGCTGATAGTGGGAAACAAACTTTTGCACAGGCCACATGTCATGTTTTATTCTTTCCTCAAAGTCAAAAAATTCAACACGTGATTTGTAATGTTTTCACACACAAATGTTAATGCTAAACCCAGGTGAAATGTCAAATAATTGTACCCTGTCCTAGGTGACGGTTGAACGGCTGCTTATCTTTTTTTATAGTATTAGGCCTGATTGTTTATGGTGATGACAGCTAAGCCATATTATTGCTCCTGAGCCACTGAAGCACACCCACCGTCTGTGTAAAGAGGGTGTTTACAAAAGACTTAAGTGTTTGGATGGTTGCCTGTATTTGAACGTGCATTTGTATATTTGAATGTGTAACAGTAACAGCAGACAAGAGTTTATGGGATTCTGCATTACTACAGCAGGCTAATGTGGGGACGTAGTCTTATCAAACTCTCTTTTTTGACAGAGAAAATTTGTAGATCATCCCAAAGTATATTTTGAATTGTGATTGTTAAATGAAGCCACTGTTAGTTGGTAAATTAGAATTTGTATAGGATGTTTTTACTCAGTGTATTTGGAGGTAATTGATTGGTTCTAGGCTTCAGGCATTTGTTACACCAGTGCAATTAAAATGTGCTTATTTAATGTATTAATAAAACGTTTTGTAGTTTTACCATGTATGTGATCGCTGTCATGTTTGTTACTAATACAAATTAAAACAAGAATGTTCAATTTTATTAATACTCTTGAATTTTTACTTAACTGACAAAAGTACAGAGAAAGGACTTTTGGACATTAGACTGACTTCTTTATATTTGGTAAATATAAACAAATTTACAATTTAATGCAACACAGTCAAAGAAAGTTGGGAAACAGGCATGCATACCACAGAGGATGTAGAAACTGAGGATACTTCTTGTAGTAAGTGGAATTTTTGGCCATTCTGGTAGTTAGAAGACTTCAGTTGCTCAGCAGTCTGTGATTTTGATTAATTCTCTTCTTCAAAATACATTTTTAATAGATCCGACATGGCAACTAGTTTGTCAGTCTAATCATAGTAAATCTTTGTACTTTTGTATTTAAATTCAAGAGAATTAACAAAATCCAACTTTTCTGGAAATTAGGTTTGCAGTAACTTACATATTTTAATAACAGTAACATGATTATGGTAATATGATGTATCTTGTGTGAACGTGTAATAATAATTTGCCTGGAAAACCTTGGGTAAGTACTATATATGTATAGCTTGTATTTAGACACTTGCTCACTTTCACCCAACAACACCGCTTGTCCTCCTGGTTTATGGAAGGTGCTGGAGCCTATCTCCGTGTTCTTTGGGCAGACGGCTAGATACATACTGTTATTCTTAAAACTATTATCCAATAAAAGTATTATTCACCCAGTAATTCCTAACGGCATTTGCCCCTCAGTGTCACAACATATGTAAACTAGGAGCTAGCCTGATTTTTAAAGCACCCCAAATTTGTTACATCTTTAGAAGCATTAAACGTGTACCTACATTTCATTGCAGTAAACAAAAAGTATTTGAATTTTTTTTTTATTTTTTATTTCCTGCATTATTTGAACACAGTAACTGGCCTTTACATTGTGTGAATATTTAATGATGAATGGACCACTAGAAATGCTCAAAAATGGGGCGTAATAAATTCTTTCTACATTAAATGGAATACATTTTATGATTATCATTGTATAACATGATTGTTTGCTGTTCATTTGTTGGACATAAGCAGACTGATATTAATCAAAAGCAACCCTAGGTTAAGTAAAATGTTCATTTTCATTTTTCACTTTAATTTTGTATTCAGCACAGTAAACGTGCCTTCTGTTATTGATTACCTTCTCATATTACAGAAACCCTCTAACATTTATTGTAAACAAGCTGATTGTTAGTTTAGCTTGTTTATGCAGTGGTAGAGATCAGTGGTTCATGGTTTTTAATAAACCTAAGCTATAAAAAGAGCAGAGTAAGAGGATGCTTAGATTTGAAATATGTTAAATAACATCAATATATAATAAGATCATATCAATAAGTGATGTGACACATAAGGGCTTCCTACATATAAAGGTCTTTGACAGGGTGGGTCGAAGAATATGCATTCAAGAATATGCACAAACATTTTTAAAAACATTCAAGTTGACTGCACATTTATATTCATTACATTTGAATATGACACACTAATTTTAATAACACTTTGCATGAGTCAACCCAATGAACATTTTCAAACAGGACAAAGGCATGTAGATCTGTTGTATAAGATAATACTCTGTGTATCTGTGACATTGTTTATTTCCTTCTTTGTTATATATGTATATGAGAAGATAGTGGTTGTCATATATTCTGTATTTTGACATTTCAGATTTTTACAATAACATAACTTTTCTGATACATGTTGTGCACCAAAAACATCAGAACAGAAGAACAGTGCATTCTTGCAAAAGACAGCAATCACTTTTATAAAACATTGTATTTTTCATTATATCGCCCAGCCAGACCGAAAGGAATACCCACCTCCAGAGCGAGAGAGGAAAAAAAAATAAATGAAAATGTATCGTGTCATGGTAAAAGCAGTGTAGATATCAGATGTCACTGATAAGACCTCTCAAGTCAGCACTGATCCTGCTCCTGAGCTGATAAAACTGTTTTAGTTCTGGTAGTGCAGTCCATAAAACATGCTCCAAGTAATGATTTAAGCTCTTCTCTACACAAGATCTACATACGTTAATGGGAGTAGAATAGGACATAGAAGGTTAAGATAGCTCAGTGCAGAACTTTCAGCAAGGGCCTAGCTTCATCATCCTCAGGGTTTTGAACACAACGGGTATCTTTGCCTAGGCCCAATGGGGCAGTTAACGTTTTCCAGACTGTTCTGGAGCACAGAGGCATCCCAGGATCTCTGGCACATCTGAACCGTAGTAAAAGGAAGGTGAGGGAAGAGTTGCTCCACTTTCTTGGGCCTTTCACCCTATTCCCCACTGATATCCTCCTTATCTTCACAAAACCTGCCTGAAGACCAAAAGGGGGAACATTACTTTGAACCATGAGCATACCAACAAATGAGGATTTTTGTAATGATTAAAAAAGCGTTGAATATCAAGTATATTTAAAAAACGCACACAAAAATCTACATTACCATGCACATAATATATGCTAGCCTTAAATTCGGACTGAATAACTTAATTGATATCGCCCCTAAATATGAATGCTGATAATTTTGCATTTGTAAGCCACCTGCAATACTACGTACTGGAGGCTCCAGTCTAATAAGCCTCAGCAGCATTTCTTCTGAAGTCCTCAGAGATCTCATTTGAGTTGCGCTTTAACAGAATTCTGTCATTTGTTGTATTTGTGTTATGATACGGCAGGTCACTGATTGGAACCCTCTGACTTCAGACTACCTTCTGTTATTGTTTGTTAATTGTTAATTAGATGAAGAGTGTGTTTTGGTAACCAATCATCCAGAAATCAAGTTAATTAGAAATAGTTTACTGCTGTGGATGTTTCTGAAGATGGCAATTAGCTCAGCACAGGTTCATTTAAGATCGGATATCCAAAAACAGGGTGGGCTTTGAGAACCTAAAGCCTCAGACCCAGCAGTTCTACAGTTATAGAACTTCTATAAAAGCGCTATATATGGCACAGGAGCCCCACATGGCAGGGGTATCAAATCAAATCCCAGTCTTGTGGGGTCATGGCCCTAATTAACATCAGCTAATTATCATAACCTTCATGAGCTAAATCAGACATGCTAAAGGGGAATCACTGAACAGTACTGCATCAATGCATGACTGGTGCTTTAAAGAGTGTTGCAAGTAGTATAAATCACAGAAGGATATGCCTCCTCTGCCATGCAAATTCATAACTTACACTGCTGCCTTGTTTCAAAAAGAATTTCAAATATGAAATAGGAATTCACACCATTACTGACTAATACATTCTTATCCATCTCTGTGTACAGAGTATTAAGTTGTCCATGAGAAGCTGCCTGTTAATTAGTCTTCTCCTTCCACAGACACCTTGGATCCACCTTGGATCTCTATTTTTGGTTAGCATTCCAAAGTAGCCAAATAAGGGACCTTAGAAACCTTCTTGGCTAAGGGTCACAGAGTGTCTGGAGTTAAATATAACTGCTGCCCTGGCCTGTTTTGTGTGTGTGTGTGCAGTCCAGCTGATAAGCTCTGTGGGTGGCAACAGGTTTGGGCAGTTGCTCTTTCTCTAGTTGGAAAAGAGGGTGAACCTGTGGGAATATCTGTGCATGTTTGGAGGAGCTAGGGAGGGGAAGGGCTTGGCGTGGCTTGGCATCGCTGTGTCATCGTCACTAGAGTATGCAGAGGCTAACTTAAGCAGGGCTGGGTGTAGGGGTGGCGTTATTGACCAAAATAGTCCCCGATATCAAGAAGAACTCCTCCTTCCTAGAGCATGCCAAATACAGTACAGATGCTGTTGAGCTGCACTAAACATCCTTTTAGAGACAAGAGGGAAAGGAAGGAGATGTACATATGGCAAGCTGTTATACTCATTACTGATAATGTGAAAATATAGCCAGGAAATCTGTTCAGTATACAATTGGTAGTATGGACATATTTCATGTGCACAATGTAGACTAAGCACGCTGAAAGTGCACAAATTCATTTGGGCATCCCATTTCTATAAAAATCTGTTATTCCTTATTACTGTAGATGCACTGCATTCATGGATCCTGGATTTACAAAAAATATATTGGCACCACAATTACAACATAAGATGCATGTGTCTAAAATCTATTATAGATTCTATGCATCTATAAACAGGAACCTCAGACCTCCAATGAAGACCATTAATGTCAATGCAGCGTGAATAACAGCATATATCTGCATACATTTAATGCAGCTTTACTATCTGTAGAGAATGTATAATTTTGAGAATGCAGAGGATTTTATTATCTAAACATTGGTGTTATATTATATTATCTAAATAAAGGTGACTGAGTACACCACCAAAATACACACCAGGCTAACAGTGTTCTTATTTAACATTATTTAATTCAGACTCAAAGCATACAGCTAATTAATAAATAAAACTGTCCTACAGTGGCTATAAGGCTAAACAGATAATGTTAATCTGAAGGTGGTAAACTGCATACATGTGATAATATTCAATAAAGTATGTCTCATCATAGAATTTTTGTAAAAATGCAAAAGATATGTATTTTGTTTTGGCTATATTCCACAGTTGTGCAAGTACACCAAATGGCTAAAAGTGTGTGGACACCACATACTACACCCAGGTATTACAGGTATAAAGTGTAAAGCACATAGTCAAGATCAAGCAATCTCCTTAAAACTACATAAACAGAAGAATAGGTTGAAGAGACAATGTGGCACTGTCAAAGGACAGCAGTTCCCACGAATCAGTTTTTAAAATATCTGCCCTGGTCAATAGTAAGTGCTCTTATTGTGAAATGGAAGCATCTGGAAGCAACAACAGGACAGTTAAGAAGTGATAGATGATGCAAACTTAAGAAAGCTGAGAGGTGAAACATATACTGTGTAAAATCCCCTATCCTATGTTGCATCACTCAGTGCAGAGAACTGTTTATCAGGAGGATTATGTGCAGTGTTAAGGGTTGGCTGGATTAGTCTAAAGCACTGGAGCAGTGGAAACATGTTCACTGAACTGGTGAATCACACCTTACTTTCTGGCAGGCTGAGGGACAAATCTGGGTTTTACGGATGCAAGAAGAACACTACCTAATACAAGGCACTGTGTAAAGACCTTAGTTTGATGTGTTTGGTGTGGAGGAACACCAATGACGTGCACTGAGCCTTGACCTGAACCCCACTGAACAACTTTGGTATATTACCAGCAATTCAGGTCTTCCTGACCAGCATTAGTGCCTGGTTTCACAAATGCTCTTTTGGCCTAACAACCATACATTTCTGTAGACACACTCCAGTCTTGAGGAATGACCATCCAGTAAAAAAGAGTTTGGTTGACTGAGCCACAAAGGGGAGCCTCCTTTCATATTAAATAATATGATTTCATATTGGAGGAGTACATCCAACAAGCTTCTCAGGTCTTTAAGATGTCAAGTAAAGTCTCCTCTCACCTGGCTGTTTGGCTCTAGCGGCGTGGAAGCTAACAGCCACACTCCTGCACACTCTCGGCCTGAGCTCGTCTTGGGGAGCGTAGCTGTCGCAGTGCTGCATCACCATACTGAATCCCTGATCCCATCCTCTCTGGATCCAGTTCACCTAACCAACACAGCCAAATCCCTCCATAATAAGCTTCATTAAAACACAGTACATTCTGTAATGGCTCAAACTCTGCAGTAGTACCTGATTCTATTTTGTTGAGGATTTTGCGGGCACACTGAACAAAGGCCTCCTCTACATTCTCCCCTGTTAAAGCACTGGTCTCCAGAAACATCAATTCTGAAATTCAAGCAGACTCATATTCATTATTAAATTCAATTTAAATGTGTTTACATATGTTTAAATATGTCTTTATATTGATTTTCAACATGTCACTAGGCCTTATTTCAACCTGAATCTCAACCTGACCGGGAGAGAATTCCTGGCACTAGGTACCGTTCCCCTCAGTATGATTGTGTCACTGAGTTTACAGTGACCTCTTGTGGTACAGTTATAGTACAGATTTGGAACGTCTGTTATAATTGCAAACAGGGTTTTTAATATTTTAAAACAAAATTTTTAAATTAGGAGTTAAGTTAGGAGTAGCATAGTAGTGACACAAAATACAGGAAAAGTAATATTCCAAAATAATGTAACAGTATTAATTACATTTTAGTATAAATATTATGACAGAGCATTGTATTGTACAGATGCCAGAGTTCTCTCTTACAGTCTAACACATGGTTGTGCATGTTCCTTATCAGACATACGCACCATTCTCCTGAGCGAAGCGGGATGCCTCCAGAAAAGTGACCTCACGATCAGCGTCCAGGTCCTTCTTATTGCCACACAATATTATGACAATGTTCTGACTGGCCAACATCCTGGCATCTGTCAGCCAGTTGGTCAGAGCATTGTACGTCTCTCGACTGTTAAAGACACAAAGATTAACCACCTGCAGTAGAAGACTATCACAGCACAGTCGTAGGGTGAACTGACTTTAACTTACCTGGTAATATCATACACAAGGAGAGCTCCTGCTGCACCCCTATAATAGCTTCTTGTTACAGATCTGAAGCGACAAATGGAAAAGGTTAGTTGCTGTTGTTAGTTAATTAGAAACACATCAGGCACTGTTAATAACATTTAGATACAAATGTAATGATATACAGTGTTTAATGTTATTACAGAACATTATTATTATATTATTACAATGTTATTACATTTTATTTACAATTAAATATTCCTTGTTATACCTATTCCTTGAAGACACTCTTATTAAGTTGTGTACTTCCAGTGTATATACAGTATATCAACTTCATTCAAACAAAATTAAGAGTGAAGTATTGAGACACCAAAATGAATAACTTTAGGACTTTAGGTTGTAACCTTGGGTTGTAAAGCAGTTGGCAATTACACTTTGGAGACGTCTACAGTAAAAAGTAATGAGCTTTTCGCAGCACTGTGAATATTCCTCCATTCTTCTAAGCAAACAGTCTTCAACTTCCCAAGTTCCCAGTGTCAAAATCCTGGTAAGGAGACTGGAACGACTAAATTATTGTCAAAAATATTTTTTTTTCATCAGATGAGAGTAAAATTAGATGTGCATTCCTGGAAGGCTTTGTAGCTTTTAGCATGTGAGTGTTGTTTAATAATGTTGGTCTTAAAGCATATAAAAGCCTATTAAACTGCAAAAACAATCAGTTTAAATACTTGTTTCCTGTCACTATATTTTTGTTGGACTATTTGAATTATTATTAAAACACTTACAGAAATATATTATGTTGATAATGTTTAGGATGCAAAACACAAAGCAGTTTAAATTTAAGGCTCATTTGCTTTTATTAAAGATCCATTTATTAAAGACTTAGCCTTGTCAGTATTGCAAATGCCCAAAAGTTACAAACAAATTAACCAGGGTTCCTAACAAGTGGCTGATGTATTTCACCAACATTCTCCTCTTTACATACAAACTGAGCAGTCCTAAGCTTGGGTAGCACTTACATAAGCAGTGCACACACCAATCACAAGCCTTATATAGCAGTACATGGTTAACATATAATAACATAAGCTATATTCCTTCACAACCCCAACCCCAGGGAACTACTTTCCTTTTCTGTTTTTGAATTCTGCTCTTCAAACTGTTATTAGTGCTTCACACCAAAAATGTTGAAGTCTATGATGAAACAATGCAAAGCTGCATAATACTGAGTGTCCATTTGCATTATACATCATGCCCCCAGTTTGTCTCCCACTCAAACATCTTTGAACGCACCTGAATCGTTCCTGCCCTGCTGTGTCCCAAATCTGGAGTTTGACAAACTTGTTGACCACATTGATGATCTTCGAGCCAAACTCTACACCAATGGTATGGTTTGAGTCATCTTTGACTGCAAAAACAGGAAATAGTCTTTTGACATCCATAAAGACAACAGTGACAAATACGTGTTTGGGGTTTAGTTGTTCTCTAGATGAACTTACATTTCTTCTCTATGAACTGGTGAAGGAGACATGATTTTCCAGTTCCTGCATTCCCAATCACTAGGAACTTGAACAGGAAATCTGAAGGCAAAAAACAAAAAGGTTATTAATTTAGAAATGTTACTTGTTAACATTTGCTCAATGATTAGTCTTAGGAACTTAATCTGTTTCCTGTGTTTGCAGGCGCATGATTTAAACTATATTACCATATTTTGTGTGCCCAGTGAATAACTAGAATTCCTAGTAAGTGGCTGATGTTTTTTGCCAACATTCTTCTCCTCTGGACAAACTGGGCAGTCCTAATCTTGGACCTAGTACTTACATCAGCAGTACACTCACAAGTCACAATTAAGTCAGCTGATCTGTCTGTCTGCCTGTCTCATGGTCATTTGTAAATTTGTCCAATTGTTTGTTTAACCACCAGCCTCTGCTGGATAATGTTTTTGTGAGCCATAAATACAGTAGGGTAGTCTACAGCAGGTGTTTCCCCAATTCTTTTCTACTTTCTTTCTTTTTGCCCCAAAATGAAAATTCTGTTAATCTAATAAGATAAAGTTTTCAGCTTGTTCAACTCAATTTAGTCATTTTAATTAAAGGCAAATGGGACTGTCAAGCAGACAGACTTACATTGTCATAAAGCTTAACTAATCCAAATTTATGAAAAATACTGATACTTGGGGTTCAACTATCAATACAATGTTACTATGAAAAATATCACAATAGTTTGCTGCACTGATTTTAGTTCTCACTCCTAGTGATGTAGCAGGCTGAAAGCGGTAGCCTGAAAAAGGTCAATCATACGCATTTATCATTATATGCTCAAACATTTCCCGGATGGTTCAGACAAGCATTTATTTAAGCAGCGTTTTATTAGATTTCAAGCATTTGGATGTTTAACATAACACTAAGCATTAGTATCACACATACAGTTGTAATATTTTACACTGTGCTTGCTGGAACTTTAACCTGGAAGCTTTGTCCCGTTTTCAACTGCTTTAACACCAAGAACTCAAATTAGTTTGTTAAAGGGAACCCAGACTGTTAAGTTGTGTATACCTTAAAACAGTGTACGTGTCCAAACCTATTACAATATGACATTAAATGAAAACAGAAATGTTTTGTTTGTTTTGCTATAAAAACATGATCAATAGGTAAAATTCCTTTACTAGTTGGCTACTACTGTCGCACTATGATATGGTGTCGTATGGTTTCAGTGGACAGCATGAATGACAGTTAAATGAGATATTTAGCTCTTGCTCAGTGAATGAGAGAGAAAAAACTATTGGATACAGCAACAAAAATAGCAGCCTAGTAGTAAAAAAAACACTCTATTTTTAATAATATAGTATTTTGCCGAGTTTACGCAACATATTTGAATGGTGTGTACACTGTATTGGGGCTTATTTCCCAGATAGCAAAGCAACATTGATTCAACATAGAATTAATGTCAGGAAAAGTCATTGAATCAACATTGATTTCTGATATTGATTCAGCATTGAAACTGCTCGTTATGTTTAACATTGAATTAACATTGAATGAGCAACCAAGACAGACACAAAACTAACCCATTTTCAATCAAAAGTCAATTTAGTCAAATTAATTTTAGGGCAATTCAATATCGATTCAGTTAATACACGGCATACTATGTAAGAATACCCGCACATCCACAAAATAAAAACCAAAACACAATTAGTTCGGTTAAATTATTTTACTTGCATATTAAACTCACACTATGACAACAGTTTTGTATTCATTAAATCATTTATCATGTAACACCATATAACAATGCAAAATGAGGTAATACTTAATACTTAAGTTTGGATAACAATAGCAAAAACAAACATGAATTATACAATCGTGAGTAATGAGTAAAATCAATGAACTAATTAAATAATAAACACATTTCTGTTATGGCTGGGGTTTTCTAGGCATGCCACCCTCCCGTTCTGGTGCATAACGTAGCCATTTCTTGACAACATCCGAAAATGCCATCAACGTAAGTGATTTATATTGCTGTCGGGCAGCATCTGAAAAAAAATGAACAATAAAAAAAATCCATTACATTTGTAGATTACGTTCAACCACACTTCATTTTAGCTTGAAAATAATTCCATAGTATGTTTTAATTAAGTATGACGCCAGTTACAGAGGAAAGGAGCATCACATTTTCTAATTGTTAGATGTGAATTACCTGAACAGTTTACTGCAATTTATAACATCAACCTGCAAATATAACCTCATTCAATCAGAAAAGTATATTTAAATGGAAGAAGCCACTGTGCACTGGTCATAACAGGTTTCCTAACATTTTGTTGGATGTAATTATTCAATTGCGTATTCACAATTTTTTATTAATCTAGGGATGTACAGAATGTTTGGCAACCAAAATTTGGCCGAAAATGTGAACAAGTGATAAGACAGAATAATAATAACAACCGGACATGACATTTTTAATGCTGCTTGGCAAAAGTTCAACAGCTCGAGGCTAATACCCACTTTAACGCTGTATTTCTGTACTGCAATAAAATCACATCCAGTGCGGATGAGGCACTCTTTGTGAACGATGCATGTCTGCCGGGATAGTTTTAAGTCATATTGTGCTTTGTTGGTATGTCTGCTGGGATGTTAAGATGTTCAGTGTTCAGTAAGTGTGTTTAATTTGCGGTTTAGTCATGTTTTTTTCTTTAAAAGACAAGACAAAAATACATCCCATACTGCAAAACTATTCTGGCCCAAATCTGGCTCACATACCCCATTTTCATCTGGCCCACTTGTCAGATGGGTTGATGGCAGTTGGGTGGACCTCTCCTAGTAGCAAGATGTGGGCTACATATGCACCATGTTAGGGCCACGCCTCAGCCAAAAGTAAGCAACACTGCTGTATCTGTGCCAGAAGTGGACCAGATCTGTTTTGAGACAGGCGGGCCAAATGCATGTGATAAATGTGGGCCACCTTAGGCTCATAACAGATTGCCAGTGCCGAAAGTAGACCAGCAGTGCCATATCTTTGCCACACCCGCATGCTATCTGAGATTTCATCAATTTAATTTAGGCAATGCTGAGAAAGTTGCAACATAAACGAAACACAGGTATTCAGTCTTTTCAAACATTTCATTTTAAAAACATATATAAGGAGAGTTGGTAAAAATTCTGTTGTAAATGTAATAAGTACTTTAGGAGTGTATTGTACCCTAACAACATATATGCTTTAAAGAAATTTAGCAGTGTTCTAAAATACATCCAGGTTTTAATTTATCCGAGCACCTGATGTGCAAATATTCAATCCATAAGAATACCACCACTCATTTACTCTCGATTCTCACATAAGCTTGATGACGGATCCTAAGCTTACACATTCACAGCCTAGTGCAGTTTGTCTCTAATGTTTATAGTTCATATTAACTGCTAAGCAAAATTTAGACACCAAATACACCCATCAACCATAACATTAAAACCACCTCCTTGTAATTACACACACTGTCCATTCTATCAGCTCCACTGACCATATAGGACACTCTGTAGTTGTACAGTTCCAGACTGTAGTCCATCTGTTTTTCTGTATACTCTGTTTTTTAATGGTCAGGACCACCACAGAGCAGGTATTATGTGGGTGGTGGATCATTCTCCACCCCCCACATAATATTATCATTTAAGTATACAGAGAAACAGATGGACTACAGTTTGTACTTGTAAAACTACAGAGTGTCCTATATGGTCAGTGGAGCTGATAAGATGGAGAAAGAGTGTAAATACATTGAGATTGTTTTAATGTTATGGTTGACTGCTGTATGTCTTGGCTGATCAGCTACATATGCAGCAAGTGGAAAAGTGTGCAAATTGCTGTTTTTTTTTTTTTTTTAACTGAATCATTCTTTTTAAAAAGATATGGAAGTGGAAATAAGAGACATGACAACTGTAAAGACCCACCAAATATGCAGTCTTTCAGAGTTGAATCTTTGAATGGCCTCTTCGCCCCTTTCCCAGCCCAGTTGAAACTGCAGGCCAACTCATTGGTCATGGCAGACTGCAAAACCCGCCGTATCATAGCCTCCGGTGTTCCACCACCCACAACCGCAAACCTGGACACCTACAATCAATCAATCAATTAATCAATAAATAAATACAGCCACAAGCAGCAATTAGGGGTCCTAGCACGAACAAGTCTAGTAAAGCCTTTTGGACCAGTGAGGCCTCACAAGGCTTAAAGCAGTTTGGACCTTGTTTCTAGATCAATCAAGAAAATGAAGATTTAAATTCTGTTCCATAAGAAAACAGCTCAGGCAGTTTTCATGTCATTTGGCACCATGTCATTCATTTGTATTTGGCTCCATCTAGTGGTCAAAAAAGAAAGTGGTCAAAACTGGAGATCTACAACAGCTCAGTGTTGTAGAGGCCCACTGAGACCTGTTCAGCTGTTTTTAACCAGTGAGGCCTCAGAAGGCTTAAAGCAGTTTGGACCTTGTTTACAGACAGAGAGGAAAAACTTATAGGAAGTGAGAGTTTATCAACAGGCCTTCTTTTGCCACAAAAAATGAACAGTAGTCTATTAACATTATATAAGTTGAGGCTTATGTGTACAGGCCCTTATAGCATGAAGGGCCATTGTGGCAGACAGAAGTGAGATTAAAGACCTTAGAATTATTCAGAAAGCATCCGAGTCTTCAGATCATTGATCAGGGGCCTGAGACAGACGTGTACCAAGTTTCACTGAGATTGACCTTTTACCCTTGGTTTTATAAGCTGTAATTTTTGAGCGAATAGGTGAAAATACCAGAGTCGTAGTCCATTTTCTGACAACATGCAATTACCAAGTTGTGCAGGACAGAGAGCTAAATCAAACGACATCAGGAGTTCATCTATAGACTGTGTAATAACACTGTGATAGGCATTATGAGTAAGTGCTCTAGCGCCCCCTAAAGCCCAAGCTGCATCATTCTTTGCACACCTCATCTAAGTCTCATTCTATACAGGTTACCAAAGGCCTGAGTTGATCTGAGTAAAGGCTGATAAGTTATAGCAATATTAGCTATAAATTTCAAGGCCAAAGTGATTAACTGATTTATAGAAGTCATGCCAAGTAAAAAAGGTCAACATTTTGTTTGATAATTATTTACTTAGAGACTATTTTAAGACCAGTTTAGAACAGCTAGGATCAAAATGTAGAGACTAGTTTGAAAAGTGGGATTTTTAAACAGTTAATGATTGCAAAATAACTATGATTGGTTAAGGTTAAGCCTTTTAAATGCCTACTGAGAGCTGATTGGCTAATGGCATCCATAAATCCTTAGAGATTTACGTATAGACTGTCTCCAAGATGAAGTGTGCAATATTTCAGCTTGATTTCAGCTCAAACTTACTGTTGCTGGTGTGCAATATTTCAGCTTGATTTCAGCTCAAACTTACTGTTGCTGAGAAACAGTTATGTAGCCTTTGTAGCGGCCCATCGATGTAAATGCACCAAATTCGATAGGTGACCTCAGAATCTAGTCCTGAACCAAATACCCAAGTTTAAAAAATTTTGGATGCGGCATTTATGAGTTACAGATTTTTTTTTATTAGGGTCCTAGCATGTAGTGCAGGGACCCCATCGTATTTGTTAGGATTTTTTTTTCTCGGCTGAAACGCACCGTGGAGCAAAGACCGTAAGGCCTAGAGACAACAAATTTGGCATGAAGGTAGAATAGGGGTAAAATGACTTAGCCATAAAAAATTGCACGGATTTGCCAAAGCGGGGGGCGCTATAACAAACCAAAACACGTTTTGGCTTATAACTCCTAAACCAAAATTTTGCCAGACAAAATGACATTTTTTTCCAGATTCCTTCAAAATTTTGGTTTAGGAGTTATAAGCCAAAACCAATCTTTGTTTGAATAACAACAACAACAACAACAACAACAACAATAATAAAAATAATAAGACGACGACTAACAAATACAATAGGGTCCCTGCACTATGTAAATTTGTTTATTAGTTCTCTTTACAATAAATGTGGTACATTACTCTATTAAGTAATTTAATAGTATTGCCACTGAGTATACTATAAAACCAGTACATTAATATGAAAATAACTGATGAGTACTTACAGTTTTGCAACGGACTGCTTTAGTTTGAAGCTGTGTCTCTGCATCCATGAAATCGTCCAATGTTTTTAGGGGCAGAATTAAAGCAGGACCACGTGATTCTTTGTTCTCATGATGCATTCCAATGTGTTCTTTCATTTCTTCAATATCCTTTTGGATTTTTAGGATCTCCTTTCGAGCGTCTTTTATGTCCTCACGGATGCTAACCAAAACTGTCATCACTTTGTTGAATGCAATGTCTTGCACACAAACAAAACAAGAAAAAAATAAATCAGACTTTTTTTTTTTACAGTTCTTGCTAACTTGTTATTGTAAAAGAGGTTAAACACAGTTTTATTTTGTTATACTTTGTGAAGCTGAAACTTAATCAGGACAATGACTTCCACTGTCCATGTGCCATCGTGAGACATACTCAAGGACAGTCACATTCACTTTTTAAATTTTTTTTAATAACTATAAGAAAGTCAAGTGTTTTTTAAAAACAACTACAATGACTAAATTTAATCAATGATTGTAAGAAAACGTACAGTCTGTAAATATGTAATCTTTAAGCCCATATGTTAAAACAAGTATCATACCTTTCAGGACTTGACTTGTTTCAGGCCATGTTGGATCTGGTCCTAAAACAGAAAATTACCAGATCACACTGAAGAACAATAACTGACATTATACAACCTCTATGGCTGGCAGAAATATCATTTTACATGTTTTGTATACTTTTTTTTTTTTCCAAAGATGTGCTAGTTCATAATTTTACAAGTTTTTTTTATTCCCCACAATAACATACTGAAGTGCTGCCAAATGTGATTTTTTTATGTGGATATGTAGATGGCTGGCATAACTTTGGGATTAATTTAAACCTGTAATATATTAATATTTCCATATTTTAACAGTAACCGTTTAATCTTACACCAGAATGTAGGTTTGGCTACAACGCAAGCAGAGTACTATTCAAAAATATTAACTTTACATCAATTTCCACCATACTTCTGCAAGTCAAATAGGTGTTTTTATGTAAATAAAATCTGGGGCCATGATTCTACAACAGAACAACATCCAGGGTCACCACAAAAACCGCACACATCACATATTCTCACATGATTAGTGGAACAAGATATTTTTAGAAATGTATTTACCATTTCTTTCATATACTGGCCCTTGTAGTGTGTGGTACACAGGGTTGTTGCTGCCTTGGGAGTCTAATACGACAAACAAAACATCAAGTATGCTCTAAAGAATTCAAATTAACATTAACCCATTTCAGATCACCAACCATAAAAGGACTGCTCAGACCACTGCACTGAATCCAAGCCTGCAAATAAAATCATTAAGTCAGAGTCATTTACCACAACTCTTTTAGACCTGTTAATTCTAATAAGGAGTCTGTCACTTCTATATGGTGCTATGATTTAGCATGCTCAAGAACACGATTTAAATAGAAATTAAAAAAAAAAAAAAATTTGTTTATAAGTGGGTAACAAACTTACCGCTCTGATGCGGAAATGTAAGACCATTTCCTGATCCTCTGCCTGAGAGCTCTGAAAATACATGAAGGGTCCTATTAACATAATTTGAGTTAATTTAATATATCAAATGTCATTTATCTCAGTGTCAGTAACTAAGTTTCAAAGAAAACAGTTAAATCTATGGAATAACTAGTTGTTGAAAACATTATTGTTCCATAAATATATTTCGTATAGGCTATATGATGTAATTAAGGACATACATAACAGCAATGTTCTCAAACATTTTTTACTTAAACTGCTGGTATGTGGCACAGGAAGTGTTTGACAATTTTTTCTGTTAGTCAAGTTCTTTGTGACATATGACAAACAAAGGCTTACTCAGTCAACTATGCTTTTACCAACTTTGAAACCTGCCAAACGTTTAATGACATCTACTGAAATTTCACTCAAGCATGGAAAACAGTCTCAACCTTATATGGATTGATACTGAATAACGTTCATACCATTTGACAGCCACGGTCCATGGTATGATCCTGCACAATCAAAAATATATATATATATTTAAGCAGCTTTGTAAAAGAGGTCTTGTAAAAATGTGTTATGCCAAGAATTATTCTAACCCTTATTTGCTCGCTCTTGGCTCTGCAGTGTATATCCAGGGGTACTTTCTAATGAGAGAAATTAAAGTACATTACTGTTACAAAGACAAAGTAGACTTAGTGCTCCTTAATTGTTGAACTATTCCCTCAGCATATGATGTGAATAATGACCTACAAGCCAACTTTCTATGAACTAACACTAACAGTTGCTCCATCTTTGTTGAGTAATAAATAAAATGTGAAAATGTTACCTGGCAGCACTATTGGAGGGGGCTTGGCTAATTGTCTGCTTTTTGATTCCCCAGGGTCCTCATCAACATAGTCACTGTAACGAGTATTGGGCCTGTGCAGATGATTCGACTGTTAGTTCAATATTTAATGACTGGAAGTGCAAAATAAATTAAAAAAATATGCAAATGCACCTTATTTTCCTTCTTTTCCGTTCTTCTGTCTCCTCATCTGAGTGTAGGTCCGGTGTGCAGTAACCTTGCTCAACTAATTTAAGACGGCTGTGAGCCATGTCATAGGTATCTTAAAAAAATAAAAAATAAAAAAATTACCAAAAAGGAGTACTGGAATACTTTTCTGAATTCATTCGTTCACACAGAAATACATTAAGGGCAGTACTCACCACAAATTACTAGACACCGCACATGGTCATAAACTGCCCAGTCAGGTCTGGGTTTTTCTTGTTGTTTGACTGCTTTTTGTAGCTTTTGGTTGTTATAGGGTGGCCATGAACACCTCTCACCCTCCAGCCAGCAGCTAGGTACGACAGCTGTGCCCCTGTCCTCAAATTCAACTACGCAGCATTGTTTTTTTCTCCATCTGTAACAACTGAACATGTTAAAAAAAAAAAAAAAAAAAAAAGATCCAAGCTTAGAAATGTCAAGACAAAAATCCAGATAAACAGAACTGGCTCAAAATGTTAACAGTGCATTACAGTGAATACTTTTCTATCAGTGTAGTTTAAGGATTTCAAATAAAAGTTGAAACGGAGACATTTCATCCACATGAAAACCATGAACAAGATCTAATACTATAGCTGCCCTGACACTGAATATTAAACATTACAAAAGACATTTTAAGCAATCAACATATCTACATAACATATCTACATAAACATATTCTATAATTTCCTGGGGAGGAAAGTTACAATTAGGCTAGTGATTCTGCAGTGTTCCACTGTACTGTAGAGCATTAAAGAAATTGTTGATCCTGAAATCATATTCACATTTTAGTTCCTTTTTCAGAACTGGAGCTGCGAGGCTAAAGCTGCCAACAAGCACAAAAATGTAGTCACCTGAAGTATCTACATTCTTTCCGTCAAAACATTTAGAAACTGCTCTCAACCTGTTCTCACCACATCCAGGTCTTAATTAAGGTCTCAGACTATTTAACGTGGTTTAGCACACAGCAAGAAAGTGAATAAAACCCACTGTGACAGGCAGACACTTCAGACAGAAACTAGGCTGGTAGAAAGCCCGATTTTGAATCAGATTCATCCATATTTTTTGAGAGTTAGCACTTCCTGCTCTGAGTCAGCTGTCTAAAGTTGCAGACACAGGACTCAGTTATACAAGTTTTTTTTTCGTCACACAGTGATGCTGTCATGAAAGCGGTTTGGTCATATATTCCAAACGTGATGAAGACGAAGGGCCTATTCACATGATTGTTAGCAGCTTTAGCCTAACAGCTGTAGTTCAAAAGTTAAAAAGGAAAGACATATTACTCAATGACTCTGTCATTTGCTTTTATGGCAAAGACATATTACTCAATATGTCTTGGCCATAAAAGCAAATGACAGAGCCATTGGTTTGTTGGATGTTGGCACATCATGTGTGTGATGCCCTGGATTAGGATTCAAGTTCTTTTGTTGAGAACTTTAACTACTGTTCTCTAGTTGGTTCCTAAGTATGTTGTGTGACCACTTCCTAAAGTCACCACTGCTTGACAGCCAACACCCAAGTTTCTGAAGCTGTAATATTATACCTTTTTCTCAGAAGGGTCTGATAACTGGTGGATGGTGGAAGTCGTAAGAAAATTAGGAAACCAATATACCAAATACAAATGAAATGTAACAATCATAACTTCCTGAACATTAATATACAAACCAAAAAGCCTTTAGTAGTTGAGCTGTTGTCTACCGACTAGATAATTTATTTGTGAAGCATAGGAATGACTACAAATCCACTATCTACTGGATAAAGAACACACTTTCTTTGTATGTGTGCAAGCCTTACCAATGACAGGTTGTCAGACAAATCACACACCCTATAACAACCAATATATGCTGAGCTACAAGGATAATCAAAGAATGGTTCACAATGTCTGAATTTCTGAAACAGCAAAAAAATATTTCCGTTTTCCCTGATGACATTCTTGATCACCCCAATCTCACCTGCAACCTCTATGCAATTATTACCAGTCTCAGTGGATAAACAGAATTCTCTGGTAGTTACCTTTCTAAACTGCTCAGCATGACAAAACTGAGAGGGTAATGGACCACTGCAATGCAAACCTACAACAACAGTCTTATCTGGTGGCATATCCACAACAGCTGATGTAATTTCTGATAGTCTTTTAACAACTTGCTGCAACGGCTGGTGTGGTTTGCGTAGGAGACGTTTCATCTGACATAAAAAGTTTTCAAAAGGAAAGCCTGACACATTGTCAAGTGGACCAAAAAGTCTGTACTCATCAGCTAAGTGAATCAACTGATGCACACTGAACACAACCTCATCACTTCCATATAGTTTCCCAAAGTGCTGCACAAAAGACACAAGCAGATCATGAGCAAATTTTACCATTTGTTCACTGATGTCTTGAGACAAGAGTAAACACATTGCAACAGAAAAAAGCATAAAATTATCATACAGCTCTCTAGGAAGACAATCTTGTAGGACAACAGGGCCAGAGTACAACATGAACTGTCTCAGCTCAGTGGCTTTCCACCGATCCACCTCTCTCAGGTCCCTTGGCTTGCGTGCAAACTCAATAGGAGTGTAAGGGCGTAGCCTCACAAGTTTGCTCGAAATTAGATCAACTGCTTGAGAGGGAAGCCTTGTGGCCAAATTTTTGCCCCTCAGCCAAAAGTATATTAGTTTTCTTGTTACCCCAAGACAACAAAGATGCATGTAATCTATAGGGAACTGAGAAACCATTTTCACCACACATGTCAAAGGGCTAGGTTTTTGTTCTAGATGATGGTCTTCATCAACCATAGCTGCAAAATCAGCATCAGTCCTAGGTTTAACAGTCGTATCAGGAAATGTCATTTTGTTCTTCCACACACCAGCCTGTGTACATTTATCGCATCCAGAGTAACCGTTATGAGATTTCACATGTTTGACAAATGCACGAGCTGGTGCATCACACACAACGGCTGAAAGAAGTACCTGAAAAGATCTACCACAGTACACAATGCCACTTATCAGAACATGTGTCAAATCCTTTGTAAATTCCTGCAAGAACTCAAACACACTTCCAGGTTTACCTGCTCCGCAGTATATGCCAACAACAAATGGAGTTTTGGTGTAATCGCAATCTAGCAATCCAAGAATTGGCCAAAATTGCATCCTAGAACTTTTAAACAACGGAAGGCCATCTATGTTGAACTGCAGTTTCAGTTTGTTGACACCTGCAGGCAAAACTAGACACTTCAATCTAGAGAGCAACCCCTGCTCTAAACCAAAGTGGTAGTACTGCCCATTTCCCATTTTACGAGTGGGTACCTTTGCTGGTGTGCCAAGTAGTGTCCTTCCATCACATGGAAGTTCGGGGTGAAACACTCGCAGAATAGACAACAGTGCTGTAAGAGCAACCAGTGAAATTGAGAAGCTTGTTGCCCAGTGTTTCAAGCTTGCGTAAAGCATACTGTCTTTTGTTTCATCTTCATCTGAACAACCAGCTGATTCACTAGAGAAACTGCCACTGACAACATGTGGTTCAGAATCACTGTCAGATACTGCAGTGACATCACTAACATGGGCAGAACTGGCTTCATTTGTAGCTGAACTAATTGTGTGAATGCCTGCAACAACAGTATTTGCACTAATCAAATTCACAGGACTACGATCTTCAGTTTGAAAGCTTTTAATTTGTTGCGATTCTGTTTCTACAGAGTTTTCAAACTCTTGCAAGACTTCTTTCTCCATTCTACTTACATCCTTAATCTTCCTCCTTCTCTTTGACCAGTAAGAAGCCATGCTGTGTGGTGCATCAACTAATGCAGCACACTTCAAGAAGAAGACTACTTACCTACGTTTAAGACAACAAACCTGTGAAATTGTGTCACTCACATCATTTACACCATCTAGGGTAAAACAAATAAATTAGTAAATAAAAATTGGTCTTAGTCAGGCATAGATTCTCCAAAAATATACTTGCATACACTACAATTAGGGCTGCACAAAATATAGATTCAGATGACATTAGGCTAAGTGTAAGCTAAAGGATGCAGAGCAAGTCGCATTTACAACCGACCAACAACCGAACCATAACCATGACTCTGACAAAAAAGGGAATTTAGCTAGCTGTTTATAAACAGCCGTTTTTTTTTTTACTTCAAAAACATCCAAAAACCCACCTATTAGGGTATTAAAATCGTATTAAATCCTGGTGTACAGAAAGCTGACCTCGCGACAGAGGCAAGGATGGCAGGGGAAAAAAAGACGGTTTTCTTTAAAATGATTGGTCCAAATACAGCCAATCAAAATGCATTTGGTTGCTAGGCAGATTTTACAGTCTATATAACTTGAAGTCTCTTTCAGAGTATAAAACCACATTCAAAAATTTCTATATGGAGACAACATATAGTAAAAAGAGAAGCAGTCCTCAAAAAAACGATTAACTCGCTAAATTTCAAATACACTGCACCAAACAAAGTTAACATTACTTTCGCGCCACTTTCAAATGGGTTCATGACCAAATCGAGAGACAAAAAAAAATGCCAACGCTAATTCAACATTTAACATTGCTAACCTATATCAGGTAACTTTACTCTCAAAGAATACATTTAGAAATCGCTTAACCTAGTCTTTTTACCATTTCAGTTTCTCACAAATTTTGCTACAAAGCTCCACAAAACGACTGCAGCTAGTTAAGTTTAGCTCATAGCTAAATACGGTTAGCTAAACGCCGGCTAGCTAACGTTCAACATTCGCTTTTCGTCCTAATGTTACAACTGGCTAACTGCAGCGAACATTAACGAACTATGGCTAATTAAATATTAGGATTAAAAACTTTTTTCACTTGATGTGACTGAAAAAAGCTAGCTAGCCAAGTTTAAGTAAACCGACCGTTACCCACCTGCCATGACGCGCGCTCGTCCGCTCTGTGCCGATGGAAGTTTCCAGAAGCTCCAAATGGAAGAGTGGGAGGGGCGTAGACACAGGCTGTTTGCGTGATTGGTCCATATGTTAGCATTTCCAGGCTTTCTTAAATCTTCACGGGATTTAATATATATTATTCTGGAGTGTATATTTTTGTAAATCCATAATATGATATTATAATCGGGTATTTAAAAGTATATTTAAATATAATTGTACCACAGTTAGGTCCGACCCCAGTGTGATTTTCTGAGAGACCTTCTATGAGTGCCAATACTGCACAGTAATTAACGGCACTCTGACCGAAGCTTATTACTCCGTCAGAGATCGCATGATCTGCTGCACCGCGGATAATTCAAACACAGAACGGTGAAAACTAAACCAAGCTCAGCTTCTCTTAATAAGTAATACTGAAAAGCTTTCTCGGTGTGTGGCGCCGTGGGATTAATATTACCTGTACCATTGATGTTTCCCCGTTGCATGTAACCCTGATGATGATAATGGGGAGATATAAACTGTAATAATACACTCAAGGCTCGTGCCTAAAACCCCAGTACAGTACTAGTACTTATAAGTTATAGAACTGACTCTGGTGGATTGCTTAATTAATATATAAAAAACGTATAGGGGCAACTTTAAAAGGTATGCCATCTTTGTAGCCTTAAAAACATGGTTATAGTTCTTAAAAAGTGAATTGGCCACTGTGAAACAAATTCTAATATTAGGATCATGTGTTAATTTGGGGGAGTCCCCCGTATGTTTCCCAATATAGGTATTAATTTAATGAAAATGTTTGTCTTGCACATTAAAGCCCTAAGATCCTGACACAACAGAAACATGACCGCAGGAACAGGCCTTTTTGTAGGTGTGCAATCCATCTTAGCCATTTTTTTTTTGTTTGGCCATGTTGATCCACATAACTATAAATCATCATTGATTCAATGTCAGTTTCTCAACTTAAACATTGCATTATTTCTTCAATCAACATTCAACATTGATTCGATGTTGATTTTTCATCTTCAACCAAATACAACAAAACTAACAAACATTCAACGTTTAATCAACGTTATCTTGCTATCTGGGTTGCCTAACCGGTCAGGGTTAAACTTGTTAAAACAACCACAAAAACACCAAACAGAGCAATTATAGTATAAACTACACTGTCTACTGCAGTGACCGCTATAGTAAGGTATACAGTATTCTAAGTTACAGTATTCACTGTTTAACAAACCCAGTACAGAACAATTCATCTATGATACTATACATGCTGGGATAGCGGACTTGCACACAAACATATATGTAGATCTGGCTTAAGATTTTCGGTGTAGAAAGCGGAATACATCACTGTGGAGCGGCTTATGGTCCGGGAAAGTAATGTTGTCAGTGTTATCAGTAGTGATGGATGTTAAGCTATATAAGCAAACACAGCCGATGCAGTCTTCGTTGTGTTGTAAGGTAATAACAGACAGTTTTCCTACGAAAGCAGCGAGAAACAGGGCGTTCCTGTCCTGTACTAACATCGACATCCCAACTTAATGGTTAAACCCCGTATCCATCCACCGAGCAAACAGCCCTGTCGTGTTTGTATGCGTTTCTCCCTCCGGCCCTGAGTGCTAACGGCAGAGCTCGGCGATTAGCCTGCAAGCACTCTCACGGCGAAGGATGAG
The DNA here is from genome assembly GCA_024036415.1 of Prochilodus magdalenae. Taxonomy (NCBI): domain Eukaryota; kingdom Metazoa; phylum Chordata; class Actinopteri; order Characiformes; family Prochilodontidae; genus Prochilodus; species Prochilodus magdalenae. The sequence continues at coordinate 143,620 of JAMWET010007136.1, forward strand.
AACTGGACACCTGCTAAATCAGCTCAGCCTGCCTTTAAGAACTGTGACAACAGACTAACGCACAAGACAAGCTTCCGTACCGTACGTCTCGGACATGGCAGGCGCCCTGTTCTTTCAGATAACGGTATGGTTTTGCGTCAATCCAATCCGAGAGGATATTAAATAAAGGAAAATCCCTCAGAGGGATCCGCGCATCCTGTCGGACTTCCCAGACTGTGAACTTCCTGTAGAGATTTTCAGAGTAAAAGTCACAGACGGCAACTGAAGAAACACAGACAACACAGACAATTTCACACTGTGTTTACACGGCTTAAACATCTCTATAGTCCGTTTACTGTTCATAAACAGCCTGTATTGATTTAACACATTCTCTGGACTATAACACGGACAGTGGTGGCATTCAAACCGTATCTATCACAGGCCATTAAATAATATTATAAGGGTTATTATTTTTAGATGTACTTTTCCAGATTTTTTTTATTCAACATTTATTACGTTTGTTTATGAAGGGCTGATTTTGTGCGTTTTATTTTATTGTTTTATTGATAAGATAGACCGCTTTATATGTGTAACACTTACCAGCTCTGATAATACAAGAGGCAAATAAACTTTCCCAAGCTGGTCCTGGAGGCCCGCTACCCTGCGCAGTTTAGAGTACACCCAGCTTTATCACACCGCCTCTCATCTCTCTGATTTCTCTGATATCTTCTCATCACCCAGTTTTACTGAACAGTAAGAGCGTGAACGACACCAGAGGTGGTCACACGGGGGCGGTAGTTCATCACGCGCTAGTCAAATAATTCACAACAGTCTTGCAACAAGGTTCATACATACATGAAGGTTTTAAGTGAAGAGTTGAGCCACCAGAACAGTTTCAATGAGCGATATGTAAAATTTTAACTTTAGAACAATCTAAAACTATAATTCTCAGCAGAATGTGAAGAAATAGCCACTTAAGTAGTATGTCAAAGATGTCTATGCATCGTGTTGCATAGATAGCTACTTAAGTTAGCATGATAGCTAGGCAGCACATTCTGTCTGTAATATCACATATTCCAAGAGGTGACGCTGAGTCACTGTAGAAAAAGCACTGCATCAACATTGTTTTGTAATCTCTATTGTTAACCATGTTGAAGTTCCTGCTCCCAGTTAAATCATTCAAGCCCAGGTAGCCAGTGAACGCAAGAGTTGAGGCAATAGTGGCTGAGTGACTATTATGACGATCACCACTTCCTGTTTTCTTCAAGAATTCATGTCCAGCAACAAACAAACAAAAAACAATATAAATAGAAAAAAAACAAGAGTTAGCATTTGCATTGGCATTGACATTGCTCCACTGCTGATGGAGACACACTAGGCAAGTAAAGGGATAAAGTTGGATAATTAACAGTGCTTCTTTTAGACTGGTAAGAATTGAAGGGGGAGGCGGGACATTTTCTAGTCATATGTTCCTTCCAGTTGTTTGGAGTATGAATTTGACATATTGCATCATTTTACAAATTGTACCTCTTATTGTGTTTTGAAGATCTGGTCACTTTGAAGAATTGACATGCTTGTCAAGCTATTCAGTGACCCCTCCAGTGACTCCTTTGGTGTCATCCTGAATAAGACCACTCCCATCAGAAATCTTTCATCATAGGATAATGGCGATGAGTCAGACTTAGTTTGTACTGATTTGCAGCCACCCATTCTGCTACAGAGAAAAGTGGACTCAAATCAGTAAAATGTCCTCCATATTATGGAGGCACCAGACCCCCTCAGTGTACGGGTCAAGCACTCAGGGCTGTATTGTTGTCTCGGTGTTCAAAACACATGCATTCGCCCACTTGTGGAAAATATGGTGAACAATGATTCATCTGACCATAAGACTCTTTTTCACATCTCTGTAGACCAGTGCTGATAGTTTCTGCACCACTGAACTCTCAAATGTGCTTTGTCTTTCTAACAAGGAGTTTACACATAGCAACCCTTCTCTAACATCCCTCACTATGAACTTGTGAACAGACTCTTTTTGCGGATGCAGTCCGATCATATCCTGCAGTGACACTCCACGCTTTGGTACACACTCTGAATTTTTTCTGCTTATTTATTTATTTATTTTTTTTCCAGTCTGTAGTAATTGCACAGAGAGTACCATGTTCATCTTGGATGGTATTCATGCGCCTGATCATTAAATTTAATTTGCGGTATATTTACACCCCCCCTTATTTACTCTCTCTATGTAGGTTATGCAACAGTACTGTTGGGTAAAATGAAAGATCCTGAAATGTCTTAATGAATTCAAGATCATACCCCTAAAGGATTTGATAAACTACTTAGACAACAGTGATAAAGTATAATTGACTGCAGATCTGAATTTCTATAAATTGTAGGCATTGTCACATCCTTGATTGACCTTTGGATGTCATTAATTGTGTATGTAATGAAGAGCATATGAGAAAGAAACAGAGTGAACCGCCAACAATCACTGTGGGTTCATTGCGTAATATTTTTAGGCCCTCACTTTCCAATTATGAACACACTGCCAGTTTAGTAATTCAAACTGAGGTTAAAAACATAATCTCAGAGCCAAAGGCCACATGTTTAAACCAATCAGAGGGAGGCATTTGGATTTATTGTAGAATCCCTAAAATGATGTCAACACCCACCCAAGAGGACCCTTGACAGCATGAGTCACCACATGGTTTTCCAGATGGCTGTGCATTGGTTCTCGTGTTTCTTTATATATATTGTTATAAATAGCTCCTGAGGATTTATAGAAATCACTGTCCTTTCTTCTGATATTTCCTGTTTAGCCCATATCCTTCCTGACTGGATGTGTAAGATAGTGCCTGATGTCTGCCGATAGTTCAGTGAGCTCTGAGTTTAAAGATCACATAACTTTGTATCCTAATTCTGGGAATGCCATGCGCTGAACATTTTTGCGTTCTTCTGTTCTCTGACACTTGACTCAGCTCAAGAATGGCTTGGTAATTAGCTGATTCAGGGTTAGATCAGGAACAGACAGATGTGGTGAAGAATACAACTGGTGACTCCCAGACCAGGATCAAGAACCCTTGCAACAGCACAGACTGTCAGCTCAACATGCAGTCTTTATGGAAATACTTTATGGAAAATTTATCCAACACTATTTCACAAATGAATGTTAGTTAGTTGAATAACAGTAAGTAAGTTAATGAAAGCTCTACTTCCAATACCTTGTACTTATCATGTGAGCACAAGTTGATTTATTGTACACTTTTAAACACAAACGTTCAAAACAAAGTAAAGGAACTGTACTTGATTTTGTACACAGGTGTACAGACAGAGAATATGCGTGAAATGTAACAGACTGGTGGATTTTAGCAAGTCTAAAATATTATGACTAAATGACCAAACAAGGCAAATTGACATATCAGTGTATATCAGTTCATTATGGATTGGATTTCATTGCTTTAGTTCAATTCAATATTAAACTATACACTAAAGCAAACTGGAATCTGGGAGCAACTGACCTTATCTTTGGCTGACAAAACTTGTTAGTGAGTTGGATTAAGAGACCTCTTTTACTTGGTTGCTGTTGGATTGGAGCTACAGGCACCCCTTACTTTTATAGCAAACTAAACATCCAAAGTCTACAAACCTTAGATATGCTTGCCTGAGTGCAATAAAAATACCATTTCCTCTACCATTGTGGGGGGGTTATATGAACTCAGGGGGGCTTCAGCCTTCACTGGAGAGATTTGCTATCACTGGAGCACAATAGTATCCAGGAAGAAGGGAAGTTAACTGTCCTTGGAGTCTAAAAATGTCATCACACTGTCTAAACCAGGATGTTATTCTGAAAATTGTGAGTTCTTTTGATTTCAGCTTAATCGAGTGACCTGATGAGCTTGCATCTGTGCCAGATTCTAGGGCATGCAATAGGACAGAAAAATATGTCAAAAGCTGTCATGACAGAAGACTGTCCAAATGTCTTCTCATTTCTAGTGATATATCTACACAGAAACATACTGATATGATGAGATTCCAGCTTGCCTCATACAAGTGTGTGTACCGATATACAAAACGTTCTCACGGAACACGTTCTTACACAAAACATCGTCCTACAGAACTTGGCTGGAAATTATGTTTTAAATCTGCTAACTTGGATGGTGCTCTTTCATCCAGCCTGTAACAGCCCTTATTTAATGAGAGTTCTTTTGGAAGGTTGTTTGATTCTGAGACCTAACATAGGCCATAAGAGCCATTCTTATGCAAGTAATGGCATCAACAGGAGAATAACACCCAGCATTTTCACTGCCCTGAGAGCTCTAAGCAACATATGGTTTGTTAGTTTAAAGAGTGAGGAGACCTTGGGAGGCTATACATTAACAGTACAGGCTTTGACTTAGCTGGCCTGCAACAGGCAGGATCAGTGCCACAGTGTGTCTCTCCCTTCCAAACACAGCAGGGCTCTTAAGGCCTGTTTATCCTATAGACAGTTTCCTCTCTGCTGGCTCAGAATGACTGGAAGCCTAGCTCACAGGCACATTGACAAACATCAGCGGCAAACAGCCTGAATGCTGTCCTTGTTCTAAGGCCAGGAAAGACCAGAGCTGGGAGAAAGAGATAGTCCAGAAGGGGAGGGGGCAGTGTACAGTGTAAAAGGCTTTTACACTGAGTAAGCAACGAACATGCACAGTATGTATTCTGCTCCTCTAGGCCGCTGGCCGGTTGTTTATATGTGTTATATGCAGGTATAACATAATTTTAACAATGTACACAAAGATGAGCAGTTTGTTGTCACGTGTTGTTGTATGCTTCATGTCAGTTCACTCATTCTAATGTTACATTATAAGATGCACAGTGATTTTATGTGAAGTCAGAAAACTGACCAAAGGGCTACAGAATGTGTATGATATACTGTATCTGTCTGAATGCTAGCACAAACATCAACAATTCTGTTTTTAAGAAGTTTCACAATTTCACAGTTCGGGTATCATATACACCACAACATGCCATGACATAGATATAACTAGAAGGATCAGTCCATTCGTCAATCACTGTTTTACCATAAGAGTTGCACAGAGTTACAAGAAGTACACCAGTTTTTCTGGTGAATTTCTCCACCAGTTTGATGATGTGTCACTTCCCTTCCCATTTAAAAAAACAAAAATGTTAAATCCAAAATGGCAACATTCAAGCCGGCCACCATGTTGATGACATGGCCTGCCTACCCCATAGCTTGTGCCTAAACTGGATCACCGTCTATATACAGTGTATATTATGAGCTCCTCTCAGTAATTAAACAACCTTTTGTTTACACATGTTCTATTACTGTCTACTAGTTTCTACTGGGAGAACATCTTGCTCGCTCTATCATGCAGAACTCTTTCAACAGATTATCTAATTTAAAGATTTGCTCATTTTTCTGCTTTTTCAAATTTAATAATAATAATTTTCTCTGAGAAAATAAACACATCCTCAGCAGCATACACACCTCTGCAGATTTAATACATAAGGTATGTGATTTCTATTTTATGTTTTAAAATGATCCACATTTGTTAAATAAGAAAATAATATGCACTAAAATGTGTAGATGATTTGCCACATTTGATTTGGGTGCAAAGTGAGATAACAGAAATAACAAGGTTTACAGTTACTGACTTGAAGCCTGTTGATATTCCGCTGACCTTCACTTTGTTCATCAATAGGGCTTCCATAAGGTTACCTCTGACCACACATAGCCTTTAGCACTGCAGTGACCCTGCGGAGTACTTTATTAGCCACATCTTGTTATCAGATTTTATAGGTGCACATAAGTGAAGTGTCTTATCTTCTTATTTGCTTGCACAGTGTATGTCAGTCATCCTGTAGTGCTTCATTAGTGGTTTGTATCTGATCACAATGCTTCTCTTGGCTTGATATTGCTGATGGTGGACTATTCTAAACCTGGCAGTGGCAATACACTCATACCGTCACCTACATGCCACTTCCATGTTACGATCACTACTGTAGCGAGAATGGTCCACTTCCGAAATAATATCTGATTGGCTGTGATACTTCTTTCATTAGTGGATGGAATAGAGGGAGAGAAATAAGTTGTGGAGATGGACGGCAGTCCATAACTATAAACCCTTAAACTGTAACTACTTAGTGAGTGAACTGCATGAAATGGCCAAGAACATGAGAGTTTCAGGCATGTTTCAATATTTTGTACATTATCAATATTCCTAATAAACTTTCACTGACAGCTTTGACATTTGTCCCCATTTAAACTTAAATATGTAACACATGTAACATATTAGCCTGGTCTGATTACGTCAGTAGGATGTCCTTTAAAATTGTGCCTGATAGATTTAGTTTTCTCATACGCTATTGTCAGCCAGCCATGAGTCAGAACTCATTTAATAATAATAACATAAATATATATCGTCGCTCTCCAAAGAAAAACATGTATCTCCACTTTTGTTGATTTTTACTTTTATGCATCATGTGATCACATGAGCTGCTGTTCACACTGTGTGGAAATTCCATGAAGAATGGACCAACAGAAATGGCCCAAAACTGTTTGGAAAGACATGTTTTTCCATTGACTTCCATTCAAATTGAATGAGGTTTTTGGCCTCTCCTGTGAAGTTGTCATTTTGGAGATACCTGTTTTTCTTTGGACAGCGACGATATGATACATACTGTATGACATATTAGGTGAGTTTAGGTTACATGTTACTGCTACATGTAATTTGCAAAGCTATATAAGTTTCTGGAATTCAAGCAGTTTATGTTCTTGAAAATGAGAGTGCAGGTTGTATGTAAAGCTATTTCAAAAGGGTGTCATGTTAGTGACAAATAATGCCCCTTGATGAATGTCATCAGAATGTTTTAAAACATTTTACTGAGTAAGACTCAGTGTGTTTACTGAAGCCCAAGCTAAAGCTTTCTTTCAGGGAACATCGCCTTCACAGCACTTCATGGTACACAGAGTTCACCATTGTTCCCAGCCCATCACTATTGGAGACAGACAGCCTGGGAGGCAGCAGGCAGAGCAACAGGAGTGAGGGAGGGAGGTTTGAAGAGAGAAGAACAGAGGGGGAGGGACTTGGCTCTTTTTTGATCACTCCAGCGTTCACTAAACAGTCACAAAAGGCGAGCTGCGATCGCTCTGCAGGTCTGCTGTGGGTCACTGCGAGCATTCATGGGCCCTATGGGAACCCCAACGCTGTGAGCCTCAAACACTCAACTCTGGATCTGAAGAGAGAGCGGACTTACCAAGGCACTCAACAAACATCAGTCACTTATTAGGTCGACCCGTTAAATGAATGTATTTATTCATGCATTCATTAAAATGTGGTTATGTCAGACTTTATTTTCAGATAAAGAATTTTTGTTCAGTGAATCCAAATTGTACTACCAGGAGCAGGTGTGTGATTTCATCATTTATACTGTAGCTTCAGAAAGCTGTACAAAAGTACAAGGGGAATCATTCTTTTGCTCTTCAACATGAAAGAAATAGAAAAATAAAACTAGAAAAATATAAAAACTATAATATCTGTACATTATTCAACTGTCCAATATAGATGAAATAGAGTTTCTGTATACTTGCTCCCCATTACCACAGATAGCTGATAGACTAAAATGGTGGCACATCGAAAACAGTAACGACAGGGAGTGTGGTCATCTGTATTATCAGCTAGGCTACTATTGCTGAGGAAGCTACGGGTTCCTTAACTGAAACTGCCTCTTCTGAAATTGCCAAACGTCTGGAATACCTCCACCCCAGTTCCCCAGGTCAGATCTGTTTTAGTCCGGGCGTGTCCTCTGGCTCCTAGAACCCTTGCTCCCTTACACTTGTGCTCAAATAGGGCAGTGCTTTTAAACTTGGGGGCTGCTGGCTGGTCTTGTTCAGGACCAAAGACACATGATAAATGGACTCAGCCTGTGACAATATGCACAAGCTGAATACACATCCCTCCAGAAAAGTGGCAGTATTCAAGTGGCTGTGAACTGAATGCTAATGGGGTGAGTGCAGCTGTCAGAGGGAGATCCACAAGTCAATTGTGTCAGGGATGACCCCACTGAGCTTCTATAGTGACCTTATTTTGATGGTAGGTCTGAGGGCTGAAAAGACTCCATGTGTATTCTCGCACACAGCAGCCACATTATCATCACCCCCCAGCAGGCTAAAGCTCATGGTTTGTAATTTCTTACATCTAACATTTGATAATAGGAAAAGTTGCCAAGTTTGTGCTCATCTTGTTACTTGAGCGGTAGAGTGACATGGAATGCATTCAGAACTATGCACAGTTTATCACTACCTTCATGTTACATGTACATCCTTTGTAATGCCACCAGGTAAGGCTGCACTGAAACAAAATGCTTTTTCCTGAACTGAAGATAAAACTGAATTCCCATATTAGTAATGTAACTTGAAATAGGTACTGGTATTGACTGATTAATTATGGAATATGACACAAAGGAAGGGCACGGCTGCACATTTATCATTCTTAGACACAGTTCATGCTTCAGATAATGAGACATGTTTCCACTATGTTTCTATAATGTCAGTATGAAGACTATTTGTGGTTGTTGTAGCTTAGCAGATAACACCACTACCCACCAGGGAGCCACCACTACTGGGAGACTGTGTTGTGCTACACCAGTAGAAGTCCTTGGGCAAGACTTGTAACACTACACTGGTTACCTGTAAGATGATTAACCTTGTAAGTCGTTCTGGATAACAGCGTCAGCTAAATGCCGCAAATGTGTTCAGATTTCACAGTGACCGCTTTAGCATATTCATTTGGATCACTATACAAGCACCTTATGATTATATAAGTTATTAAGTATCCACAAATAAAACCAAGAAGAACAATAAATTTGGGATATAAATGAAGTGAGGCGTATCTGGTTGTAGCTATGAGTGTGGGAAAAGTTTGTGGGGGCCATTCCAAATGCTTAAATTTCTTGAAGCCATTTAAAGCCATAAAAATTTTGAGGTTTGTTTTGGATCAATGTCCTGTTACGTTTTTTGACTGGCTGTCTCATATTTGCTTTTAGAATTTGCGGCTATTTAATATAATTGATTCTTCTATCCCCCTGTGCGACATGCAAAGCCAAATTCAACCATTCTTTACTGGAGCAGACGGGCTTCGGTCTGCATTACTATTTAATTTCACCAAGACTGGACAAGGCTAACCTGTTGCATACTGGATAAGAAGATATATGCAAATGAACTGTTCTCTTCAAAACCAAAGCAAAGTTATACTTGCCATATTTTATTTCCATTCCATAATTGCATTATCACATTTCCAACAGTGTATGATGGTTATATTACTAAATTGGCATTAGGTGTGGCCTAGTACCACCTTTTTATGTCCGATGTAGATTCCTTAACCTTGAATTTATGCTGATGTTGAGTGTTAGATACTAGTCTGGATGCACTTTTTAAATAATGTGTTTTAAATAATAAACAACATCAGATCACATGACTGGCCATAAAAAATAATTGAATGTTTGCATCTAGATGTTTTCCTTTTCTCTGTGATGCACCAGTAGCTAGGTTTAGGCCATGTAACATTTTGCACAGCGAAGGAGGTTTACATTTTAAGGGGCCAGAAACAAAAAACTTTAAATGCATTTTAAATGAGCTAGTTTGAGCCAGGCAATTGAACCTAGGCCTAAAGTTGCATTAGGCCTCTAGAAAATAATGCTGTCCAAAACAAAACAAATTCTCAGTATCTTTATTGTGTTTGAAAATGTCTCCTCAAGGCTGAGCAAAACAGCATCAACTGTCTCAGTAAATCATACTCATCAACTCCCAAACCTCCCATCAGAGAATGTTTGTGTCCCTGTTAAAAAGGGCAGATAAATCTCTTCCAATCAGCTACTAAGCCCACAGCGCCTCTGTGATGGACTAAGATGGTCAGTTATAATTAAATATAAGGTGGCAAACGTCCAGAGCATGTGGTATTGTAGAAGCACTGTCTGTGAGGCAACGGGGATTTCACAGGATTAGAGACCACTCACAGTGCTGTCCATTTAATGGTCACCCTGTCCCAACTTCCCTACGGTAGCTCTAAATCCACAGACAGGTCTCTCGTTCAACCTGCTTGAGCCCGTGGAAGTCTAGCACAGTGTGATTGAGTGTGTCTGCTACATTGCATGCTGAAACTAAATGGTCTGTAAGTGAAAGCAAGTCAACACATCTTCTACCCAGAACAAACTTTAATTTTTTTTTGTTGCATATTTTTAATGTGACATGATTCATCACCACAGAGTGCATTTAGTCCTTTACCCCCACAAACCTAATTCAGTTACAGTAAGCCAGTGTACCTGACTTTCTTTCTGCGTACTGCAGTAACGATGCTGCACAGTGTGATTACATATTTTGTCAGACAACAGAAGCTCTTCAGCACCAACAATCAGTTCCAACAATCTTATCCACGTGCTCTGTACATGCCTCTTATGCAAGTCAAAGTGTTCTTCAGGCTTGCTCTGACCAGTCATACCACGTGAGATGTATCTGATATTTAAAAGAAAACAGTTGATGTTATTTTAGACTGACGTGATTCGGCAGAGCTGTGATCAGAGTGCCCATCCAAAAAAATGGACTCTGTGATGGGACGAACAGCAGAAGGGAGGAAAGGATCCAGCAGATAAGGCTTATGGAAACTTAAACACACTCCTTATCTCAAAGAGGACGTGCTTGGCTCCATCGTCCTGCTCCCTGCTCGCTCATCTTCTGTTGTCCGGACTCGCCCATTCAGAGGAAGCCTAAAGAAGTGTGCGCAAATGTGACAAACAACGTAGTCAGTTCCTGTGGAAGTTTGATTTGTTTGTACTACAGCGTTCTTTCTTTCTACTATAAATATGGAACCACATCTGTGCTGGTAAATTCATCACTTTACAAGACAAGGTTACATGTAGGTCTACAATTTTGTATTTATTTTTTTATTTTGTTTTGTTTAATTCGTAGTATAAAAGACCCTTGCGTGCGATGTTTTCCACATGTACTATGACCACTAGTACTATAAAGACTCATTATTTCAAATTAGCTAAATAAAACCCAACTGAACTTTAATAAACATGATAAAAAGCAGCTAAAGGTAATGTTTCTTAGTACCGTTCCGCTGTAGGATCCCTGTATGGGAGCTGACCCGCTCACTAAACCTCAGTGTACAATTTATACTCTGTTTGGCAAGGAAAAAGGTTAACATGGAATTCAGTGAACATCGTTAGCATGGCGTGCTTTTCTTGTGCAAGACACAGACAATCAAAAATGTGTCAAATAAACGTCACCTGTAACTGATGATGCAGTTGAACCAAACACTGGTTGACATCAGCCTGTCAGCCTGATTTGTGGACAGTTAAACTTTAGTGCGCCAGCCCTGGGTGGCTTTTAGCTGAGATTTCCATATGCTGACATATTCTCATTGGCTGCATGTCAAAACATTACACAACAGGTTTCTCGGTATACTGTAACTACAGATAGCACAGATGTTTTTTTTCTTGTCTCAGTAACAGTTGCGGCTGTTGAATGACTATGATTTACCAGAATGAAGCAGTAACAGTAAATAATGTTACATCCCAAATAAAACATTAAAAGTTTCTAGAGTGAAATCTGTTTCTGAGCCTTGCAGTTTTATCAGTACATAAAAATGTCAAACAAACTCGGTTGTTTTGTCTATGCAGGTTAATCTTGTGCATCTGTCTGAAACTGAGGCGCTGCAGAGAGAAAGACAGAGGGAGTAAGAGACAGAAAGCCAGAAAAGACAGAGAGTGAGAGTGAGAGAGAGAGAGAGACCTATAGAAAGACAAAAAAGTGAGGCAGAGACATAAAGACAGAGACAGAAAAGAGAACTCCTGCCTCCTGCAGATTTATAGCTGCTTTGCCTAATTGTTTGCAACTAGCAGTTCATCTAAACCACGTTTTTGTAATGCAGTGAGTGCAAGTCTGCAGCGCTCTTGCCAACTCTGATTTTTACTGCCTGCTCTTCGTTTCACAACACTGCTGGCCCCCACTGCCTGCCCTGCTTATGTCACAGCTCTATTATCAGTGCAGATAACAGCTGAGTCTCTCTTTCCCTCACAAAAATATGCTGTATAAATACCGGATCTGGGCTTGGCCACACAGAACACAATTGCATGGAAAATGTGACAAGAGGATAAGAAGCGAGGAATGTGGAAAATAGCTGGTAGATTCAAATTCGATGACATACAACAAAAACTACTGAAAAAAAAACCCCATAAACAATTATTACTGCTATGAATTAGACACTCCTGCCTTGTGGATGTAAAGGTAGCTCATCTCTTGCTGCACAGTTTGTGTTTGTTGTTCTGGTTGGACAGTTTTGGTTGGTGGACTATTCTCAGTCCAGCAGTCACACTGAAGTGTTTTAAAAATCCCTGCAGCACTGCTGCGTCTGATCCACTCACACCAGCACAACACACATTATCACACCACCACCACATCAGTGCCACTGCAGTGCTGAGAATGAAGCACCCCCATATAATACCTGCTCTATGGTGGTCTTGACTACACAAAGGGCTCACAAAATATGCTGAGCAACAAAATGCAATGACGGTCGGTGTTTAAGACTGCATACATACCAATTCCAACCAATTAAAACAACTTAGAGGATAAAAGCATGCTAAAGTCATATATTTATTAAGGCCCCTAAAAGATGACAGTTTGTAAAATGTCAGATAAAATTGTAAATTTTGTGAACCAATTCACTTCTAATTGTAATTAAGGATTATGCAGGTTTGTGTACGATCATACAGGTTTCTCTTCTACATAATAGGGGGATTCTCTACGAAGCCAACCCAGATGCATATTCAGTTTCTTCTCACCTCATGGCTTGACTAGTGTAACTTGCTCCTGGCTGGTCTTCCTGCAGCTGAACCAAAATACAGCAGCTCAACTTGTTTTCAATTTTCCCAAGTTCGCTTAAGTCATTCCACTGCTGTGTTCCCTTCACTGGCTTCCTGTAGCTGCAGATTTAAAACCCATGATGCTTGCCTGTAAAGTCAAAAATGAACCAGCCCCTTTTTACCTAATGGCAATGTTCAAAACACTGTCTGTAATATGAGTCATTCAAGGTTTAACTATGGCTTTGTTGATTTGCAGATGCATGGAAGACATGTCTTGGCACCCAGGTGGTCCCTCGCAATCTTTAAATAACATACTGAAGAGGAACAGTCAATGAGTTGAAGAACAAAGATTGAAAAAGAATTTCATTAACAGACAAGGTGAGGAGCTATGGTAACATCAGTGAGGTAACATCCTGTTAGCTGGACCAAACGGGAAATTACAAGCAATAATAAATGGTGAAAATGAGGACTGAGAGTCCATCAACATCAACTTACTTTTTTAGTTTCACAAGACCAGTAGTTCAGTACTGTTTTGTCCTGTGGGTTAATGTTTGTGATGTAGTGGATATGTAGTGGCCTACTGTAATTTTGCAGCTGGTTAGCATTGCAGCAACAATTGTAGCGATAATTTGCTAACTCAAAACCTAGCAAACATTAGTAGACATTCTAAAGATATGTTCCATCACTTATCCAAACACAGGATGTAAAGTTTTGAGTTTTACAGTAAAAAAAAAAAAAAAAAGCTTGCCTTGGGAATACATGTTGCGTAATTTGGATGGCCTTTTGAAGACCTTTTGAAGGAGCACTGAAGGGAGGTGTGTATTTGTTTTGCTCTTGAGTTTAACTACCAGCAGTCGCTCTCCAGAATCACAAACTGCACTTTTCAATGTAAAAAAAATTAAACCAGATATATTACAAAACGGTTCACCTTGCGTTTGGTTTTCTGAAATGATTTGTTTTTAACTGCACACAGCGAAGTATTTTTAACACAGTCATAATCTTTGTGAGCTGATTGTTGTGTTTGAGCAGAGAAAAATCACTATTCCATTAAACCAATAGCTCAGTCAGCGTTTTTAAAGCTTTTTTTTCTAGCTGTCCTCGCTACACATGTTTGTTCTTTTAAAGGGGTAGAAAGAAAGAAATCTTGGGATCATTAAGCTTGTCTGGACATGACATCCTTATATTCCCAAAAGTTGGTACATATAACATATAGCACTTCTCACAATAACAGTGGCAAAAGTGGTTTAGTAGTAACTGAAAATCCTCACAGTTCAGCAGCTGTACTGATCAAAACCTTCAGCTGTGTTGATCTTTTTGTGATAAAACGAGGCCCCACGCCCAAAAGCCAAACAAACAGTGTATCAGCAGAAGCTGCAGAATTCCAGCTTGCTGAGGGGGAGTCGTGACCTAACGTTGACCAGAGCCTGTGTTTCATCATCATGACATCACACAGCTCTTAGGAGAAAGACAGAGGGAAATAACAGCAGAACCTTTTTTATTGAGTGCAATCACTAAATGCTGTCTCTGGCCTGGCAAAATCAGAAAAGGTTGTAGATTTATGTCACAAACTCCCCTTTTGAACAAGCAAATTAGCATGTAACAATGTCCTTCAGACATCTGCGACCTAAACAACCTAAGGTCCATTGTGCCACAACCACTAGAGCATACAGTTTAATGAGTCAAAGACGTTCTCTTAAAGTGTAGGCGCCCGCATGAGGGGCCTGTATGAAGATGCTACAATGAGAAAGTGAGTTAATTAAAACAGTCTGCTGTCTTCAAAGTTCCTTTGAACATAACAACAATGATGTTGAAAAACGATCTGCCCATTGCTGCTGAGTAATTAAGGCCAATAACAATATCAAAGACTGTACAGACAAGTACTGTAAATTGCAAGAGGATGGAAAACTTGGAATACAGCTAAAAGGGAAACAGTAAATCAGATCAGAACGAGTGTTGATCTAATGAACAAAGTGTTAAACAATGTCAAAGTGTTGCTCGGTGGTGACTAAGATGTAAAAGGAGCAGATAAGATCACAGTCCAGTGTGACTCCCACACTGCTAAGCAACTTTAACTTGATTGCAAAACATACATTATTGTGTATACCATGTGTTGTGTGTTGTATCTCCTAGGAGTAAGTTAGCAAGTCAGCATTTATTTTATGTGTGCCTTTGCATGTATGTATAAGTGTGTATACAATTTACTTACAGTAAAAGTAAACTTTAAAGCCAAAGTTTTTTGAATATTTTCATATTCTTGAACTTTGTGAGGGCATATTCGATTTTAGACATTAACTTTAGTTACTCTTTTTTATTTTAATTTGTCTGTTATATCTGTACAAGTATCTGATCTACTTTGTGAACACTAGATGTAAGATGTTAGACGTCATTTCTACTGAAGTAGTTTTAATATTGTTAATTAAAGGTACTTTTATTTTAGTCACTGCTTCATTGAAGTAACAATACATGCACCCTAGCATGGGCTTAAGTTACTCTACTCACCTCAAGTTGCCAATACACTACTCAGCCAATAATGATTATTGATCCCCTGACCCACTCGGCCGGCCATGGCGATTGGCTCATTCATTTCACACAGTCATTTGATTTTTTTAAGCCTGCCCATTTCTCTCGCACCAAACACATCAACTATGAGAACCAGCTGTTCACTTACCACCTAATACTCAGTCTAATCTCAGACCATGACACTCCTCTGTGTATATGGGCAAAACCTTGTATCTCCAGTTTTCTTAAATTCGATTGTTTATGCATATGGAATGCGTATAATATGGTATATGACTTTGTGTTAAAATTGTTCAATGAATGGACCAATAGAAATGGTCTAAAATGATTTGGATAAAATATTGTTACAATAACTTCCATTAAATGTTAAGAATGTTTTTTCCTTCTTCAGTAAAGTTCAGTAAATTTGAAGCTTTGATATTTTGTTTTGACAGCAACTGTATGCATTGCAGAAAAAATATGTGTTTAATCTGATCGTTTATATACAGCATGTCTGCAATAAATGTCATCTCAGCAATAAAGAACAGTACTAATCTGATCTTAAATTACATTAAACATATTAACGGGTCACAGAGAGTGTCAAGCAGGCCCCACCAAAATGTGTGTCAGGCCTCGTGTGGAAGAAAGTGAATCACCATTCCCAGAAAAACACTCACTGCTTTCACATTGTGTCAGCAAAGAAAGGCTGAAAACAAGACAGAGTGTATGGACTGGTGCCAGTAGTTGCCTGGAGCTAAGCCAATCGTGAGCAGAGGGAGAGCAGAGACATCAGCTCAAACAGTAAAGCAAAGCAAAGCGTACCAAATCAAACACATGCAGGATAAAGAAAAGACAGGATACGACAGGTTTACACAACCTGATCATTTAGTATAAGACTATACATCGATCGATCTCACAAACACCTGACACGCCTGCAGAAGTGCTGAAGCAAGAGCTGCCATCCACGGCTCCTCTCTCCAAAGAGATTTGCCCGGACTGGCAGTGGAGTTTAGCATGAGTGGAAGTGATGGGGCAAGTGGGCAGGAGGATCATTTTCTGAACCAGGATCTGTTGTCTGTAGCTGAACAAAGACGGAAACATAAACAGAGGCAGAGGTCAGCAGAGATCAACCAGCTCAACAAAGGGCTTCCAGCACTCAATACGGCAAACTGGAGGTAGATTTGCAAACAGCTGTGGGTTTGGAGGCAAATTTGTTAAGACCAGCTCTTCCTACTTTGGCAGTCTGGTCTCAACTTTAAACACTCCTTCACACACTCACACACATACACATCTGTTTTTACACAATGTCAGGATTTGAGGCCTTGTGTATATTTCATATCATCGCTATCCAAAAATAAACATGCACTTTTATTTCATGAACAGGTTTTTATTCATTCATCACTCTTTTGCATAGTGTGAACAAAGGACCAATGTGAAGTTTCAAGTTTAAAGACTTAGTTTTTTTTACAACCTATCGGTTTGGTTGTTACCAGTTTGGGATCAGACTTTATATTTTTCAGTATAATAATTATTTATACAGAGTAGATTTAAAGAAGGTCTATGTAATTTCGTTTGTTAAAACAGCGAGAAGTAGGACAAAGAATTCTCAAATGCAAAATCAATATGAAGATATGTTGACAATAAAAAAGACAATTCACTTGCATCCACCATTCACCAAGTTTTGACGAAGAGTATAAGGGAATATTCTTTTGGCATGCTTGGATAAGTTAGATTCATGGGAGTCTAAGGCATAGCCAAAGGCCCAAATCCTACAGTGTTATAAATATTACAAACTTTTCTGTGAAAGGCACTTTTTTTAGGAAAAAAGTGATAAAATGATGAATGATATGCTGTAATGTTTTTGTAATATGATGAACTCTGTGTATTTGTTTTATTGTGACTTAATTCTTAATATCATACGGCTTTCTCAGCCATTTTAGAATGTTCTACAGCTCTGTTAATCATCTGGTATATGTAAAATCTCTTTGAAATCTACTAATTGTTTGAAAATTGATAGACCTGCAATGTGTAACTACCTACATGTTGTGAGATGTTTCTCAGACATATTCATAACTCTACCATAACATAAGTGACCAAAAACAACAACAACTAAAAAGCACTTTACAACATCACAATCGTTAAGTGGGCTCTCTAGGTTAACATTATTCCTCCAATACTTATTTTCCTGCAAAGTCTGGACATTTTTGTCCTGAAAATGTACAAACACACACCCACACCCAAACCCACCCACAGACACACACCTTTTATGGCTGTCTCTGTTTCTTTTTGTCTGTCATGTTCAGATTGACATCCAGATACCAACTTATCAGCAGAGAGCTGCAGAGCACTTTACAGAGCAAGAAAAGGCAGAACGCATGTTTTACCAGCTCTCGTTTAATAAAGTAGGTTTCAGCTGAAGAACATTTTATCCACTCATAAACATGTGGTTTCCGGTCCCATAACAAAGACTGAAGTTTAGATGTGATGGTTCCTGAATCAGCAGTTTCAGAGCAAGAATCATCTCTTGGTCCCTCACATTGGCATCTCTACATTTCTAACAGAAGGACCTTGGAGAAGAGTTCTCAACTGAATGTCAAACTTCCAAATAAAAGATCCAACAGTCTTGTCAGACAGAAGCAAATACACAGCTGCAAAAGGTTTGTCATGTTATTTTTATTTCTTTTCAACAAAAAAGGGTGAAAAACAATTGTTTTAGGTTACATGACGAGCCAGGAATAAAGTCCAGTCCAGGCTATTGCAATCCAAATTTGAAATGAATCTGAAACAATGACTTTGAGGTTAAAGAGCAGTCAACTTTAATTCAAGGGTAATTATGTCTGCACGGCCCCTGTGTGAAGTAAGGAGGAGCCTTGGTCCTTTTATACTAAACCTCCCCCCCAACATTTCAGAAAACCATATAAAATATAATCAACAAAATTATATACTGTATAAAATAATTATCTGTAACTCTCAGTTTAACTAGGGCACTCTTGGTGCTAGTAAGCAATGAGGGGTGAACTGGGAGGGATGAGAGCACCCTGCTGTGAAACAGCGCACCCCATCAAGAAATCAGCAATTCAAAACTAATAGCCTAACCACATCGTTCAACAGAAGCATAGCACAAAGTATTTTTACACATTCTTCAATAGAATTTAAAAACATGCTCTAAATGTTGACTTTCAAAACAGGTGGAAATTACATAATATGGCTATTGTGAGAAGGGATTAACAGATTATATTATAACTCATAATCAAAACACAAAGTGAAAAATTAATATGTAACTTATATAATCACTATTCACTATCACTAAATCACTATTTTCAATCATAAACATACATTCATTTTATTTATGTATAAGATGACATGAAGCCCTGCATTTAGTGCTGTAGATAATGTGTACGCAGTGTCACACACTGTACATACATTATTTAATCACAAACGGACCTCCAGGCACAGTATTCTAAATGTTTACAGCATGTAGAAATCGGCGCACAGCGTGCTAATAATTCTATTAACTTAATTTCTTCCAGACATTCTCGCTCAGATGTGGAAGCTGGCCTCTGCAGTAGTGTTGAGCCTGCAGTTATAATTTAATTAAAGTATGTACAATTTTATTTTATATTTTATATTTTTGATGGATTGGAGATGAAGTTTATTAGATGGTATTAAAGAAAACTGCTCACAAAGCTTTCACAGTTGTACACAAGGTAGGCTGGTTCATGAAAATGTGGTTGGTGGAAAGGTCCCCACAAGAGATGTCAAGTAGAGTGAACAAAAGGGGAGTGTGTACTCTGCTCTTTGCTTTCATGGTTTCAAGTTGACACTGTTCTATAGAATTGGCAGGCCCGAAACCAGTTATGTTCGTGGTGGTAAAAATGCTGGCCTGTTTCCAAGACCATTACAAATGGTCTGTTGTCTTATTCTGAGCACCTTCTTGTACACACACACACACACACACACACACACACACACACACACAGGTATATATAAACATAATGATACTCAAGCTTACACCTGTTTTGTTTTAGGGCATTATTTGAAAATGTACAACAACAAACACACACACACACTCACAGTTAACAGTCTCGACAAAGGGGCGAAGGGGCACTCTTATGTAAGATACAATGAGCCTGTACACTGACGTAACATCACTGCAGCTGTGCTTTATTTTGTGAACGGGGTACTCACTCCCCAGTAACAGATGAACTTCTTATTCTATTACCACATGTTCTCATGAGGCAGTTGATGGGGGCACATGCTCTCTCTTCTTTTTCCCAGCAATTGCTTTCACTCATTTTGGGAAAATAAAACTCTTTTTTGCAGTTATGTAATGTGAAAAGGCAGATGGGGCTTTGAGTATACCATGAGCCATGCTGTCTTGCCGTGCCTGTGAGTTGGAGAGCTTGTTTTGGTTCCATCTGCAACATTTACAAGCTTAATTCCCCAACTGGACATCCAGTGGATGCCAAAAAATGAGGTTTTATTTTTAAAGGGTTTATAAAGGTTGAGCTGATGGCATTGGAAGGCAGTTTAGCAAATAGTATAATTTTATTTTGCCTCCTGATTGAAAGCAGCAATGCTTTTGCAGCGTGAACCATACTTACCCAAAGCAGTAGCATTCAACAGCACTGAATTAAATTTAAAAGTAAAAAACAAGACAATGGTAAAGTTACTCCATGAAATAATGTGTCAGACCTACATGATTCATTAGCTTCTGTTATTAATGCTTATGTATTCTGCTCACATCTCCCCAAGTAATGATAAAAAAAGAAGAAGGAAATATGCGTAGGCCCAGAATTGGTATACTGTCAATGTCATGTCAAAACCATTTTTTTACACCACTGGGAAAGACCAAAAGCACTTTACACTGTATATAATATCATGGCAGTTGACAAATGCACTGTAAATATTGCTTTGCCAATATACAGTAGCATACTAACATTTTCCAAATCTCTGTAATTTACCATCACAGGACTAATATGTCAATCTTTGTTTAGATATTGTAGGCCTACTGTGAATCTTTCACATGTGAAGTGTGCAAAAAACTGATTTATTTACAGGTCCACATGTTTTGTACTAGAAGGTGAAAGATGTAAAACAGCAGTTTTGCTTATGTCAAAAATGTATTGAATCCATTGTTTAATTTCAGATATTTAAAAATACAAACATTGAGATGGGTAGGCTACTATAATATCCTGACAGGCATCTGAATTATTTACAAAGGAAGTCACTAAAAACTGTGATGTTTAAGATAAATGTGTGCTACATGTCTGTTCCACAAGCTTCTAAAGTCCGTGTTTAAGCTAGAGCTGTATAGTATTATGTGGGAAACTGAATGTACATCACTCTTCGTTTGGCCTTAACATGAGACTGCAGATCCAAAGACTGGACTTACCTGCAGATCACGTGCTACATTTTACACACTCATCAAAAAAAAAAAAAAAATTTATTAAGCTGCACATGCAGAAGTAATGACTCTCAGCATGGTGTTGGGCCATCATGTTTGCTAATGCAACATGCCACACATCTCGGCATGAAGTTGTAGGGGTACCTAACGGTGTCCTGTGATAATCCATGCCAAGCAGGTAGCGGTGGAGGTGGAGTGACACCAGGCCCTTTAAACATGTAACGCATGACAAAAAACTGTTTATCTTGGCACTGACCACAGTGCCTCCATACATGGATTTGTTGGTTGTCTCCACTTAGACAAAAGCGGGACTCGTCACTGAAGATGACCCAGTACCATTCTGAGTCACTCCATGACTGTCTGGCAGGACACCATAGCAGCTGACATGGAGGAGTTGGTGTGGTGTTAATGCCAGTCTGCTTATGGTGTTTGCACTAACAGGATGACTCCTAAGGGCATCTCTGCTCACTGAATGTCTACAATCGTGGCTGTCGAGTCAATCGGGTACATTAAATCTCTGTCCCTGCCTATGCCACCTGCACGACACACCAAGTTTTATTCTGACAGATAATTCCTTCTGGGTGCAACTATTTCTGTAACTATTCTTTTGATGATGAGTGTATGGTCGAGGTACAGGTTGTGCTTCACAATTAGATGCTCTTTGATATCTAGATTAATTAACTTTATTAATTACTGTTTAAGTATTAACTTCTTGTATGTCCCCATATATAGAGAGATATTAGTGCAGCTCATCTAGTACTTAAAAATAACTCATGCGTAAGCTGTGTGTAAATAGCTCTACAAATGGCACCACAGATTGGCATTTATGTCAGGATTTTAGTTAAGCTAAAATGATTGACCAGAACTGTTCAAAGAACCTTGTAAGACTGGTCTTACATAAAGTATGAGTATTAAAAACATATTAGAGTTTCTCTAAAACCTGTTTTGTTTCTTTCACCAGGCAAGGCCTCAGATAGAAAAGTTCTCTCAGCTGTGTGGGAGCAGGCAGTGGTTTTCTTGAGTCCTCTGGAATTTCTCAGTGTGTTAGTGGCTGTCAAAAGGCTTGCTTTCAGGGGGCTTTTGGCCATTGTGGTAGCTGTGACACAGGAACGCTGCTCTGTCAGGAACTGGTGCACAATCCCACAAAGCAACAAGCTGAGCGGAATAGTCAGCAGTCCTGGAGACTTTGGCTAATGGGGAGGATGCATTAACCCTCACCTGCATTGTTAGCAGTTCTTTCACTATCTAGGCCAACGTAAATTTCATTACCTCGTGCTAACTGTGAACGCTCATGGACCCGGAGGACCGATCGGAGGGACACTGTGAAAAGAGGTTACTGAGTATTGTTGCACTTCCTGTTTCTCATGGGATTAAGCAGGAATAAACACGTTAACATATTAACATGGAAACTTTATACAATACTAGTATGCTTAACTTTGATAGTGCCATTAAATGTTTAACATAGCAAAACTGGCTACATGCTATAATCCTGCCGAAATTAGGTTAATGGTATACAGGAAACAAAAATGTTGCTCTACTCATTGTAATACAGGTTTGTTTATCTTACTTCTGAGATAAAATCCTAACTACTGCCAAAGTAATGGACGATGCATAGTCAGTCCTATAAACTCCTTAAAAATATACGCTTATATTTCAGCAATGTAAACTGGAACATCAGTGAAACATATATGTTTGGTCGGGAAAATAGAGGGGACTAACCTCCGGATGCTATAGCTGACATTCAGCAATTTCAATGCAAAACCGTAAGCAGGATATGCCCTATTTTTCACTCTGGCATCTCATTCTTTATGCAGTGCATCAACAGTAAAATATAAACCCAAATTGACCTATGCAGGAATACATGAGATTACAGAGTATAGAGATTACAGCTTCAGTTTTGTTATCATTATTTTAGTTATAGTTCAGTTTTGTTTTCTTTTTGTTGTGGTTATTGTCATATTACATTTTTTCTTTGTATCTCTATAATCCATTTTTATCAATAACATGAAAGTAACAATGTTATCTTATTTTTTTCAGCATAACTCTTGTTTAGATACCAGGACCCCTGAAAAGGCCTTGCAAAGATGTGAATATGACATGTATCCACTGTCCTCTCTTAAATTAGCATCAGCTCTACAAAGGCAGATTCTATAGCGCACTGAATTTAGGCAACTTGATTCAATTAAATGAACACATTGTTGTCTTTCAAGTTCCTTACTGCTGGCAGTGTATGTGCTGATATATTTTATTTATATAATGATATTTCAGTTACGTGATGCTGTTGATTTGCACGATCTCATTAACTGGCACCATATTCATATTTACAGAGATATTTCTCAGTAAATACACCTTCATGTATTAAGTAACAACAGTGTTCAGTAGACAGTGAAACCTTTACATAAGAATTTACCTACAGTAAGATTCTGCATCACAAGAGCACTGCCTTAGATTTATATAACACAATCAGTCATTTGTCAGCTCTTTCTCTCTGTACAGAGCAGCGCCTTCTGTAGATGTGCACATGATCTGACAGCCTGTCTGCAGGCACAGTCCAAGTCAGCTTTATCCACACTGGCTTGATGTCTCTCTGATTTCCTCTGGTCTCTGTAATGGGAGCTATCTGTACCATGAGATCCTTTTGCTCTAGAAGGCTGCAGCATAAACTTTTCCACTGCTCATCTGACACACACACACACACACACACACACACACACACACACACACACACGCACACACGTACACACGTACACACACACACACACACACACACAGGAAATGCTGTCAGATGACAATGAAATCAAAAGAAAGTGGCCCGAATGCGTCATAGTTACTAGACATCAGCAGTGAAGAGTGAAGAGCGTGAGTTAATGGTGAAAGTAAACAGATGAGTCCTGCAGTGCTTTAATGAATCCAGACGCCAGTCTTACTGCCCTGATTGGAAGCGGGAATGCGACTAAAGGTCAGATAAAACCAGCCTTTGAAAAAGATCTCCATGAAGTCCAAACTGCCAATGAGACCAGAAAATAAATGCCTTAACAGATCACTTCAATGCTGCTGCTGATTGTTCTGCCAAGGACAACTGCTTCAAACACATTTACCCAGGAGCTAATGGGTAGGTGTGTGGAGTCAACTCTTTTATCTCCCCTGTCTTGTTGAATATGTGGTCCACTCTGAATCTTTTTGTTAAATTTATTTTTCATTAAAGTAATTTTTTGGCATCATGTAAAAAGCAGAAAACATGCATTTATTAGAAAGCCACAAAAAGCCTGAACCACAGCAATCTGTTATGTTTAAAGCATCATTATAATACAGTTTTACCATACAGCTTCAAATCACTTTGATGGTATACTGACTTGTAATAGGAAGAGCTTGTATCTGTCATTGCCACTTTGAGCCTGGGATGCCTGCTATAGTGCAATAAGAACTGTGTAGTGCTTAATGCAAACACACGATACACCAACAACTAGAGGCCCTCAGCTAGTTATAAAAAATGTCCTTGGTATTCCCAGCATGGACATCATGGCAAAAGTTATGGAGTGATGTAAGAAGATGTTCTCAGGTGAAGCATAAGAGAAGACCAGGTGACAGACCGCATGAGTAAACCACTGCCTTTTACTCAGTGGTGAGTACAAGAAGAGATTAAAGAATGCAAACCTGTTTTATGGAGGAAAATCCGACAGCAGAGTGTACATACCTACCAATGTTATCTATAAAAGATTGTGATGCAGGCTGTAACCTTTTCTGTGTCACCCCCGTCTCACCGTGTATCATAGTTTTTCCAGATCCCAAAAGTCACAGAGCACAACTTGTATTCATGACAGCTGTGTACAAGAGAAATACATTGTTCAAATGTAGGGGGACTTACAGGGACCTACAAAATTACAGTGATTATTTCTAATGAGAAGACAAGTAAACTGCATTTACACAAACTGCATTTTATTTTGAAAAGAACAGCATTTACGCATTTACTTCCTCATCTCCTGAATATCTTATTGAGAATCTTACAGCCACTGCAAGCTTGCCCACACAGCAAACGGGACAGCTCACAGTGTCGCAGTACTGATCTGTACACAGCATCTTTACAAAGTTTACATAAAAACTGGTATGAAATTAAACTTACATTTTACAAATCAAAATTCAATCTGATTCTGCGCAAAGATAACCAAAGAAGAACAGCTTAGTTTGGATTTGATTCTTCAGGGAGCCAATAGTAGCTCCACTATGGCATTGCTCCAAGGAACCTTTTTGGCACACTTGTGTCTTTGACTTTGTCACCAGTAAAGACATACGATAATTCATACAGTAACTGAACATTTACATGTTAACGTATTGACAGCAATGTACCATCTTTAATGTTCAGAGACATATTCAGAGTCCTTCAACACCACCTTCCTTTCCAGTTGTGTGCATGTGTGTTTTAAACTCAATTGCTCAGATTTTATTACCATTCTTTGAGCCTTCGATTCACACTTACAGTTTACAGTATTCACTTCCAGAAAGCCAGTCCCTCCAACTCCATCTCACTCTCTTCTTAACTGCTTCCCACATTCACGTACACTCTGATGAGTGGTAGACATGAGGGTGAAGATACATGAGCTTCGGTACAGACACCCATGGCAGTTCAGTGTAGTACAAGCTTGTTTGACAATGGTGGCCTTGTTGATACTCCAGTGTCTACCACTGCTCATGTGGTGAAACATTAATCTCTCTTTTCAGCAGCATTCCTTTTTCCACTCGCTCACATGTCCCATTTCAGCAGGTGACTTTTCCAGTTCATCTGATGTGGGTGACCTGATCAATTATTTACCCCAGAATAATGTCCTCCAAATGTAGAGTGTACAGTTTACACAGCTGAGACACTGATCTATGAATAAAGATAATACTTCATAAGTGTAACAGTCATTGTAATTCCACAGTCATAACTATACCGTCTGATTGACATTTCTATGCACGTAAAATCTAAATACAACAGCAATGCACTAATGAGTGATGAGGATTCACATAGCCTAGCTGGTGATGCACAACAGAATGACTATTATTATTACTATTGGTCATAACAGTCAATGTTACTTGAGAATGATGTTCTTTGAAGGTATACAGTTGGTCTAACATTAGAGCCCAATAAACTGGAGCCCTAATACTGCCTGTGTCTCTTCATGAAGGGAGTACTGAACAACACTCAGTGAACCTGTATGATACTGCTTTACCTGAGACACCACATTCAATGATCTTTCTCACATTTCTCTGTCATTTTCTGCTCAGGCAGATCCAGTTTAATATCCAGTATATTTAAACTGCTGATATATAGACTTTGAATATGTTAATACTGGTCTTTGTATATGTCTTTAAAAAATATACTGACTGTAAATAAAACACACCACTCACACCTATACTGATATTTCATGTAAGTGTTACATCCAACTTGTAACAGCATTATTAAGGCTTTCTGGAACTTTTAAAACTCAGGTAAGGTGCTCAAAAATCTGTTATTTCATAGAGAAAATCTCATATTACATTTAAGTGTTTCTGAGCCAAAGGCCACCCACTACCATCACGACAGATACACAGTCAACACCTAAAACATAAGAAAACAAAGATCTTTTTTCTCTCAAGCACCAGTTCAACAGCTGGCAGGATGAGATTTGTTAATGACCCCTCAGTCGTCTTAGGCTCATTTCACATGATCTGGTGAATACTCACTTGGCCTAAGTGGCCATGGCCTCACGGTATGTTTTGTATGGAAGTCTTGGATTAACTCATAAACCAAACAAACAAGAGAGGCCAAACTGCTGGGATGCTTTTGTTAAGCTGTTTTTAAAAAGAGCTGCCTTTCAGCAGAATGGATCAATGAAAGTAAACAGCGATGTCAAACAACTCCTAGTGTGGCCAGTATGTCCGCATGTACTCCAAAACTCACTGAAGGCTTTTATTGGTAGACAAAGATTTAACACTTATTCTGTTACTCTGGAGTCAGACAAGCCTTGGTTACTTGCCAACAGGAAACCAAGATAGCCTTGGGAAGGCCAGTCGTCCAGTTCATTTAATTAGGATTTAGCAACGCATTTAGGGTGAAGGAAAGAGCATAAATATACAATGGTAAACTAATGCGCTGTTGCGTGGACCGCCCAAGAAGGCTCTGCAATTTCACAGTGTAAGCTGGGTAGTCTGGATGAAAGAGAAAAGGTTCTGGGACATCTTACTGCATTAGCGTTAGGAGAGGTTCCCCTGCACAACGAAAAGCCCAATGTTAAATTAACGCTTTCAGTGTTATTTCTAGTTTCAGCGTGATTTTTTTTTAATGACTGGACTCTAGTAAAGACTTTAAAGGCTAATTTAACCCTGAAAAGATAAGCAAATCCTTTATTGCATGTGGCTCCACCATGCAGCTCTTATTTTAAAAGAGCGCACAAAGAATAGAAGGATCTCTGAACTTGGCTAGTCTGAGCAGGGACTCAGTGCTCACTGATAAACAGTATCTACACAGCTGTAAATATTAGCCAGAAAAGCCCATTATGTTTGTCCCTGACCAGATGTTAAGAGGCAAAGAATGCACAGGCAATACGTACATCTTTCCATTTTCCACTGTAAATGAAGAATCAGTCAAGTTAATATGCAGTGAATCTTTCCATTTCACTTGTTCCGTTCTCCTGTCCTTTGTTTTGTTAAGTTCCATGATCTTCTGGATACAGTCACTTTCTCCCTTCCCTTACCAGAAGGCAGTTTGAGTTTGACAACACTGAAAAAAGTACAAGCTCAGACGTCCTTTATCCCAGACAGCAGTATTTCCTCCACCAGGACTGGGAGAGTTTCCTCATCTTATCAGGCGTACGTTTGGTCAGTCTCTGCTGCAGCTGGCTGTCCATGTGCTGGATGCTGGCCAATATGGCCGCATCAAACACCTCCTTCAGGTTCTTCTGGGTAAGCGCAGAGCACTCCATGTAGGACACAGCCCGTACCTCCTCAGCACACATGCTGGCCTCCTGCGGCTCCACCGGCCGCTCTTTGTACTTGTCCAGCTGGATGAGTACTTTGACATCTTGCCGGAGGTCTGCCTGAGTACCCACCAGCAGGATCGGGGCTCGAGGACAGTGCCGGCGGATCTCAGGGACCCACTTCTCCCGCACGTTCTGAAAAGAGGAGGGTGTAACAACGCTGAAGCACAGCAGAAAGACATCAGCGTTGGTGTAGCACAGAGGCCGCAGCTTATCAAACTCATCCTGCCCAAGAAAAACAGTGAACACAATTAGTGATTAACAGCAAGGGGTGAACAATTTCATGTATGTTATATGTATTTTAACATATGTGGGTTTCATCAGATATGGCAGAGTCAAATCTACAGTGTTAAGTGACCTGAACTTTACAGATACACCTAATTTTATTTTACAAGAGCTCAAAATAATGTTTAGGGTTGGAACCATGGAGTTAGGGCTGATACAGTTGTTTACTTCACACTACCAACTACCAACTACTTCACACTAACACTATACTTTAGAGCAGCCTACATAGGGATTGCATTAAGAAAAAAAATACTGTTGTGTGTTTGAAAGTTTATGTCAGCATTCACAACGTTTATTTAGAACATTGCATTGATGTGAGTGTTGAATGTAGCAGTATGTAAGATGACACAAATTTTCAGAAGAATGTGGATGAATAACAGTTTTGGTGATATGTCAAAAGATGTCTAACTATTGCATTGGAGAGATATCTACTGAACGTTAGCATACAGAAGAAGAAGCACTGCCACCCTTGGCAAGGAACAATAGACCAAAACAGCAGCAAAACAAGAGTTAACATTGCATTACTTTCTAAAACTGGATGGCGAGTACAGGGATGAAGCTAAATTCTAAACTCACAACAATACCTCAGACTATGTAGATAGTTAACGAGAAGGGGAACTATGTGGGAAATCTAAAAGCTTGCATTTGTTTAATTTACAACAGTCTTTTGAAGCATCATTTCTGATGGAACGGATGCCTAGATAATGAAACCGATGCCCTGTCAAGAACACCAAATATCAGTACAATGAAAGAACCTGATGCCATTAAACTATAGTGCTTTTTTCATGCATGTTTTCCCATTTATAGAAATAATAGGTGGAGAAAGTACAAAACTTCTGAACTTGAGTAAATATAGAAATACCAATGACAAAATATCACTTGAGTTACAGTAAAGCTTCTCTATTTATATGTCTATTTGAGTTCAACTACAACAGCACAGTATAGTACAGTTCAGGATATCCAGGCCTGAGTGGCTGCAGATATATTAAGCCTTTAGTTTGCTGTGCATGTTTGTAGCTGCAAAGTTCCTTAACAGAAACCCTATTTTACACAGTTTTTAAAAAGCCATTACGCTTTGATGCAAGCTCAGAAAAACACAACACAACAATTAACACAACACATCACCACTTTGTTAAGCATTTTCATGTGTGTCAGTGTGTTTGCGTTGAACACTTCCAAATTCCTCTTCAGAGTATGAACTGCAGTTATCAACCCACAGCTGCTTTTACTATATAATGCTTCATTCAAGTTTAATCAGGTGTGCTGCTGATGGAATTTAAAGGATCCATATCCTGCAATTTTGACATATTCTACAGCTTTTGTCAGCTAACATTTGTGTTGTTTTATGTACCAAAGAGATTTTCAGATTTCAGTCGCCTTTTATTTAAACAGGTGTGTTTGTTACTGTGACTTTAAGACTGGCATATGTAATTACAGTCTTTTTCTAATTGGCTGTACTGTGTTGCACCTCATTTCAAGAGCTGGCTAAAATATAATATTAGAACTTCACTGTGAATGGGCGGGGCTAGATTTGTATGCTGTAGATTTATATGAATGTGCAGTATGGTTTGTCACAAATGCATGTTTGAAACTGTAACAATATTAATATACTGTATCATATTCTTTCATTTTAAAAAGAGAGGCAATAAAACAGTTTTTGGGTCCTATAACAAATGTAGGCAATGGTTGGGGGCAATGAGGAAAAATCTGGATCCAAACTTGTGTTCTTCAAACTAGCTCACATATTTATTTCTTTATTTCTATTTGTTATGTTATATGTTATATATTCTTTAACATCTGAGAACAATTAGCGTAGGTGCCTTATGTATAGTTTGAGCTCCTTCCACCTCCTGGTTATGTACTGAACTTTTAACAAATGATTGAATCTATGAAGATAAGAGTGTAAAACAACATTAAAGGGGAAACATACAGTAAATGAAGTGGCACACTTTAACACAGACTGGACCTTAACTTCAGTCAGCAGGCTTATCTGCAGTAATGTGGCTTTAATCCTCTCAAGTGGCACGTTTCTAAACACAAGTGGCAAGTCGATTCCATATCTCGACTTTATCCGGACTCATGATGTCAGCCAGCAGCAAGATAAACTCTAGCACACCAAAGTGTGCTGGTGTTGTTTATTAACACAGCTCTCCATCGCTTTCACTCTTCCTCAAAGGCTCGTGACTGGATTCAGCTCATATGCCAAAACTCATTTCCTCTCAGATCAGTTAATTGGGCACTTCCCACCACAAGAGAAAAATGTATTCATGATTTATACCAGTAAAGCTTGTTTTCCTGAATTATAAAGTTAATTACTGTGGTTGTAGTGACAGATAGAAATACATATTTTAAAGTAATTAAAATACACACTTGGAGATGTAGATGAATATTTCCAAACTGACTACCAAATAAGAAGGAAATGTGGTATTTAATGTGGTATCTGTTTGTGCACATCAGGCATTATCATATAATCGGAACTTAATGAAATGTTACAGTGTAAAATGTTATGCATTGAACTGACATGATTCAAAGTGATCATAATTACCACATGAGTAAAATACATCAGACCATTTATAACTGTGGTGATATATATTGTTCATGTATAAATCATGACTGATGATTTGAATTGTGTGCATTCAATACGTTACTTTTTTCAGCATTCTCTATAGCTGGTGCCTTACTGCATTTCACAGCATCCTTAGTCCTTTAGTCTGTTGGAGTCAAAGTTCCGCCAAAAGTTTGGATTCGTAATCCTCTTTTTCCAGAAGATAAAACCCCATGAACCCAAAAAAACACTGAGTTAATTCTCTCTCCAGGTCTAGACAGCAGTGCCGCTCCACATCCCTTTTGGCTAACTTCCCTGCTGACTCTCTCTCCAGTCAGCTCAGCTCCTTGAAAACACTCCGGGTCTCACGTTTCCACTGACTAGCCCCAGCTGTGCCTCAACTGAAACTAGGTCTGCTTTTTTCCCGGATCAGGACCAATTCATCACAATTAGTGAGCTTCCCATTTGCAGTCCCCTCGAGCTCGATTCACCTCCCTCCCACACAACCAGAGACAGCTGACGTATCTGACTGGTTAACCTCATTTCTCCCACTACCCTCAAGATGAAGGTATAAACCTGAGCTGCACAGCAAACTCTTGCTGATCTTTACCAACAAGCCCTTATCGTGAATCAGCAAAACAAACCTGAATCACCCCAACCCCCCTTACACACCCATGGCCTTGACGAATTATGTGTTATAAGGCTCAATCACTTTTTTCACTTCCTCTATATCTTCAGGGGATAAACTGAACTGGGTTGTGAGTTTACAGAAAGTAAGCCGCGGCTGAAGTCAGCATGTTTGCATAAACGGCATGTGTGATATGTTTACAACATGACGGAGGCCGGGGCCACACAGTGATAGGAGCGGTCTGGTGTGTGTTTGGTGATCAGGAGAGTGCTGTGCTGACCTGGCCTGCAGTGTCACACAGCTGGAGTTTCACAGGCTTGCCATCCACAGCCACCACCGCTGCAGAGAGAACACATGCAAATTAGACAGCCCATCCATCCCACTGGGACCCCTGCTACTATTTCACCTACTTTGGTTTGGTGCATGGACTGTTATATATGGGTCATGCAGTATAACAGGCCTAGCAGATATTGATCAAATGAACCATGAAAATGCCCTAATATACCACATACAGCTTTACTGAGCATTTCAAGCCAAATGATTTTTTGTCCTCAGTTGACAACAGTAACTGAAGTTAGAAACAGGAATCTTCGGTTTAATTGAATGTGATATGATTCTTTCGAAATGGGCAAATGAAGAAATTGATAATCCAGAATAAACGACCATTTATTCATGATGAAATGATGCACTGTCCTGTTTTACCAGAGACCCCATATACCCTTCTATTCCCTAGCAAGGTCTAGTAAAGTGCTACTTTGTTACTACAGTGTTACTTTGAAGATTCACACATTAAAAACTGAATTGCATGAAGAGGCGATTTACATGCCAAATTCAAGGAAAATAAATTGCTGGTGCTGAAATTTCGTTTCCCATTATTTAGGTTACAGTTTGACAGTATTTGCTCTTGTGAAATTGTGTGCAAATATAAAGATAAATAGACCAAAACAAACAGCCCAACATTCTGGTTACATTAACCAACGTTAACAGTAATGTATGCCTCTGTAAAGTTATTATTTGTGCACACAAGGATTTGTTCAGAAATGTTATACCTGTTTAAATGGGGTCAATTTTAAAGCATAAAATCCCAAGGAAAACCGTTTACCTCTATAAAAGAATACCCATAATAATACTGCAAACATTTCTTCAGGATTCATATAAGAATATTAGGAGTACAGGCGGTCAATTAGCTACTATAGATGACTACTTCTACCCAAGAGCTGAATTGCAGTGATTTTATATGAAATGAAAATATCATAGGTTAATATGACAGACTTATTAAACACTGCATTAGCCGTGTGTGTGTTTTCATAGTATCGCTGTAGGTGTTTAGTCAGAGAGGGCACATATGGGTTAATGGATCAGCTTGGCCAGTACTAAACGCATATCACATCGTTATACGTAGTTACCTGAAAAGTTATCAAAAGCCGTTGGGACATACTCCGTGGGATATCCGTTGGTAGTGTAACTCACTATTAGACTAGTTTTACCAACAGCACCGTCCCCCACCAGCACACATTTCACCTTGCGCTCCGCCGCCGAGCCCAGACGAGCCTTCTTGGACAGATCCTTACTGCGGACCCTTCTGGGCGGAACCGGTGGGACTGCAGTTTCTGGGACGGGTTTATACTCCCCAACACCCTGCGGAGGCATCGCTGAAAAGCCCTCACACTGACCCTAATCTCGCCAATCCATCTGTCTTCACCGTTTGCACCAGTCGACAGCAGTGCCGACTGACTGGGTCCAGAATCGCTGCTGCTTCTCCAAAGCCAAGGTAAAGAGCCATGCAAAAAGCCGTGTCGAGGAAATGAAACAACGGGTCTGCCTAACAGCGAGCACAGAGTCTCTGGCATACAAACAAACTCTGCGCTCTGGCTTCGTGAGAGGACGCGGCTCCACTCCTCCTCTGCTCCTTCATATGATCCAGCCCCATCGCTTAACTCCAACAGTATGACATCATCTGGAGAGTGGAGGGAGACTTTAGTCTCATTCAAGCCAGAGGAGCAACTCCCTTCCACTGTGGAAAGAAGGAGAAGCTGAAAGGCTGTAAATACATCACTGGGCAAAACAGCCTATTCTCTGTCCTTTAATGTGTTATGTATCTTATATGAACTTCAGTTATTCTATTTGTATTCAACAGCAGTATTTACAAGACACAGATCTGCTCCGAAGTAGTTTAAAACGGCATACAAATCAGTTCGCATTTTACGTTTTTGATTACAGTTTCCATACATGTTTTCATTTAGCAATCAAATTGGATTCTGTTGTTTTATTTTTTTTAAAGTAGGTTTATTTATTTATTTATTTTTTAATAAAAATGCTGAACTTAGTACGATCAATTAAGCTGACATGAATTTTTTTGTGCTTATTTTCAGTGTTCATAAATTTTTGAAAGTATACTAGAATAGATTCACATTCTTAAAAAAAAAAACCCGAGATATAAGATACATAACACATTAAAGGACAGAGAATACAAACATGATAGTTGCGCTAACGCGGACCAGATAAAGACAAAAAAAACCCAGAAAATGGACTTTAATGGGTTAAATTGACTGTGTAGATGTATGTGTTTTATCTTTACACTGCTATTTCATTAGAATCAGTACAGATACTGAAATAGGCTAGTATTTCCTTTTTTATAGTTTATATGTGTTGCCAGGTTCATATACATGGCAGTTACATATACATATACATATACAATTCCGTCTCTGCAGGCTCAGAGTTATAAGCAACTGCTTCACAAAAGTTTAGCTCGAGTAGGCCACCTAGTGGACACACGATCAACTTTCACTGTGTATTTTACAGAGAGTAACATACGTTTTTGGTGCTAATCTCTATCTAATTTTAATCTCTATCTTTACTTTAACATATCAAAGAGGTCACTGTGAAAGTCCAGTGTTTTATTATACGTCGCTTGTTGCTTCAATAAAACTCGGGTTTCCTGTGTCTGTGAGGAGCGGCCACTTTTCCTCGCGCCTCCTGTTTTACCCGAACTGTATTGCAGACGAACCCAGCACAGCACATTGTGGGGACTCGACTCCTGGAGATGATGGCTGGAGCTGCCTCTCAATCGGAAAGAGAAACTGGAGTTGTTTTAGGCTTTTTGGAAGAGGCAGAGCCTTGGCAACTCTGTAGTGCCCAGTTTCCCAGTAAAGTAGGGGGGAAGCCCGCCTGGTTGAGTCAGTTAAATCTACCAGAACTTCCTGAGCTGCTGTGTGAGAAATGTCAGCTCCCTCTTGGGTTCCTCTTGCAGGTTTATGCTCCGATTGTAGGCTTTGAGCGAAGCTTTCACCGCACACTGTACGTGTTCTGCTGCAGGACACCCGCCTGCTACTCTCTGAACGACAACAGATGTTTTAAAGGTAATTTAATTTCGACCACAGAAACATGTCTGCTTTACACATAACATTGTTAAGGGGGGTTTGAACCTGACACTTTTAATTGTACTATTTTACACTGACCCTGGACCCCTCAGTCTGTACGATTCTGTGTCTTTTTTTGTGATTTCACCCTGCAGTGATATGCACTGCAGCTCCCAGAATGTATTACGCATTGGGTCACTCAGGGCAATCCATACCACTGACAGAGGCTAATGCTAGTTAACGGGGATGGGGGTTGTTTGAATCAAAGCCCTATCAGTAATAACATGTTCACATTTAGTCAGCTGGACGTCAAAGACAGTGGGTTTCTGCCACTAAGACCACAGAACTAAATATCCACTTAAAAACAATTCTAAAGTGACTCTAAAGTGAGAAACTAAGCATTGTGTTGTATTTCCCTTTTCCATGTTTAAACCATTACAACAAACCAGTTTTAAATCCTTACCTCACACCCTGCAGCATCACCTGCTTCTTAACAGTGGACTTGGTAGATGATCAGTTATGCTGATTTAAGCTTGTATGCATATGCAACATGCTTAATAAAAAGTACAAACATTAATATATTCGTCATTTATTTAAGGCCTCACCTCACTCTGATCTGGCAGTCCTTCACATACCATTCTCTTCTTTGTGCCTGTATTCTCCTAAGACCATACATGATATTTAAAATAAAGTGATACTGGGCTTGATTAATGATCAGTTATGATGGCATGAATGAGATAAGACTAACATGAATGTTAAACAGTGAGGCTTTATCCCAAATAACACAGTTTGGAAATTTACATACTACATGACTGAAAACAACTCTTAATGGAGATGCACTATATTTGATAAACTATTTAGTGTTGCAGTAGGAAGTGACATATGTTACTTGACGTTGCAAAGCGCGTCTGAGCTGCCTAATCCTAGTGTGTTTCGATAACAAGACACACAAACCATTTTCGTAGCTATAATTGGTTATTTTTGTTCAACTTCTCTTACATATATAAGAAAATATGTAAGTAATGAAAGTTTATATATATATATATATATATATATTATCTCTCTCTCTATTGATATATGTACATCTCAATAATAAAAAACATTTTTTCCCCCTTAGTCTACAGAAGTCAGTTACCAAGGAAAAATGACTTTTACCCCTATGATCCACCACCTGATGAGAAGCCAGTTGATAGCAGGGGTGAACAACACTTGCTGAGCTCTGGTGTTAAATTGTGTTGGCTTTGTGGCTGTCCTGGACAGAAGGCTTGTTCCCGATGTCATTCAGTTACTTACTGCAGCAAAGAGCACCAAACCATAGACTGGAAACAACGCCACAAGAAGGAATGCTCCACTGAGGGTATTCGGTTACCTTTACTTATGCTGGTCTGTAAATGTCTGTACAGATTTTTAGTCATTAAAGTCATTGGATTGAGCTAACATGACTTATTACTGACCAACTACTACTAGACATAAACTCTGGTTTTCTTTTACTGAACTACCCCCACGCCCAACAGCCTCCTCTGCAGAAGGACCGAATTCATTTCTGTTTCCTGAATGGGAGCTGGTTACAGAGCCTGAGAACCTTCCAGTAAAGGATGAAGAGTTACTCGACTTAAACCCTTTAGATCAAGTGGAGTGCACTTCTTCAGGTAACTGGCGGTGCTTACATTAGGATGGGCTGTTGTTGGTATTGTTGATGACTAATGATCTTTTTCACAGAATTGGATGAAAATGAGCTGGAGAGCATGGCCCACCATGAAAGTCAGGACAGCAAAGTCTTTCAAAAGTTTAAGAAACGCATAGCTTCAGATCCAGAGCAGGTTAGTCACTAACAAGTCATTTAGACATTAACTCCATGACATTACCCCTGTATACTACAGTTTTTCTAAACTCCAAATCTAAGAGTTATTTACTCAAATACATGAACTGCCTCAGATAATGATTTCTGTTTACAGGTCTTGCGGTATCACAGAGAAGGGGCTCCGCTTTGGGTGTCATCGGAACATGTGCCCAGTAAAGCAGATGTACCAAAATGCCCATGTGGTGCCAGCAGAAACTTTGAATTTCAGGTATTTGAGAATCGATAATATCAGTTTACAGCACTATAAAACCACTGGGCCTTTTTCCTTCTATGTGATTATCTAAACTGGAACTTCAATTTCAGATCATGCCTCAGTTGCTGAATCACCTGAAGGTGGACAGTCCAGATGCCAGCATTGATTGGGGAACAGTAGCCATCTACACATGCTCCGACAGCTGTGACTGTGGCAACAAATATTCCCCAGAGGTCATTTGGAAACAAGACATTACAGAGGACCGGCCAGAATAAATTCACACTGCTAAATTGAGAATGTTGATGAATATTTTTGGACTTAATGAGAAGACTCATTATTTAGTCAGAAGATTAGCTTTTTAATAATAATAATAAGCACATGTTGATAGTTCTCAATGAATTGAGGATACTGCAAATACTGAATGACATGGTAACTGAAAGTAGACTGTAGGGATCAAGATGTTTCAAAACAGGTTAGGCATTTAAAAAGGCACATACAATAGGCACAAATTGATAGAAATATTTATTTGCCTATGTTTCAAAGCAAATCAATAACTGAGGCAGAAAGTTACATTAGCAGTGCTTTACAAGGGGCTGGGTAACCCAAATAATGAACAGATGTACAGTTCATCCAAACCAAATTCCAGGCATTTGGATTTCCAAAACATTCATGAATTTACAGTAAGTTATCTACAGGAGCTAAAGCCTTTATTCATGCGCAGAATGAAAGCACACAGCTCAAGTCTCCATAAAACATTTATCTGTACCTTTTGAATGTTGTTACAGTTAACACTATGGGAAGCCCTCTGGTTACAAATACGCATGATGAATTTGCCCAGTCTTCCGTTGGATAAATTTAACATAAGGGTTAGGGCTGAGTGGAAGGCTCACAGTACTTTAGTGAATTACACAGAAATGACAAGGGAAAAAAAATAAAATAATTAAAAAAAATAAAATGATCAGACCCAATACACAAAATGGCAGCCCTAAAACAAGTCAGACCCTTGTCAAATCAGGTTTCACCAATCAAACTATCCAGTGCATTCTCTCGCCATCAACAGCCTACTTACTCAAATCTCAACTGCAACCCTGACAGACAATAATGCTGCAATTTACAACACTTTGCTTGTAACATGACAATCTATTACCTCTCAGGAATCCGAGAAGCAACCTGCCTGCTTATTAAAGGAATGTGTGGTGTAACATACAAAGAGATGGCAGAAATGTTAAAACCAATAAAGGATCTGTTTAAGAATGCTGGCCATGACAGCCACAAAAAACTGCTGAATAAAAAAAAATTAAAAAGGTAATAAAAGTTATTTGCATTCACTGTAAGTGAAAAGAACAAGTCCTTATTTACATATAATTAAAATGAAACTAGAAGAACAGATGTCTCGGTAGACTCAGTTCTGCCAAACAGAGACAATAGGGAAGGCGTGCATCCAAATAAAATTATGTTGTTTTCCTGAATCCTTTTAAGATGGGGTAAATATTTTCAAATGCTTCATAGATTTCACCTCTGACTTTTGCCCCTGAGAATAATCATTTTAAAAAAATAAAAAAAGAAGAGAGAGGAAACAAAATTAATATCTGGCATTTCAAACTATATTTAGTGAAATACACTTTGATTAAAAATAATATATTATTAATA
Organism: Prochilodus magdalenae; assembly: GCA_024036415.1. Lineage (NCBI taxonomy): Eukaryota > Metazoa > Chordata > Actinopteri > Characiformes > Prochilodontidae > Prochilodus > Prochilodus magdalenae. The sequence goes on from JAMWET010007136.1 coordinate 181,870, forward strand.
ATAATAATAATAACTTACCTGTGAGAACAACTTTGCCTGAAACAAATATTAAAAGGACAATTCTGGGTTTGATCATTCTGTAAATTAACCCAGGGAATAATTCAGGTTCATAACTGAAATAGAAGAAAACATTGGGTTAGCCACAAACAATATTTTTTTCAAATGTCAGCTTTGTATAACGGATTAAGTGATGTACAGAATGATGGCACTTATAAAAATACCACATTTACAGGTTTGTGTTCACTTAACATTAAAAAAAATAATAAAAATACATACACCAAAAAGAACAAGAATTTAGAGTTTAATACATAGAAAAGGCATATGAGGACAGAAATAACCAACCTGCTGAACTGCTGATGGGTAAGAACCAAGCCCTCCAGTCGAATTGGAAACTTTACATCACAACTTCCAACCATGTTTTGAATTTTGAAGTCCAAAAATTTAGCAGGGAATCCCAGTTTCTGTACTACTCTGGCATATTTCCTGGCTGCCAAACGGGACTGTTCCTCACTGCAGGTACAGAACACAAATGCACACAGACAGCTTTATCTACTTGACATCAAGTTATCAAATTTGTAGAGCTCAGTGCCTGGCACAATGTGGCCTATTTCGTTCTAAAGGAACTGCAATTGAGGTGGGTGTGTATGTTGTACGTGTATATATACACACGTATGTTTGTGTGTGTGTGTGTGTGTGTGTGTGTGTGTGTGTGTGTGTGTGTGTGTGTGTGTGTGTGTGTGTGTGTATGTATGTATGTATGTATGTATATTACACACACACACACACACAGAGTGGGGTGCAAAGGTTTGAGCAGCGTTGTTAATTTTCCTGATTTACCTTTATAAAGCATTGATTGTTTGGATAAAATAAATAAATAAAATTGTGGCAGACCAAGAAAAATCTCGAATAAACAGAAGCGAAGGATGTTGGGAACAGTCAGAGTCAACCCACAGACCAGCCCCAAAGACCTACAACATGATCTTGCTGCTGATGAAGTCACTGTGCATCGTTCAACTATTTGGCACACTTTACACAAGGAGATGCTGTATGGGAGAGTGATGCAGAGGAAGCCTTTTCTCCGCCCACATCACAAACAGAGCCGCTTGAGGTATGCTAAAGCACATTTGGACAAATTTGGTGGTGGTTCCATCATGCTGTGGGGCTGTGTGGCCAGTACAGGGACTGGGAATCTTGTTAAAGTTGAGGGACGCATGGATTCCAATCATAATCAGCAGATTCTGGAGACCAATGTCCAGGAATCAGTGACAAGGCTGAAGCTCTCAAACGTCTTGAACTCAAGCTCTTGAACGTCTCAAAATCTACTAATGCATTCATGCAGAGGAACAAGTACAATGTTCTGGAATGGCCAGTCTCAGTCCCCAGACCTGAATATTATTGAAAATCTGTGGTGTCACTTTAAAGAGAGCTGTCTGTGCTCGGAAACCATCAAACCTAAATGAACTAGAGATGTTTTGTAAAGAAGAATGGCACCTTCAGCCACAATCCAGACTCTTATTAGAAGCTATAGGAAGCGTTTAAAGGCTGTTATTTCTGCAAAAGGAGGATCTATTAAATATTGAGTTATTTTGTTTAGACAATTATTGCACACTTTCTGTAATTCATATAAACTTCATTTCACTTCTCAAATATCACTTTATTTGTCCCCTATATGATATATTTAACTTAATTTTTTTATCCAAACAATCAATGCTTTATAAAATAAAGTAAATCAGGAAAATTAACAAGGCTGCCCAAACTTTCGCACCCCACTGTATATACTTTGTTTTTTGCATACAGTAGATATCAGTATATAATGAGCAGCAGCGCTGAACTTTTCAATATTAAGAGCACATATTTAGTCATATTTATTCATTAGACTCAGTGCAGTAGTGTGATACATATACTGCATCATAAAAAGTGATTTTTGCCATAAATGCCCGCTGCTAAATTGGGTCAGACCCTGGTTTATTAGAGTTCCATAGTCATGTTATTCAAATTGATCACAAAGCTAGTTTATTTTTGTATGGTTTTGTTTTTGGGTGACTCCACTAATGGCATTCTTACCTCTTAGCTCCTGTACACACCATCTTGCCTGAACTAAAAATCAGAGCAGTTGTTCTGGGTTCTCGTATTCTCATGATGACGGCAGCAAAACGCTAAAAAGAAAGAACAACTAATAAAGATACCACAAATTCTGCATAATGAAAGCTATTTTCTCAAGGACTTAATAAAAAAACAAATCTAATGCTTGGAGCAGTATATTCCAGTCCTCATCCACAAGCACTTCTGAAACAAATAATATCTGGACAACAGAGATCACATGGTCTGAAAAATGATCCATGATGAATGGTGTTGATGGGGCTGATAAACTGTGGTACTCCACAGAAAATATTTTTTGTGAATATACTAATCCCCCTTAAACAGCAGTCCTGTAACTTCTGGGCGCATTATATATATATAAAAACTTCTAACTGAGAAATGTGGCTTTGTAAAATATCATCTGTTATTAAAGGGCTAAGGATACAGTTTAGCCCCCATGGTTTGGATTATGCTTACATAGCAACAAAAATAGTGTTCAAAATACAAAATCAAATCAAAAGAGATACTCCCATCACCTGGCTGACATAGCATCTCGTATTCATGTGTCATTCTAGGTACACAACTGATAAGTAGCTTAAAAGGGAAAAGGCCATTACCTTAGGGTTATACTCAGCATTCCTGGCTCGAAGTGCTATTGTCTTCAGGTCAAGTTTACACCCCAAGTTCACCGTTGACACAATATTTCTTTAGCATAAGCAAATAAATACATGGATAGTCGTTAGTTATTGAACCATTATGGATGTGCACTGCAACACACAATCGACATATCAACCAGAACAACTGGCTCAGAAAGAGAGAACTCACTGTAACTGGGGGACAATGCCTGAACTCTCTGAGGCAGGTGTGGCAGGTGTTATTGGTGTCATGGGTGTCAGAGGGGTGGTGGTGTAGAGTGGGGTGTTGCCTGGCAGCGCTGTGGTTGTGGAAACTGCCTGCGAGTGGTACAGTTGGGGCGTCTGGCCTGATGCTCCCACTATCCCACTCTGCTGCTGAGAAGCTTGCTGCTGCTGCTGCTGTTGCTGCCTCTGCTGCTCCTCTAGGAGTGACAAACTGTTTGTGTTCTGCACTGGTTGTGGTGTCAGCCCCGTACCATATGGCATCATGGGGCTAAACATGGGAAGACCAGGTGTCATGGCTCCCTATAGATTATCATAAATCAAGATATTGGATTAAACACTCAAAAACAAACTTATAAATAATGTGAATAATAAAACCTGTCTAGAATAATGAAGTCTTAATCTGAAGTACATTAAGTTTAAACATAAGAATTTGTACACTTCAAAAGGACACCTTAACCACTAATCTTGCTAGGAGATACCATTTACTGATAAGATTTAAGTACTGTTGTAAGGTGCTCTCTACTCATTTTGAAGGAGAAAAAAAAAAAAAAAAAAATCCAACTTTCCCAACAAAACAAGCTATGCTGTGGCCTGAAAGAGTACTTACTGGAGAGGAAGCTAGGCCTTGCGCAAATGGAGGCAAGCTGTTGTTCTGCTCCATGCTGTCTAGTTATGAAACCAGCAGCAGATGAATGATATCAGCTCAGGTGGGACCAGAGACTGGGTTCAGATGCCCAACAGCGTAGTTATGAAGACCCTGATCAAGAAACAGCAATTAAAAAACACATGTTCACATTAGGCCACAAACTACTGCAAAAAGCTGTAGGTTATAAACCTACCACGGAAACAGATCTATACCATTGTGCATTACGGCTTGCATTAAACATGTGGCCTGGAAATTTCAGAAGCTGTAAAAATAACCACCTCAATGTTGCTAGTTAGACTGGAGATAACTGCATATCCTTCATTTATTTAAAAAATAAAAATAAAAAAAGGGGGGGGGGGGGCGGGGGGGCATCTTGGGGGGGGGGGTGGTGGGGGGGTGGGGGTGGGGGGGGGGGGTTTGGGTTTCTTAAAAGCATCTTGTAGAGCAACATCACACTCAACACCCTCTCTACCTGTTCAGATGCTTTTGGTACCTTTTCTATTCGTTTTTCAATATTTGCACACAAAACACAACTAGGGTGATCTGTTGTTTCAGGAATCGGTAAGAAAGAAAGAACAGGGATTTCTGAACTAGCCTACTATCCCGATATGCCGTGTGGCGAGACCATCATTCTGCACCACAATTAAAAAATAAAAATAAATAAACACAACTGCCGACATGACCTCATAGGTGCTAATTTATGTGACATTGAGGCATAAACACACGTTATTCACACATTAGAAACTAACCCCGGTAATCAGTTATTAATATTGTGACACTGGACATAACCCATCAGCCTTCACACAATCCAAAAGACGCACAATACGGAGACATATTTGAAAAATAATACTACTAATAATAAATACTAAAAGACGAGTACAAACATATGCACAAATTTAAGTACAAGTATGAAGTCGTGGACGTAACAGTAATCAAAAGAAATCAGGTCAGATAGTGAATGAATGATAGAGCGCCGATTTACAGTGATGGTAGCTGGACAGCTACTGAACATTGGTTATCTAAAGGGAACATATTAACAGTCAATAAGCAACAATCATCACACCCATTTAGGATTCCCAAAACACGTCCATTAAATAAATATACATAAGCCAGCGAGCCAGCGACAGTAACGTCAGTCTCGAAAGATAAAGCAAGTTCTCAGCTGTTCGTTATTAGCCATGCTAATGCTAACCAGCCTGTCGTTGCTAGCAGCGCTTAAACAAACCGTGCTGTAAATGTTGCATTATCAGAAAGAGACGTAAACGGTACTAAAGACCCTAAACACTGGAACAAATCCACCGACCTTATCCGTTATCCACGCACTGTATAATGTTGCTGAGTGCGTTTGGTTTTTACCTTGTCCGACTTGTCTCTGCCTGCGCGCAAAACATGAGACTTTACAACAAGTTCCGCCAAATTTACTGAACTACTTCCGCTGTTTTATATAATACGAGCCCTAAAACTAAAACGGGCTAAATTAATTAAAGGGGTTATTTCGATGTTCTAATCACAGCGACGAACAACCCAATAGTGTAAGTACATTTATTTAAAGTTATTTAACACAAAAAATAATTGATTATAATAATACACTTACAGCGAACACGGAAGCTCTGATCATTAAATCAAACAGCTAACCAAAGTGCCACTGCTATAGGAAAACACAGGTCATAATTGTTCTGCTCATCTCCAGTTGATGGGAAGAACCTCAGCAGAGACTGAATAAGTTGTGCAGGATGGCAGCAGTGGGGACCTGGTCCTTCTCACAGCCCGCAGTAGAGAAAATGCGCTGTATGATCGTAGCTGGACAGAACGCCACTGATGTGGTAGAGGCAGCAATCGCAGGTAATGACTCTGTCCTTTTTCTCTAAACTGTCTCCAAGTTTGGCTAAGCAGCCGTCCAAAATGTGTTTTGGTTTATGTACGTTTGTTGGTTTGCTTAGTTTTGCATTTGGTGTTTGTAGTTGAATAGAGAGCTCAGCAATATGAGATTAAGTTATAGAAATCAGACACAAATGATCTAATACTCCAACAGTCCCACACTAATGACTGTAATGTACCTTACTAGAGGTTTGCTTAGTGCTTCTTCAGTGTGCAAAAACATTCCCAGAGCAACAGTACTACTTTTCAGGAACTAGTGGACATTTTCTTTTATTATGATCTAGTGATCAGCTATAATGTGTAAAGTACAGATGTGTAATGAAAAACAAACAGTACCTGCAACTGTAGCTATATTAAAATCTGAAATGATCTGTAATATTAGTAAACATGTTTTGTTTACAATACATTAATAATACACACACAAACACATATATATGATGTAAAACTTGGATTCTAGAGTAGCTAAAGCACAAAGGACGTTTACTCCAAATTACTATTTTTATTTAAAACATGCAGCACAAATTTATAGCATTTTCAGTATTCTGTAACAGTAAATGTTAAATACTGTGTTTAATTGCTTGCAGAAGGAGTGAACGGCTTGCAAATATTTACTGGCAGCACAAAAAGAAAAAATTCATTCACATAACTGGTTAATATACACTGTAGGGCAAAAAAATTTATAAAATCCTGTTTGATCAGTTTATGTATTTGAGCCACACCCTTTGCTAGTCGGTGTGGAAAAAAACAGGCACATAGAAATGCAGTCCCCTCAGACATACAGGGAATAGAGTGGGTCATACTGAAGAGCTTAGTGACTCTTAACAGTGCTGTCATCGGACAAAACTTTTGCCACATTTTGACCAAATATATGCTTCCAACTTTGTGGTTGCAGACTGGGGAATGCCCCATTCTGTTCCAGCATGACTACACCCAGTGTACAAAGCAAGGGCCGTAAAGTCAGGATTTGATGAGTTTGGTGTGAAGAAACTCTAGTGGCCCTCCCAGTGACCTGACCTCACCCCTACTGAACATCTTTGGGATGAATTGGTACATTGATTGTGAGCCTGGCCTTCTCATTCAACATCAGTGTCTGACCTCACAAATGCTCTTTTGCCTGAATGGGCCCAAATTCTCACAGACATGCTCCAAAGTTTCACAAGAGTGAAGACTGTTATAACTGCAAAAGTAGAGGCAACTTCATAATAATGTCCATGTCCAACAAGCTCATGCACGGGTAATGACCACATCATATACCTAGCTTTTTCTTCAATGCAGGTTTTGTTTTTTTAGGCTAATGTTGCTCCACTTCACTTGTATCACCTTGTTTGGCTAAATGTTGAGCGCTCACATGAACAACAACCAATTGGTGATTCAACTCTTGGAATATCTACAGACTATTTTATCTCTATAATTTGTCATGGAATAATGAGGAAACAGACCACACCAGGCCCTGAAACTGCTTATGGGTCAACTGTCCAAATACTTGGAGACTGGATACCAAAGCCTGTGAAAATAGTGGGACTATATAAAATTACTGTAATTTAAACAGTTAATGCAGTATACTGTATATGACTGTATATTTATCCATGCAGTTTAAATTTCACAAATGCCAGGTTTTATACTCTTACCAAAAAACATACCATCAATTAAAGGAACATGTGGTGGTAATTTATTAAAATATAAAAATGACTGTAAAACATTTGGACTGCACCATATTCTTTTGCAGATGTTGAGGACAATGTGGAGACAGGCCGTAACATAGTAGGAAGAGGAGGCTTCCCCAATTGCAAAGGACTTGTGGAGTGTGATGCAGCAATAATGGAAGGTGTACCAGGAAGATTTGGTGCGGTAGCTGCATTACGAGGGTGATGTTGATGTTGTTTTCAGTTGAATGTAAATTCACATAACAAAACAGACCTGATAGGCATATTACAGTATTACATTGACATATCAATCTAATCATATATAAGTTGTGAGATGTTATCTTGTAGGTGATGAACATTGGCTAGCATTCACAGGGACCATGGGAAGGTTCGACTGGGGCATATTGGTGGGTCCCAAATGGTTGGGACAAGTTGTGCGGGCATTTAACATTCCTTGATCTTCAAAGAACCAGTGTGGTTGCAGGTTTTTATTCTAACTAAGCAGTGACTGACCTCATCATTTGTTTGAAGGCAGAACAACAAGTGTGCCGCTGCTTGTTTATAAAGAAAACCTTGGGCTTGTATGGATAAGACTGGACACCTAGACGAAATCCCCCACCCAATTACAGTAACACAAACTGTCTGATGCAGATTACACCAGCTGTCTAATTTAGTTTATACCTTATTATTAACTAATTTAAATAAAAAAATAATATGTAGTAATCTATTTATGTAGTAAGCAATGTAGTATTAAGCAAATTAACATTTTTTTAAACTTGCAAGTTTGTTCCTTCTTGTGTAGGTTCATGATGACTTGTGTGTTAATTTAACATTCCTTGATCGTGTGTGTACTGGGAATACATCATAAAATGCATTACCACACACAGTGGACAATGCAGTCGTGGCACCCATGTCCTTAGTGATTTTGTCCTAGGGCAGTGTATTGCAACCCTGGAGGCACCCTGCCCTGCACATTTTAGTGCTGTCCCTGTTCCCAACAAACCTGATTCTTTAGAAACACTGTCCTAGAAGACTGGCAACACATGGTTTGGGCTATGTGGTTTGAGTTATGGTACCAGTTATGTCAGGTTGTTGATAGGGTCCAAGCAGTGCACTTCATGGACTTTATGTACACCCACAATTCTGGGATATTACTGTAGGATAATGCATCATGCCATCGTACCATGGTTGAACAGAATTGTCTCATTGGTGCATTCTGAAGAAATCAATTTCTCTTTCATTTCCAAGTTGTATTTTATTTGTTTACACTAATCTATATTAGCTTAATCGACTGTACTTTTGTTTTTAGGGTAGGGCAGCCATGTCGGGTAGCACGCAGAGTGATGGACAAAAGTGCCCACAGCTTGCTAGTTGGTGAAGGAGCTGAAGCCTTTGCATGTGAAGAGGGCTTTACCATTGAACCCAATGACACCATGCTCTCTAGTTATACAGCCACTGCCTATAAGGTATTCACATCTAGTATCAGTCACAGCGTCTAAGGTTTTATTAGGCTTCTTTTGTTGCAGTATTAGTAGTAGATGTGTATAATTTTTCAGTATTTCAGTTCTACCTGTGTGTGTAAAATGTCAGTGGCTCATAGTGTCTTTTTGTTTTTCCATGTATAATTGAAGGAATTCCTTGAAAAAGGGAAACGTGTCAGCGGCCATGACACTATAGGTAAACATCACTCTGTGATGCAGATTCATTTCTCTTTCTTCAATTATTAAAACATTTTACTATGCACAAACTGAACAGTTTCATTGTATTTAGGCTGTTTTGACTGGTTTTCAAGACAGATGAGTTCAGTTATTCATAAGTTGAAACACGATTTGAAACTTGTTGTTATTCTATCTAAGCAGTAGCTCACCTGATCAGTTGTTTGAAGCCAAAACAACATGTGTGCCGCTGCTTGTTAAGATAAAACCTGCAGCCTTTAATTAACTAGTTTAAATGAAAATCATACGTTAAGTAATGTAATATAATGATAATGATTGTGTCTCAGTTTGAAAGTTGGTGCTCCATGGACATCAGTTAGATTCCTTCTGGTGTAGATTCATTGTGACTTTAGTGTTAATAGCTCCCTCTGCTTCACATCCATGTGCTTTACATATGCCATGGTGTTTTCCATGAATATAGCAGAGGTGCCTGTTGGAAACCACAAAGGATTATGACTATTAAAACACTTACAGAGAGTGCTGATCCTCAGATGCTATGTTGATTTCTGGAGAAAACCCCAGACGGTAGATTAATTGTCTGTAATAACCTCTTTGAAGTACTGGCAAATATATATATCAAATCACAGACATGGTATAGCTACTATCATGGCTATAATACTATTTCTGTTTTTTTTTTTTAAGGAAGGCTCTTTCTGTGAATTCTAGTGCCTGATTACTTTAATTAACTATAATTCCTTTTTATTAGTGCAATGAGAGCCAGGAATGTTCGATAATACAAAAAAAAACAAAACAATCCAGCTTTTGGGGCTATCTCAAAAGTAAAAGAGGAATGTGATTGGCCAACACACTAAACAAATGAATACATGAATGTAAAGTGCTTTTTATTTAAAACTACAATCCTTTTCCTCTTAGGACTCATTGCTCTGGATCTTACAGGAAATATCACTGTTGGTGAGACTTTCCTTTCACTTTCATATTTATATTTTATTGCTATTTACAGCAGGGTGGTATTTTATTGTACTTTCCCCTAGAAATTCCCTTTACTCTTCAAAGTACAAGTAAACACAGATATGAATCATCTATGTAATGTTATGTCAATGGATGAAGATAAACACTTGTGCAGGTGCAACGCTCATCTAGAATTTGGCCAGCTTTTCAATTTATATAGAAAAAAATCACGAAAAAATCATGAAAAATCATGAATCATGAAAAAAGGCCCTTGATCCCAGACAGCTACAAAACACATAAACCCTATTTCCTACATTGTTTGAACATGCTGGCTGTTCTTTTCATTAGTATGATCCACAATTAGAAATATAATAGTTTGGAAATGAAATAGAATAGAATATAAATTGTGAGGAATACAATGTTGCTGCATTATCCTATTAAATGTTTTGCTAATTGCTTATGCTACAGGAGTTTCTACATCAGGGGCACCCTTCAAGGCTCCAGGGAGAGTGGGAGACTCTCCGCTTCCTGGCTGTGGCCTCTATGCTGACTGCACGGTAGGCTATCATCTTGCAGTGTGACATGGACAAATCTCCACACTTTTGTGTTTTAGTTAGCAGGATATAGAATATTGCATGTTATTAACAAGCTGCTTATTTATATGTATTCAGTAGTCTCGGTTCATGATATCAGTCCAATCCGGTAGTGACGTTATAGTAAAACATTCAAGTGCTCTCAGAATTGAGGAAATATGGGTTTAATTCTGCTTTCTGTATTTCAGGTTGGCGCTGCAGCAGGTTAGTGTTTTTCTTATTCCTCTACATCTGATGCATTTCAGTTAAGGTAAAGTATGATACAATTAGCACCTAAAAAGATTTATGCGAAAGACTGGAAAAATATGTGTGTGCTTTTAGCCCAGGTCTAACTTTGGTTTGTCTGTAAAAGGCTTGAAATAGTCATGTACTGCATTGCTCAGAGCGTACAGTCGGCGTACTGAAGATATTCTGTAATGCTGTTTTAATTAGCTACAGGTGACGGAGACAAAATCATGTGCTACTGCCCTAGCTTCCATGTTGTGCAACTAATGAGACAGGTATGTTTAGAAAGTTCAGCTAAAATGTATTATTGGTTATAGAGAGGATGTGAAATGATTGTGGTTTTATTTTATTATTATTTTATAATATTCTGTTAATGTGTATCAGGTGTACTATCATTTCTGCTTGGTAAATTATGTATTTGAGACCTTAAATGAAAAATGTATTTTCTGCAGCGAATTGTTTACCTAACCTACAGTTTGTGGTGTTTTTTTTTTTTTTTTTTTTTCATGTCATCTGCAAGGGTTTATCTCCTAGAGATGCCTGTAGTTCTGTCCTCTCTGATATAAGAAGGAGAACAGGAGAAGGTGAATGCTTTGAGATTGGACTTATCGCCTTGAACATGAAGGTAAAACAACTTTGTATGTACCAGCGCAGATTTGTTTTTATGTTATTTACATTTAGCAATATTCTTTCCATTTTGATATTTTTCTTATTCTTAACTGTTTCCAAGCTGTTTTATGTCAGCACAGTGAAGAATGGCATAGACTCTTTACCACAACTCTTTATTATACCTACAAATATACTATTACATAATGAAACTATGATGAAATAGTTGTTTCCTAAGGGGCATAATCTGTTATAGTTAAATCCATTTTCTTTTAGTGTTTCCAGTTGACTTTAATACCATTCGCTTATTTTGAATGCTTACAGCATGCATAGAACAAAGTTTGTGTCCAACACATTTTTTAAAAACATGGCCTCAAAAAACATAAAGCCTAATTTGCTTAACCTCAGTAATTTTCCACATTCTTTCAGGGAGAGGTGGGTGCAGCTTCTTCGGTGGAATTCCCATATGCCTTTTGGAACCAGGGAATGGATTCAGTAGAGAAGCATGTAGTTTCTTATACTGAGGCAAAGGACACTTAATGAGAATGAACTTTCAGTTAAGTAGTAAAAACAGCATGTATCACAATAGGCCTACACTATTCTGTACATTTGTTCTACATTTTGTTGTATTCTGTGTTCTTTCCAAAGTATGTGTTTTATTAAGTATGTGTTTAATAAGTATATTACATTATTTCCATTCTCTGAAAATCTATAATATAGGCTTTTTCAGTAAAGCCAGAGAGGACCTGTCATGTTGTCAATCATGTCAAAGGAAAATAAAATATAAACAATAAATGATATCAGCCTATTTCAGAACCGCTTCACACACACGTTATTGATCTGTGATTCATATTCACGCCAGCCTGTGCCACGTTTCACTAATGACGTAATTTTTACCCCTCATGATAGAGGGCAGGATTGCAGCAGTAGCGAGTGAGGCGCCCTAAACTACTGTGAACTCATTATCGACGCTTGGCGCTGTAGGGAATTGTAGTCTTTTCCCGTTGTGCTGTTCTTGCTGGACGGATTCAAAGTGCGGCGGATTAGAACTACTACTTCCGCGGAGACTGCTCAGCGCTGGTTTACGCAGCCTGCTGAGGAGCCGCTGTTTCCTGGATGAAGATTCAGCCATTTTGGGTTTCAAACGAGTAGCCTCTGCTTTGGGGGAGCAGCTAGCCAGCTAGTTACTTTTTTTATCGCCGGGGAAAAGAGTGTATTGTTAAATCTACGCAGACCGAAAGGTTATTTAAGAAGAAGAAATATTTTCACGGTGTCACATCCACGATGAATCCTGAATAGTAAGTGGATTAATGTCTCGAATAGCCTGTTAGCTGTTAGCCGGCTAGCAGGACTGCCAGCAGTGGCACAGTCACCAGTTTTGACAGCTAAACCATTTTAGCTAAACTAGTTAGCAGCCAGCAACGTCTAAATAGCCTGCTAGCAGCCTGTGTTGGGCATTGTTTGTTGTATTCAGTACAGGTAACATCCGACTATCGTTTGTTTTCCAATGACTCGTAATCTACCAACATCTGTGTTAATTATTTGGGCTGACTGTCCGTCTGCAACACCAACGTTAACTAACTGTTGATACACCAGCGGATGGTGGCTACGTTTCCTGGGCAGCCTTACTATTATTAACACCTATTATTAACTAACCATTGCGCCCAGAATGGGATATTTTGCTCTGCAATCCGTTATGTATATAGTTAGTAAGCTAGCTAATTGGAGTTAGATACGACAGGGCTTTGTAAAGATGGTGAATTCGTACCGGAATTAGATTTTTGGTTAAGTAGGTGGATTTTTAAATGGAGTCAGCTGAGAGTGACTAGCCGGCTCTGACCGGCAAGCACTTTAATCACACCAAACCAGTTACACATTGATAATCACTTTTACTCCTCGTAACTTATTTATAGGATACCTTATTCTGTTTTTCTCGTCTGTACGTAACTTGATAATGACGTTAATGTAAAATACATGCCTCGGTAGTTTGTCAGTAATATGTCTGTTACGACATATTACGAGATGTGTTTCGAGTTAGATCTGAAGTGCCCGCTAGTTTGAAGAACTTTGTTCAACTGATTAGGAACCGAGTAAGATAAACTTTGCTTAGGAACGGAGGTTTTATGGCTATCTAGCACTTTGCCTTCTCTAAAAGTTCCTCTCTGTCACTGCAGATGAATTCGCTCGCACGATGTGTAAATGCTAGATTTCGGAAATGAATTGATCCTGCAGTGTCTAGATACAGCTCAGCGTAGAGGGTGGCAGTTCGGGCGTGTCTTTAGCCACACAACACAAACCTGACGTTTATCATTTCTCTAATAATCTACCATGTTTATTTCGTTAGTGTGAATTTTCTGTTTACTAGTTTGTATTTATCTAACATTTCTTCAGAGTAAACTTATGACAAGTGCATGTTTAGGAGTGGAAGCCACCCTTCCTTTCCTCAGCTGTAAGATAGTCATGTGTAAGTCACATGTCATATGACATGGTTCTTACAACACTCGCTGAATGCTGAGCAACTGGAAAGACCGTTGGCTTGAGCATGTTTCCTACATTTTACACGTTGAGTAAACGCTATCGATGATGACATTCTGCAGAATAGATTTATTGGGCTGTATATTTTGTCATAAATACTAGGAAAGGAACGTTATGAAAATTTAATATTACGTTTACAGTGAGTGTAATTCAGAGTCAACAGTATTATCACATAATTATTAAAATAGGCTACAGACATTAAAGTACTGATATGCAAACTGAAATAATTTCACCAGGTTTTACACCGAAAACCTCAAGTAAAATTAGCAGCACTATTTGTTTGCACAAATGCTTGTTTGCATTATAATAGTAAGTCAATGCCATGTGTTCACATATGGAATCCATACCAAACGGGCCTTAATATTAGGAGAGGTCTGAAACGAGAGCATTCAAACAATTCAGTACAGACTCTGTACATAAATACTAAATAAAAACTTCATAATTTATGATAGTATTGGAATGATTATTTAAATGCTGGTAATTTTTTCAGTGATATTTCTTTTTGCGGGTTTGCAGACAGGGTGACCATCTTCAATTAAGTTTCCCACTGCACACCCATTAAAACAAATTCGACTGCACTTGCTGACTTACAGACTTACTTTTGTAAAGCAGCTGTTTCCCATGACAAAGCAAACCCACGTCACATGCTGCGGCTGTGTATGAGAATCTTACTGCCTTTGGTTTTGGCTGGACAGTTTGACAATTATAAGACCTAAATAGGTCCCACGATACAAATGATTTTATGAGGTTATATACATACATACATACATACATACATATAATATATGCACTATTTGTATTCAAGAATAACTGCTGAAACTAATTAAAGTGAGGATGCACCACAATTACAATTGAGGGTTAATTCTAATGTTCTCAGTTCATTACAGCAGTGTTTTATGTTGTGCTTGAGAGGTGTGTATAAAACGTAATATGGGACAGAGAGCCCTTTCCTAGCTGGATTACAATGTTAGGTAGGTTTATGAGAGATCTGTCTCTGAGTTGTACTGTCTACAGAGGCAGATTTTGTTCCAATTTTTTTTTTTTTTTTTTTAACCTAAACATCCCTACACAGCACTGGTTTTTGTCAGCTGTCATCAGCCTAACAAGGAGAGTATGACTTAAATTAATTACAGCAAGAGAAGTCAACAATGCACAAAGCCACTCTGCTGGACCAATAAACCAGAGCAGGACGATCAACAGAGATCATTGTTGATTTTTATCTGCATTTTTATAAGAGTTTGGGTTTGCCAGATCACCACCCATTAGACTTCCATGCATTCATTTGATCTCACAAGTGCTCAAAACTAATTTGTGACCAAGACTGATTGTAAGGAGCAAAAAGTAGTGATGGCTGATATCACCTGCGAGTCAGAGAAGTTTCTCAATTGGGCCCTAATTGACACATCACGTAACGTTAAATAAACAGCTGACTGTTTTAAATATAGTAATAACATTATTGAGTCTCCCAGAATTCTTTTCAGTTTGCTTGTTTTTATTAGGTGGCTCTTTTTTATTTTCAATGTTTTTCTTTTCTTGTGTTTGGTTTGGATGCAGGTTTTTTTTT
Organism: Prochilodus magdalenae; assembly: GCA_024036415.1. Lineage (NCBI taxonomy): Eukaryota > Metazoa > Chordata > Actinopteri > Characiformes > Prochilodontidae > Prochilodus > Prochilodus magdalenae. Next base: position 197,123 of record JAMWET010007136.1, read on the forward strand.
TATTGTGCATATATCTGTATTGCAGTGAGAAGTGAGCATGTGATGACTCTCGGTTAAGCAGTTATAGGTATAGAAAGTTAAGCTTTCTCATTTAAACATAAGTAGCTAAAATCGAGAAGAAAGTGACCAGGCAGATTTTATAGATACTCTTCAATAGCTTTATAGAAATCAAACAAGGAACCACTGCGTGCAAGTATTGCTATTAAAATGCAGAACCACAACTAGGTTACAGTTCACAGGGGTATTTCTGGTTTACTGCATACAAGACATGGTTGGAGTGACCCTTACATGCATCAGTTATATAGTAATGTCTGTTTGAAATATAATAGTATCATCCTGCTGTAAATCTGCTTTGTTGTCATTAATAGCAGCATGGATACACTGATTGTGATGTCTTAATCATGTTTAGATGAAGAACAGGCTGGTTCTGCTTTTCATGATACAGAAGTATATGCAAATTGTCCTCTTTCTGTGGTCTTGTGAAAACCACAAAGATTGGAAACAGGCCAACCCTTACACAAAGAGGAAGATGGATCCTTGTTTTATAATGTTTTATTTTGTGACAGAAATGTTTTTTTTTTTATATGCATATTTAAATATCCCTCATACAACTGCCTTTACCATTTAGTTCCCCCCCCCCAGAATAGTTTATCGTGAGACACTATCAATGAGGGTTCAAATGACCAGCTTTAACTAAAATTCCCCCTCAGAGGAATGCTTAATCTTCTTAATCAAATTTCCCTAACTTTGAGCTCCACAAGCACAGAATGTGTTTCATAAACTGCCTTTGTAGTCTCCTGTATGTATGTTAAACTAGTGACTAGTGGAAAACTAATGTTCCTCATTGCAGTTCAGATTTATTGAAAATGGGAACTGATCGGTACGCATAAAAACCGGTCTTCTTAGTCACTTCTGGCTAGAAATGATACTATAATTGATGCTAACTTGTTGAGATCGGTATGTTGGTTACATTCATGGTGGTGTAACACTGAAGCTGGTACTGAACCTGAGTTAATAGGTTGGCTAAGAAAAAGTAAAACTCTTCACAAGTTTATCATTTGAAAACTGTTTGTCATTACCCAGTGAGTTTAGTGCCAGGAAGTGGCCCTTCTGGTTTTGTTGTGACTGTTAGGACCCTTTCATCATAGATGAACTGACTGTCATGTCTTTCTACTGTGTTCATTTTGAATTTGGCTCTTCACAATAATATTGTTAAAATAGGAAACCTGTTTGACAGCACTCAGCTTGGTCAGGTGTCAACAGTGCCTCTGCATAACCCATTATTGTATGCTACCGTGAGCCTCTTAATAATACCTTTTATCACATTTTGTTAAAGAACAAATAATGAACTAGCCTACCAGCTGTAACTTGAGCATTTGTACAACAGCTGCTTTCCTTACAAATGAGGTCATCTGAACTTGGCATAGCTGTGAAATCTCAAGGTTTCTCAAGGTCAGCGTCTGATTTTGCTTGTTGCTCCTCTCTCTACAGTGACTATTTATTCAAGCTGCTCTTGATTGGTGACTCTGGCGTTGGAAAATCTTGCCTTCTCCTCCGATTTGCAGTAAGTGTTTAATTTGTATTTAGATCTCAGTTTGAAGTGTACTGCTTCTTGAAACATAGTACCTCGGCGGTAGATAAGTTGCCTTCTCTAATATGTTTGTAATTGTTGTTAAACTGTTGGAGTAATTCATGGTTATTTGTTAGTTAAACCAGTTGTAAGATCTGTAAGACTTCTGAAACGCTTATCATTACATATGTATTTGTCTGCATGTATAATTATTTTTTATTTTTTTGCTTATTTTCTTCCAGGATGACACATACACAGAAAGCTACATTAGCACTATCGGTGTGGACTTCAAAATAAGAACTATAGAGTTAGATGGAAAGACCATCAAACTTCAAATTGTGAGTCTTAGTGTCTCCTTCTGTTCTTTTGTATGTTTAAGTGCACCCAAAAAAAAGCCCAGCATAGCATAACCATCTGAAAAATGTTTTTAATATACTGTCCTGTTATTTTTCAGAGTTTAGCTAGGAAACCTTAAAAAAATTGAGAAACTGGTCTGTAAGTGATGTGGTCTGTAAGTTCCGTCAAGTAAAATTACTGAAAGTAGTGCATCATCACAAATGTGGTTGCGAACCAGAAATCTAGCCTCCGGTCTTGAGGTAGAACTCTTGACCATATTGCTTGTAATTAAAATGGATAAATATACCTATTTGATTGTAGTTGTATATTAAATGTCAGTTATAATAAATAAACAAATCTGGTTTGAAGTGTAAAAAGTAAAAAAAACTAAAGTGTTGAGCTACCATTTGTGTTCAGTGCCATTCTTGGTAGTGCTGTTAAAGTTAGTTCTGCAAAAATGGATGCCGTATAATGAAGGAGCGGAGGCAACCTTTATTAATGGCTATGTGAAGACTTTTTGTATAATCTGGTAAAAGACAAAATCTACTTTGCTGTAATACTCTCTTACATATAAAATGCCTGCTTTGGTGTTGATGTAGTTTCTACACTGTTTTACACTGTACCAAAGTATCTTGGTTTGTAGAGTTCAGAGTGGACTGTCTAGAAGATATAAGACTGTTTTTAAGATGTGTGAAATCGTCTTGTTTTTTTTCCCCTCAGTGGGACACAGCAGGACAGGAGAGATTTCGCACAATCACGTCAAGCTACTACAGAGGAGCACACGGCATTATTGTAGTCTACGATGTTACAGATCAGGTATGCCTGCCATTATTTTTCGGAAACTTCACCGTATTTTTGAGTAGGCGTAATTGATTTTAGGTGTGATGTTTGGCTGTTGTTCATTTTATTGATCTTATATATATTTTTTTTATTTTAGGAGTCCTTCAATAATGTTAAACAGTGGCTACAGGAGATTGACCGCTATGCCAGTGAAAATGTTAACAAGCTATTGGTGGGAAACAAGTGTGACTTAACAACAAAAAAAGTGGTGGACTACACAACGGCAAAGGTACTGTGCCTTTTCACATTATTTCATCCATTGTTGTTTTTGTTTTTAAGTGTTCTATACATGTTTAATGTTTGTGCCTTTGACAGGCCTTACTCATAGTAACTGTGAAAGAACCAACAGAAGCTTTATCTTCCCACAGGAGTTTGCTGATTCCCTTGGCATCCCCTTCTTGGAAACTAGTGCTAAGAACGCCACCAATGTGGAACAGGCCTTCATGACTATGGCGGCAGAAATCAAAAAGAGAATGGGTCCTGGAGCAACAGCTGGAGGCAGTGAGAAGTCCAACGTGAAGATTCAGAGCACTCCGGTGAAGCCTGCCTCTGGGGGCTGCTGCTGAGGCCACCTTTTGCTTTTTTCCAAAGCCCTGGCCCCCAGAATCACATGGAACAAGCCCCAATAAAACCAGAGAAAGACAGGTAGACCACTTACTTACTGAGCGACAAGGGTGAGATTGAGAGACAGGAAACGATTTAAGTTGCCTAAATTGTACTGTATGTAGCCGCACTACCAAAAACCATAGAAGAATCTGCCACCGTCCTGGCCCCTACCCTTTCACTAGTTAAAAAAGATAAAAGGTCAGATTTTTGGTAATGGTCTGGGGCTGCTTTGAACCACCCCCCTCCCCACCCTCGAAAAAAAAGAGATTTCATTTTCACACAACTGTGTGTCTGTGTGCAGGTTTCTAAGAAATATATGTGTATTTATCTCACTGCATTCCTACTGCAGGTCTACTGTGGTCAAAATTCAATGACTTCTGTTTTCTGTCCTTTTTATTTCTTACTTTTTCTGTGATTATTTTACTGTTTATATTGGCATGTGTAGGTTTTTGTCCCCTTTAAAGGTGTTTGCCAATCTGCGTTTCAACCAACTGCACAAAAGTGGCTGTCCAATGTCAAAAGTCTAGTGAAATATATGTACATATACATTATGTATATATATGTAAGATCTGAATAGCCAGTTCTTTAGAATTGAATACATTATCTAAGTAGTTTTACTTTTGAATCTTTTGCATTTAATTTGTGGCTGCAGACTATTGTAATTTTGTTGCGCTACATGTAACATTTAACAAACAAGTAAAATAAATATTGTACCACCAGACTGTACAATATCAGATATGTCTGCAATTCTTGGTAGAACTTGTAGAGACCATGTATGTGTTTTGATTATTTATTCTGCATTCATATGAAAGAAATATTGTTCTGGTAATCTAAAATCAATTTCAAAATAGCCATTACCTGTGGAATATCTTGCAAGTGGCACAACTGCATATAAAACACTATGTTCTCTTTTTTTCATAATAAAGGCAACTGAATTCTGCTTTGAATGAACTTGTTAATGGGATCACATGTAGTTTGTGTTGCCTAATGCTTAGTAAAAATATTCCACTTCATTCCAATGCATGTTACATAACCAGATTCATTTCCTTAACATGGTAAAAAAAACAGAAAGTCGCAATGTTTAGGGAGGGATATCTAGGCCTGAAACACCATGTAGTGTTATTTCCACACTATCTATTGTGCATAAATGCCTTGCCTAATTGATGACAAAGAAAAGAATTTTATTTCAAGTTTATTGTGTCACTGTTAAAATGCGCATTTTGAGCAAAACAAACAGTATGTTGTCCATGTTCCAGAACATCAGGCAGATATATCAGACTTTAGTAACACTGCGGCGTCTTACTTATTGCATGTTGAGTGACTTACGCATAAAACCATACATAACATCATTCAGAACTCGTATAACAAAGATGTGCAGTGTGCATATGTGGCCCTTTCTCCTCAGGCAGAAACTAAAGCTACAGGAATGCAATTAAGGAGCTGTCTGTTATTAAAACTTAATGAAGTAATAAACCTGAGATCATGAACTGTACTGAGACTGAAAAGCTCTTCAATCCACCGTAACATGTGTCGCAAAAACACTACCATGACTTTCAGTAAGGTAATAATAATACCACTGTGAACACAATTGTCAATTGTGAAAACAATTAATATAAATATATATTGGAGTGTAACAAAGTTACAACAACAACAACAAAACGAAATGATGGAGTCTAATAAGTACAGTAAACATGTTTAAAACTATAAAGCACAAACATCACCATAATATGGTTATTATGACAAATAGTGGTAAAACTAGATCCCTTACGGTGAACTACAATAAAAGAATGGAAATTAAACTTACCAACACTTTCAGTAACTGGTATTGTTGCATGTAATAAGTTTTGGTGACAAGAACAGTAACTAAATCAAAACCAAGATTCAGTCAATTATTCTTCCCTGATTTGCACATCAGTATTGCACCAATACCTCTTAACTCCATTGTTTGGTTTTATTTATTATACCATTGGAAAACGCCTTGAATTGTCTCTTTAAACTGTATAAATATTTCACAAAAACCTGTTGCACTGATTTACATTAAGAAAAACTCTTCTTTCTGTAAAAGCTATTGATAAGGAGTGACAAGGTTTTGATGCAACAGCAAAGACATGCAAAATCCTATAGTACAGAGGTGTCCAGTCCTTGTCCTGGACAGTTCTGAACTGACACTCTATAACCAGGCTCTACGTTCAGATGGCTCTGAAAGCTTTTATTACCTGGATTAGGTGTATTAGATTAGGGTTGGAACTAAACTCTGCAGGCTGTTAGATCTACAGGACCAAGATTGGGCACTACTGCTGTAGCTTGTGCTCCCTAAGGTACTAAGAGATGTCTCACAGAGGACCCAAGCATACTGAACTGTATTTTTCCTTACACCTGGAGACCAGACCCTCAGGATGTCCTACCTGTTGGAAAGAAAGAGAGGAATGAAAGACTACAACACTTCAAACTGACAAATTGCCAACCTCCCATGCCATTGTATTACACTCATTATTGGAAAAAATGTTGCGCCCAGAAGAAATCATTGAACAGGAAGGAAATTTGGTGGGTAGATTTCACATTGTAAGACAAGCGAATTATTCAAGTTTCACGTTCGGCTGCAAATGTGACGTAGGCAAGGAAGGGGCTTATTTCTGTACCTGACTGGCTATATGCAGTCGTCCTGTTGCCTGTGTTTTCTGTTCTGGCTCATGCTGTTGTGTTGGTAGCGTCATTTGCAAGCAAAGTATGCCTCAAAGAAGAGTTCAAAAATAATCGGAGTAGTTGAAAGAGTTTGAGAGGGGTAGCATTGCAGGGCTTAGTCATTTAGCCATTAGTCATTTGTTAGCGCCAGAACCATTGACAAATGGCTGCACGATGCAGCACAACATGCACAGAGGCCGCTGCGCCGACTGCCCTCAACACTACATCATCTTCGCCAAAGACTGCAATGGTGACATGCCAGACTGTCATGGAGCCACTCAGAATGGCAGAGGGGTCATCTTCAGTGATGTGTCCTGCTTATGTCTTGGTGGGCACGACAGACAAATCCATGTGTAGATGTACTGTGGTCAGTGACAAGATGAACAGTTTGTTGTCATGCGTGTCCAGAAGGAATGGTGTCACTCCACCTCCACCTCCACCCCTATGGCAAAATCTCTAGGAACGGTGTGAAGATATTCAAGTTGCATGGTATGGATTATCACAGGACACCATTACGAACCTCTACAGGACGTGTGGTAATCTGACACTTCCTGCTGACACTTCCAAAGTGTTTGTAGGGTTCTATGTATTTTACTTTGGCATTTTATTTAATTCCAGTCTAAAAATGTATCTATTAACTTCAAAAGAAAAAGAAACATAAACACATTTTTTTAAAGGTAAATCTACATAAAAAGATTGTAAGTGAGGCTGAGTGATTCTAATATTATATTCATCATGAGAATTTAACACAATATAAAGAGCAGCAGCTGTATGGGAAAAGCCTCAACGATCTTCAGTGATTCTGTTTATTAACATTGACCATTATTTACAAACCCAACTAACTAAGTGTTCAGGAGCATTCACATATATATGTAACCCCCAGATATTGCTCCAGAAACTCCAGTTGTTCAGATACTGAAACTCCAAAACAATACACTGACGAATTAAGAGTCAGTTATGTGTTAATAAACACATCACTGTCTGTTTTCTCTTAGTAACATTAAAATAGTGTTGGAATGTAATGTTTACCTGGGTCGTCCTGGCTGCTTGGTTCAGTAAGGCAGTCCATGGCGGAGAGGATAGAGGAGAACAGGTGCTCAGAGTGAGTCTCTAATACACGTGACTGCCTCTCTATCAACATCAACGTCTCCTTTAGAACTGGATTCAAATCAGTTGAAGTTCAGATAACAGGAAAAAAAACAAATATAATATTTAAGCAGGCTGGAAGAAGTGTGTTTTGTAGAATCCTTGTGACATGAAAAATACTCTTAAAATATTAAGCGCATAACAATATCAATACAGCATCCCAAAGTATCCATACAGCAATCTTAACACTAACACTTATTAAAAATTAAAATTTTTATTTAAAAAAATTTATGAAGTTTTCATATTGTAATTAGTTCACATATGTTATTTCTAGTTTGTTAACATTTGCTGTATAAGTAGAATTTTAAAAATGGAGTCAAGACAATGGAGTCATATACATATAAATACAGAAAAACAAACTAAAGCTCAGATTTAAAAATAATATTTATCGTTGAAGATATGTGAACAGTCATACACTTTGACATATATCTGTATTATAAGACTGTGACGGAGTGTTATTGCTATAATAAGTCCAGGAATAGAACAATAACAGCACTGCCCTCTAAGTCATGCATGCATGCTCTTTTTCTCCCAGTAGATCGTTTCCTGTTTCTGTCAGGCAGTGTTGCAGGTGTTGGATTACACTGAACTACATGTACGAAACAGCAGTGCTGTATCTGTGTGTTACAGTGAAAAACAGGCCAAGCCAGCATTCTTGTTAAGAGTATCCGTGATACCATACAACATGTTCATTCTTTGCATAAGAAAGAACTACAGTTCATATATGCATTATTTTTTGGTCTATTCGTATATTAGACTCATTATGCTTGTTGTATTTAACTTTAAATGTCCAAAGGACATTGCTGGGCAATATGTCTATTACACTCAACTATAGTTCATATAGTTAACTATATACTGACTTTGTCAGTGTTTTAGGTAAAACAATTCAGTTGCATTTCTACATTTTTAAAAAGCTGTTTTTCTTGTTTTGCCCTATATCTCTTACAGCAACTCTCTGTTACAGCTGACACTCAGTAACAGGTGTGAAAAGTTATGTTAAGAATGCCACCAAGGTGACCAGACAAATAAACCTCTGAAGATAGACATAAGAAGGCAGGTGCAAACTCTAAAACTGTCAGAATGCTTATGCGAATGCTTATTACAGTGGCGTGAAAAACACATAATAAATGTCTAATAAATCACATTAACAGAAGTGCTTATTCTTAGCAAGAACTAGCTGACCATAACAATACACAAACAGCACAACATCTGTAATTACAGATCTGACTGATCCTATAATGTATAAAGATGTTTGGGTTGTTAAATATTGATGCATGTGAATATCAGTACCATTAGACACACTCACAGGGAGAGGCAGAGTTCATACAGCACAGTAACATCTCTCCAGTCTGAAGGACCGATGCTGTAAGAGGCTGGTGGGCTTGAATTTCCTTTTGAAAGCTCTGATAATAAAACATTGTATGCAGTATTTCGTTATTAGCAGCTAATTATGTGTTATTTAATGTCACATACTGTGTCTTATTCACATCACTGACCTTATAGTCAGCCAGAGAAGCTTTAACACTCTCAATGTCCACCGTAGGGGGTGAAAGGATCTCCATCTTCTCCACCACCTTGTACAACCACTGAATTAATTCTTCCAGGTTTGAGCAGAATGCCTGAGAGGAAAAAGTAAAGAGCATAAAGGTGCGTTAGTTCTCATGTCACCAGCACTCAAATTCGGTTAAACCAATACTTACAATTAGTGCTACAAAATACCATGTTGTGATTAAATTGCTATGTATTGTGATTACTACGTATTAAACAGTGGGGAGCACAGGGGGCCTTCTAGCTTTTAGTCGTTTAGAGAACGCCTAATTATTTTTGGGAATTAAAAAAATCTTATATTTGGAACATTTTTAAAAACAGAATTATTACGCTAGCTGTATTTAACCTCTGCAAGAATGGAAATATAAGATTCATATACTATTTGAAACTTCCCAAGCAAACACTTAGCACAGTGCTGGGTATATGTTTGTTATACTCATTGACCAAAAAGTAAGAAGGAGCTGATGGAATCAAATGGAACGTTATGTGTGTGAATGTAAAGATGACGTGTAAGTAATTACAGTAGTACAATGAACGGATACGTTTATTGGCAAAACTGTACAAAGTAGGCTCTACTACTTTGTTGGGCCTCTTCTTGCCTAGATACAAGATGAAATATGGATAGGCATGGAGGCATACAGATCCTGTATGGAATCCTGTGAAACACTCGCCCATGTTGCAGCTGGGCTTGTAGATACTACATACTCGTAGGTTGGCGAAGCTGGCATCCTAACTGGCCCCATAAATACCCAATTGGCGATAAAGCTGGTGACCGGGTAGGGCAAGGAAGTGTTGCAATCTGGCGGGACATTTTTGGGAATCTCTTGCTGTGTGTGGGTATTGATTTTACTGCGGAAAATGCCAGTTTAAAGCCTTACAAAGAGAGGCCACACATGTGTCCTGTTCGTATCACTGATACTGTTAGCTTCTCTCGTATCACTACCAAAAAAGTATCACTGCCAAAACAATTTCCTGTGCATGAATTGTTACAAGCTAACAGAAGCTGGCATTATCATGGAAGTGTTTTTTAAACAAGTTTTAACACTGCTAAAACAGAATGGATATTGTTAAAGACTGCCCTGCATCATAGGCACATAGAACACAGTAAAACATTTAACTATTTGTCCATGTGCATCTTATGGTCTTCTGTAACATCAGCTCTCCAGAGGCCAATATCTCAACACTGGGTATCAAACAAACAACTGTGCAGCACTACTTTCAATTCACTCACTTGTATGTGCTGCAGGAGAGACGCCTTGGTTTCTTGCCCAGCCTGGTTAGTCCCTGTCCTCTGAAACTCAGACAGGGATGTTCCACTCAGTTGGTCTATGATGGCCTCCACCTCTCTCAAGCTGCCTTTGTTCAACTCCCTACTGATCTTCTGCACTCTAGCACCTAGTCCTTTCAGCTGCTCTGAGAACTTTTCTCTTTGCTGAGGACCTTTTAAAACAGACCTGTGATCCGTCTCATCCATCTCACTGTTTTCTCCCTGAACAGCGGAGACTTCAGCGACCTGTTGCTGCACTTGTGCTGCCGTATATGTACCAGAGACACTCTCCTTCTCCAGAGACTCCCAGCTCTTGCTGACTGGCTGAGTCATCTGAGCTGTGATGTCCCTGAGCTGGTGAGATAGATCCTGAAGCTCATGTAGCTGGTCAGGCAGCCGGAGAAACTCCTCATCCAACTCACCAAGCCACCCAGGCTGAGGTAAGATTCGAGTGGACCTGATGAACGATGGAGCAGATCTGGATGTAGAAAAAACGTCAAACTTCCTGTAGTGAAAGTTCTGTTTCGCCTCACCATCTAGACTTTCCACCGATAAACCAACCTGGTCTAGTGAGGAATACAGGCTACTAGATAATCTGCCATCCGAAGCTTTGGAATGCGGTAGTTCCCTTGGATTTAAACACTGAAGCCCAGATGACCTCTGGCCAGAAATTGGACCACTTCTAGCACGCCTTATTCCAGAGAAGGACTGATCCATATAGGAAATGCTGGATGAGCTGCAAAAACGGTCGAGCTCAATACCAGAGTCTTCAAGAAGTGGATCTGTTTGCAACAGAGACCTACTCTCACTGGAACTCCAGCTATTGCCCATATTAGGCCTTAGAGGGTATGTGTAATCCAGGAGGGCCTGATATTCTTTGTCAGGATTCCAGCTGGGAGACCTGCGGTCTGGAGAGGGTGGTAAGGAACTTGGTATAGCACAAGCCCAGTAATTGGCTTGATGTGTGGACATGGGTTTAAGTCTAGATGAGTAGTCCTTGTTAAAGCTTTGTGAGGAGCCAGATTTAAAAAGAGAATCTTTCCTCGGCTCAAATACTCTTGTTTTTGTCTTGAGAGAAGGACGGGTCTGGGAAGTGTAAGAATGAGAGAAAGTGCGTTGGGTGGAACTCCACTTAGGGATTAATGGCACGGTAAGGTTAAGGTCATCTAAAGGTGGACTAGAAAGGCTCCGTCGCTCATTTCTGCTGGTTGAAGTCACAGAGCTAAAATCAGGTTCCTCATGAGAAGAAAACAGCCTGAGGTCTGATAAACTCAAAGAAGCAGAAAGATCCTCTCTGGATGATGAGGGAGAAGAGGCAATGACCCCGGGAATACTGAAGCTTTCTGAAGTATAAGTGTCTGAAGGCTTATACACCATTCCTTCCATGTCCTTCTGAAGGTTTTCCATGCTGCTCATGTGAACCTGAGTAATGAATAAAAGAAGTTTCCATTGAACGATTTAACCCATTTCAGCTGTATTCATAATTAAACAAAGATGAGATGACTTTGTTGAGGACAAGTGTATTCCTTTAAAGGAAATGTATTCATATAAACTACGAACTATTACCAATCTGTGGGAATATGTCAAATTTGTCATGCACTAATATGCCCAATGTTTTAGCATATGGTAATAATATAATAATAGTTGAAGTCATGCATTAGTAACTCACTGTTTCAGAGCACTCTTGTGTGAGTGGGTTCTTCAAGATTGAAATTTGGCGCTCCGCTGTGATCAATGGCTTTCTGGCGGTATACAACCGTCTGCTTGTCATATACCTAGAGGTGGGTGCCATGGTAACAGTCTTCTTGCTAGCACTCCTCTCTCTGTCTGAGTCCTTAGCATCCTGGCCATGCGGTGGCCTTGTTCTGTCACCAGTTTCTTGTATTAGAGATCTTGTGTGCTGACTCTGAATAAACGCTGGTATTCTGCTCTTCCACCTCCCGTAACTCCTGTGCTCCATCTGAGAGGAGGTGTCTGAAAAGGCCCTGTCAACTCCCAGAGCCACAGCAGCAAAGCAAAGTCCTGTTGTGCCTCATCTGTTCCCAGTGCTGGCCGAGCTGTCAAAAAAAGCAATGATGCAAAATCATGAGTAAAATCAGTACATTCTTCAGGGAAAGGACTAGCATAGCAAGGTTGTAAATCTGCTTGTAGCTGGTTACTTTGAGGTTTGTCAAAACAAAGAGAACCCTCAGTTGAGTTCAACGTAATAATGTGGTTGTTCCTGATATGGATCAGTAAACCCATTAAAAGATCATGCTCAGGCTTGCCTGACACCGAAGCATAATATTGTCCTTTGTCCACTTCCATAGAAGCCAGAAGCTATTATAAAGTAGGCTGCATGAACTGTACAAGCGATAACAAGACTAAAGATTAATATTAAATATAAGGATGTGTATAAGGAATACAAGGAATATACAAGGAATATAAGGAATACCTCGCATTACTTAAACCCTTTACAACCACTACAAACGTTCCATAGATAGATAAGATAGATCCTTTACTGATCCCGAAGGATCCAGTTTAGCATCCAGTAGCAGTTACACAATACAGCACAGTAATACCATACAAAAAAGGGCTGTACAGTATCTGCCCCTGAACAACACTGCCCACAGTGCACAATTAATCTAGCAGGCGCGGACGATTTTGGAATACTGGGCGGAGGCTGTATTCCTTTTTGATTGGCTTGTTTCAAGCACTGCTGGTTTCCATGGCAAATCCACAACGATGGCATGCTTAGAGAGCAGGTCATGTGGTGAGGGTCAATCATAGCCCGACTAAGAACAAAGGACAATGCTGTCTGCTCTAAAACACCTCCATATTTCTTTTGACACTGTCAAAACACAAAGAGGAACTGAATGTGCTTGTATAACAATAAAGCTATGCCCTGAAAGAAAGGAAAACTCATATATATAGGGTGTCTGACGTAACATTGTCTATTTGAAAACTCCATTGCTTTATCTGAGATAATGGGTCTAAAAAGACCCGGTCAACTTTTAGATCCATAGCAATAAAGCATTTCAAATGTCCCTATTGCGCTTCAGCTCTCAGTGTTAGCCAAAATGTCAAAAGTGCAAATTCATTAGTAATAGCCCTCCATTGTTTAGGACAAGTACCAGCATGAAACATCACACAGCAAGCTTACAACAACCATTACAACAACTATTACAGGAAATGTCAATTATATATATAGACACACACACACACAAACAGAGCAGAACTGTACAACTGGTGTGTGCACAGCCACCAAGGAAACGAAGGGCTGAAGCCACCAAACAAATGACCAGAGCTGCAAGCGACGATACTGAATTATGCAACTGGTCAAGGAGCTGTATCAATAGCCTTGCTAAAACTCTTACTTTCAATTTTAGATCCTGAATAAAGTGTAAAAATTGTCCAGTATCATCACCTGTAGACATTACCTGGTTCATTGGCAGACAGAGGAGGTGACAGGTTCCATAATCAGATATGTTATTATGTAAATACTAAACAAACCCTCCTATAGTTTCCATAGGTTTTATAAATGTTATGCTCATGACATTTCGTTCAGACAAAAACCATTAAGGGAAGATGCTATTTGACTCTAGAGCATGAGAAATATGAGCTATCTATTTATAATCGGAACAACGGCGAATTGTTAAGAAAATTATGAACAGCCCGCTACAAACAAGAGAAGTTTACGGATTCCGGGTGTAATCTGTAAAGGGCCGAGAGCCAGAGGCTGGCTAATCTGCCAAAAGACGCTGCTTCCCACCCAACTTCACTTTCACTTCTAGGATTGTGTGCAGCTTCTGATCATCGCTGGGACTCTTCCTCTATGTTTTTAGTCAGCCATTGTATTTCGCAGCTCGGTGTGAGTTACGTACCTTCTCTCCAGATGTGCCGCTGAGAGAATGGACGTTAAAACAGCGGGATGTACACGTGTTAGATCTTCATGAAAACGTAGTTCAGCAGCTCTGATAGTAATGAAACGGTTAGTAGAAATAGACAGGCGGGAACAACGGAAGAGACTGTTGCTTACAGCCAATACGAGGCGTTACTTTCCCCCCACCCGTTATGCGACAAAGCCCGCCCTCCTACGCCGGGATTGGATAATAATTCACGTTCCAATTGGATGACCCTCTTGTTAGTATGAACCCCCAACCAATCAGAACGCAGGAGGCTGATTCGATTAAATACCTGTAGGAAAATGGAGTTAAACGGCGCCATAGGAGGAAAAACTGCATTTATATATTTACTTAGTTGATTAAGCAGAGTTCAAGACATAAATTGGAAATTGGTCCCTGAAGAGAGGGACAGTTAGCCCATTGTTACCTCAACCCCGCTCACAACGGGTAAAAAGCCCCTACTCTGATGGTTTTAAAGCTGAGTTTCATAGCGAGTAACATCTTTGTGTTGCTGTTGCTTCGTGTTGTTACCGATGAAATAATACCAAGGATAATATTTTCCGTTACCGATACTGCAAAGTTCGTTATCTTCAACAACAAAATGCTAGGTGTAAAGAACATTTTAACAGAAAGAATATTAATACACTTTCAGAAATCAGATTTTTCTCTGTTCTTCATTATTAATAACGTCATTTTGTAATAACAAGTATCAATACAGTGATAATATTCAAGTCGTATGTTCTCCTAAACTAGTACTGCCAATTGGAAATTTACTCCCTAAATGTATATTTTTTAGATTAATATCTGAATAGTTACATTTAATAGTTCACCATAAATCTAATGAAAGTTAAGCATTACAAGAACGATGGTAGATAAAAGTAAAGAATAAGTATATCTAATGTTCTGCTTGGGTTTTTTTTTTTAACGTTTTATCATGTTATTTACAAGAGCCGTGTAAAATTGTCAGACTTTTGCTTGTGAGTCTTTTGATAATTCTGCCAATTAAAGATGCACAGCTCAGTGGCAATTTTGTACATTACATTTGAAGGAGCTTCTTACGCATCAGCTTTTTCCAAGTAGTTCCTATATTAAACCATCATTCACAGCAGTTTTTAAAAATTATTATTTATATTGAGCGATAGGATACACATACATCCTACGGAATAAATAAATGACATCAGTATTTTTAGGTATTGATCCACCCATCTCTAGTAAGTAGCTAGTATATGTAATGTTAGCTACTAGTAAGCTTCACTAATATTAATATAACTGGATGTACTGACCGAGCTTATTTACCTGGAGATTCATTTTATTTTTCTTACCGTGTTTATTTCGACATGTTGCTCCTTTTGCAGTGTCTCACTGTGACCCAGCAAACCAGAACAAAGCTCATCATATTATTTATGAGCTCACTAAAAGTGGAAAAACAGATCTATTTTATTTTTTAACAGATTTTATTTTAAGGATAAATTATGGAGTTTTAAATGCGTATGTGAAACATGTGGGCATATTTAATTCCGACCAAAGTCATCTAGCTTTTAAACATTAGGGAACTATTTAAAACAATCAGCATTGGTACCTTTAATGTCAGTGTCCATTAATCCCATCCTTTAACTGACAGCATGTAGAAAGAAGAGGGAAAAATGCATATACTCTAGTGCTAAGATGGCAGACTTCAGTCCTGGAGGCCATTCAGGATTGCAGAGTTTAAAAGCCTACCTGATTTAATCTAACTCGGTTCAGAATCAAAATTCCTGAATGTGACAGGGGAAAAGGCAGTAGTACATTGCTCTTGATTTAATGACACATAACAGCTGAGAGGTAAAGACAGTATTAAAAAGAATTACAACAGCATAGTTTTAAGAAGACAGTGTATCTGCAATAGAATGAAAAACATCTCAGTTTACATGTTAATAACAAATATAACAATGTTAGTATGTTACAATAGCCAACAGCAGTCTATACCAGATTGACATATGAAGCTTTTTGGCAATTAAATATGTTCAACCAATTTTGTACAAAAAGTTACAAAAATTAAAATAAATTACTTTATAGTTGACCTAGCAGTTATTATTCTCCATACATTCACAATACATGTAGCTATTGGTGTTTTGCATCCAGCACCACAGCATAAAGATGCAGGTCTGCAGTGAAACACACACAAATCACATTTTCAGTTTCCTTCATTTAACAGTGGTCTACTCTGAAATAGTGGTCTACTCAGTACATTGCATCAAATCTAGGCAGACAAAAACAAGTCGATAGGTTTTAATAACTAATAACTGACATGTAGTTTCATAGTTGTGCCACCGGGTGTCACTACAGAAGGTTCCTGCAGTGGTGTTCCTGTGAATTGTTGTACACTGGAAAAAGTGCAACCTACAAAACATAATACTTTAATTTGTCTTCAAGTTTTACTCAAAAGCTCAAAAATTACGCTGACTGAAAGAATCGTTTGTTGAAAGTTCTCTTTTAGTGTGAATAAACCTAATTCATTTTCCTGTAACAACCTGAACAAAATTGTTTAAAGTTGGATCAATTAAACACTTTTTACAGCGTATATAAGAAACAGGACGTAAATGCTTTCAGACTATTTGCAATTATTTTTACATATGCCAATTTTCACTATACACATTTTTTTCAACTATTTAAGCTTTGACTGAACCAGGTGTATTTAAACTAAAACCCCCAAATCCCAGGATTACAAACGATGAAAATCACACACTGGGGGAAAAAAAATGCTCAGTATTTCACTTTGCATTGCAGTCCCCATCAGATCTCATACTCCCTAGACTAGATATAGACCAGTCCATGACAAGACATGCCATCAGAGACTCAAATATTTACAGCAAATGTTTTTTGTGCCCATCTTCCAAAAGGTTAATGTTTGACATGGCAAGATCAAATATAGCACATTAACAGAGCAAAGGGTCAGTCTTCTAATGATCCTCTTCACTATCCTGAACAACTACTTTATATCTGGAGAATTCCCTTTTAGACCTAACATATGATTTGGGGAAAGTCCTTCTCAAAGTAAAGATCAATACAAACAAAAAAAAAAAACAAACAAACAAATGTTTTGGCACAATAGGACAATGCCACTGTAAACCAAACTGGTCATTTCGCTATGTCATCCACATTACCATGCCAATACCACAACAAATATACCATCAGTTTCACCACTCATCAGGCAATATGGCACTTGTTCCCAGGTTTAAGATAGGAGTAAACATTCAGCATGGAGCTTAAAAATGCTCTGAGCTGATATAGTGCCTTTAGTGGTTTAAGAAAAGAAGAAGGAAAGAAAGAAATTATCAAAGCGTTAGCTAGAAATTTTACAGCACTGACTCCATGCCGTCCTTTTCATCGATTGTGTCATGTGAGGAGTCATCTCCCTGTTTTTGGTGTGTGACAAGTGGGGAGGTTTCCTCCTCTGCCTGGACGTTCGCCACTGCTTCAACCTTAACCTCCTCCAGCTCCTGCGCCTCTTGCAGCTCTCCAAGTTGCCTCTGCTTCTTCAGCTCCTTTTCATTTATATGGTGCAAAATCCCTGCACCCAGGGCATCTCCCTCCACATTTACCACAGTGGTGGTACGGTCTCTGAAAACACACATGCCACACACATATATATATATATATATAGACATACATCGAGAGAGAGAGAGAGAAAGAGAGAAAGAGAAAGAGAGAAAGAGAAAGAGAGAAAGAGAAAGAGACAGAGACATAGTGCATGACAGAGAGAGAGAGACTAGAGTATGGAAATCATTAATAAATACATGCTCAACAAAGAACAAATCTTCAATATGAACAAACATCTGATGCCAAACCAACAAGAAAGTATGAAGTGGATGCACAAACTGTCTTACACAATCCAGTCCACAGCCAGCATCAGTGACAGATCATTGGTGGGCAGGCCAATGGCCTCCAGAATGATGGCAATGGTGATAATTCCTCCAGCTGGAATGCCAGCCGCTCCAACGCTAGATGCAGTGGCGGTCACCCTGCAAAAAAACAAAAAAAAAAAAACATTGTATTTTTCTCTCTGAATCTGGGCCTATAATTTATACCCTATTTCTCCACATTTCTGTCTTTAACAGTCAGTAACAGCAAGAAGAGTTCAGAAGATTCAGAAATCCTGGGGATGCAGGTAATATTACATCACACTAAATACCTCTGCCTTATTTTGGCTTAAACAGAGACGAGAGGAGTAAAAAACTCAAAGAAATGTCTCCAAAATGGCAACTTTACAGGAGAGGACTGTGAGAAGGCCTTGAGATTAATTGGACTAGGTGTGGTAGATTAAGGTTGGAACGAAACTCTCTACACCCTGTAATTATGCATTAATGATGGCATTCCTGTCCACGAATACAACTGCTGTATCATGACTGGCCATTCTTTGAATAGCTACTCCTATAGGTAAGGTGCTTACAAGATGGTAAAGATCTGGCCAGCGTTTAGGTCAACGTTGTTGAGCTGGGCGATGAACACGGCAGCAATACACTGGAAGATGGCAGCTCCATCCATGTTGACAGTGGCTCCGATGGGCAGGATGAAGCGGCTGATCCTCTTGTCCACACCGTTGTTCTCCTCCACACACTTCATCATGGACGGCAGCGTTGCTGAGCTGAAAAAGAATTAAAAAGAGAAAAAGCAGAGAACAAAAGCCACAATGAACAGAAGCTCTGAGGACAGATTTACGAGATGTTTTTGTGTTTTGAGTTATTAGGTATGCATACACTTGGAGAAAGTCTTCATTCACACAGATTTACAAAAACCCTTTAAGGATGTGTGGAGGGTTTAAAGGGAGGTGATCAACCAACTCTGCCTACAGATTAAGTTTTATAAATGGTAGTACAAAGTTTATCATTTCCAAGGAAATAAAGGACAAACACTGTGTTGCATTGTCTTAAAAGTCTACTTAACCTTAAACCAACCATGTTAAGTAAATAAGTCAGTATGTGTAGAGCTAGCTTTGGCATCTAGGTGAGTCCAGTATCACTTGCAGACTATGAATTACCTTGAACAGGTAGCAAACGCCGTGGTAAAGGGGGTGATTAGGCCAGACAGGAAACTGAAGGGGTTTTTGCGGGTAAACCCGAAGTAGATGAGAGGTAAGATGATGCCACCATGGATGATATGACCCAGGATAGAAGCAAAGATGTATTTTCCTAAACTGGTGACTAGTAGAACCACATCCTCCATCTCCACAATCTTGCTGCCCACCAGGAACATGATGCCAATGGGAACATACCTAAGGGATAAATGATGGCATGGTAAAAGAACCGCATGTCTGTTGCATAGAATATGCCACCACAACTCTGGACCATATCAGAAATGTGTTATTGCAAAAATCATTATTTAACAACAGTAATAATCAACATGTTGCTAAAAATCATCGTTAAATTGTTTAGACGTCCACAAAAATACCAGAAGTCAAATCTAAAACATTGAGAAAACAGTGACTGCAGGCTCTTTTATTGTGTTGTTGAGGTCACATATGAGTCTGTTTTTCAGAGACAGATTTACAGGCAATGGGGACAGAGTGTGTGCCCTTGACAACAGACATTTGCGAAATTCTTTCCAAGGTGAAACAGTAAACAGCAGAATAAAAAAGGACAGAGGTTTAGAAGCTTTGCATATGCACACCATTGTGAAGGTCTCCTTTAATTTCCATTCAAGATTACATGTACAAGTGCATTTAACATTGTTCATATTCTTTGTCCGTATTATTTAATAATTTATGTTGTTTAACCAGATTCTACATACATTTTTCATCATATTAATTAGCAAGGGTAAATTGGGCTCTTGAAATTCAGTACTCCAGATGTATGTGGTAACCTCTGTACACTTTTAAAAAGTTCTATATCGAATCATTTCATGCTTAAATGGTTCTTTGCACAGTGAAATTGTTGGGGCTCTATAGAACCATTTTTAAAAAGGTTCTATATCGAAATATATACAAAACATTCTCCATGAATCTGTAGAACCATTTAAAGCATGTAATATTCCTATACAGTACTCATGACTCTAAATAGAACTATTACATTTACTAAATAATCCTGAAAACCCTTTTTTTAAGTGTGTAGGTTGAACTGTAGATCTTTTTGCCAATATCCCTAGTGGGCATGTCTTGTGATGACTGTTGTCTCTAATAATTAATAAAGTGTTTTGTGGAATCAACACAAGGTGGGGCCATGAGTTTCATTTCTAAACCCAAACTAGTTTTGCTACACTGCATAGCCTGCATGTTTGCTATTGTCTGAATCGGGCTATCAGCTATGACTGTTCTTTGTTAGGATGTAGGCATTTGTTGCGTGTGTTCCACTCACCACATGATCCAGGACACCAGCACCATGGTAGCTTCATTGAAAGCATTGAAAAAGCGTATAAGCTCTTCCCCTTCGGCTCCCAGCTTCCTCAGTGCCACTCCAAACACCATGGCAAACAGAACCAGGCCAAGAATGTTCATCCCATCTGCATCTGTTCCCACTGGCACCTGAAATCAGCCAGTATCATGTCATATTGTGTCACTGTGCTAAAGTAAGATGTTAGCCTAGCACCTGCTGCTAACTAACTTTCGAAAATGCTTAATGAATAAATGCACAGATTTTTTCACAACCTTCTTTTGGGTACACTGGTGAACTCAACTAAATAACAGAAGGAAAAGCAAAAGTTAACAAACAATAAACTTTATACGCGACCTGCAAAAGGTTTGGCTTGAGTAGCTCAGGGGTCAAATAGAATTTTCATTTCCTGTCAAATTCCTTTCACAAAGTTCACTGGCAGAAAGCACATTCTCTGCACATTCTCTCTAGATTGTGTATAGATAAGTGTGGATGAGCCTCTCGCAGACATGGATGTGGTGGGGTCATAGGGAGATCGGGATTGTAATAGACAAAGCTGAGGTTTCCTCCAGTGCCCCATTCCTGTTCTGGGCTTCTTCACACAGTCAGTCATGGCTCATCACTTGGATTGTAGTGGAACAGGAATTTGTGAAGAGGAACCTGTTTATACACAGCGCCATGCTTAGCAGGATGTGATACACTGTGTGTAGTGACACATTCCTCCCACAGCCATCATAAAAAAACTCACAGTACTCACAGTTCTGTCAGTTTGGACCGGATGTTTTAGATTTTATTGCCCTTGTGGATCAAGGAGCCTTGAGCACCCAAAACCTTGTAATTAAGTCATGGTTTATCCCTCCTACTGTTGCACCAGCAGAATGCCACTCAGGCGACTGATCAATCAGTACAGAATGGAGAGGAAGGCTTAAAGACACAGAGTGCTTCAGACAGAGGGTGAATACAGATGTACAGTATGAGAAAATGTTTTGTGAAGCTTGAGGCATGTAATCTAATTTAGTAGACCCCAAAAATTAAATGAACATTGAAAATGAGCACAATAGATCATGTAGGCTTTCATGTAATTTAAGTACATACTGGGTCTATATTTATCACAGGTGACACAATATACCTCTGACTTTGTGCATCAGTCTAAACTCATGACTCATCAGTGTCATGCCCATGTTACTAACTGAGGGAGTAAACTTGGATGCTACAGGACAAAAATAGGGCCTTTTATAAAGTGCCACTGGAGCTATTTTGTCAAACAGACGGCATAGCTGCAATGTTTGATGTTTGTTGAATGTTCACATTTACTTTTAATATATAAAAAAATCCACCTTAGAGTTTTTAATATGGACATGGTAGTTACTAGTTAGCAGTATGACACAAAAGAATGATGTACCATAAATCACAAACTTTTTTGTTTGGTGGTAGGTGGTATGTGTGCATGTAGTGGCCACAGGAAGGGTTGGAGGACACGCTCCATGTGCTGCATCGCGATACAGGTAGATATATGTACAGATTAGAAATATTACTTTTGCAGGACAAACATAGGAAATTCCATTTAAGACCAGACGGACTCCTTCGCTCTGGAAAGATCTCAATGTTCTGAGGGAGTGTGGGCATTAAAGTACTCTGGAAAGGACTTGCCATCTCCAGCTGCTTGAGTGCTCGGTAGACGAGGAGTGGCGAGAACGGCTGTGTCAACTCTGTCCCATGCAAACAAACAGCGTGTGCTTTTAGAGCTGCCAAACAGCCAGCAAAAGCAGAGTTTAAGACAAAACACAGTGGTACTTGGATCCCAGGCCTGGTATGTGCCAAAAGCCTCAGAATGGACACTGAGTTTGGATGCTCATTGATTTGAAACCAAAAAACCGAATCCAAACAAGCTCAGATGTAAGTCTTCTTGAAAGTGAATAATGTAATCATTCACTTCCAGGCAAGCTATTTGGAAATTAGTTGAAAGGTATATATATCGTCGCTGTCCAAAGAAAAACAGGTATCTCCAAAATGGCAAATTTATAGGAGAGGCCAAAAACCTCCTTTAATTTGAATGGAAGTCAATGGAACCAGACGTCTTTCTAAGCAGCTTTGGGCCACTTCTGTTGGTCAATTCTTTATGAAATCTCCACACAGTGTAAACAGCAGCTCATGTGATCAAACAAGGCAAAAAAGTAAAAATCAACAAAAATGGAGATACATGTTTTTCTTTGGACAGCGACGATATATAAAATACTATTTCTGTTTATACATACCGCTTTTTCTTTTTCGACACTGATACTAAAACCTTGAGTATTTAATCCTTAAAACTTTTTAAGTGAAGCACTTCACTCAGTGCGAATGACCTAAAGTAAGCCCAAACACTTTACTACCCCACAGAAAGAAATACAACCAACAACACGACATGACACAATGTGGATGCTTTGTACTTTTGTTAGATTGGGTCCATTTCATGCACCAGGTTAATATACTTCTATGAGCTTTTTTGGGTTATGTTCTGTGACAGCAAAGGGTTTACAGAACTACACAGATATGGGTAGATATAGAACTGACAACAGACATCAGGCCAATATCAGCAGGAAATACTGAATCAGATATTAAAAGGGAAAAAAAGAATGCATTTGGCCTGATACCTTATATCGGATCGGAGTCACAATACCTATTTCTGTAAAGTGCTATAAACATGTTTTCACTATACATAAACCATCAAGCGGTCACAAACATACATAAGCCTCATCCTTGAAATGTAACAAACAGAAAACATTGACATTTTGTGTGGTTAAGATAAGCGGTATACCTTTTCGTAGTCGAGGGTTCCATTTGTGCTGTTTCCCACCACAATCATCTTGTAATCTGTGGCATACTATGTCAAAAAGAGAGGGAGAACGTATAATATGCATAACTGTTATCTGTGACTAGAAAGACAGTAAATATTATTATTACATTATTATTATTATAAAAAGCACACCCAGCGTGTCATTAGATTTGATGATCTTTATTAAATAATCGTTTTTGTCTCATACTTCTACTGCAAGTTCATTAGATGCCTTATATTTCCTTCATGGGCACTTCTACTGACAAGTTTAGACATTCCTCTGAACTGACTTAGTCTTTCTCAAAGTCCACAAAAGCTGCTTTTAAACCGACAGTTAAAGAGAACCTGGCAACTGCTTCGCCCAGACAATCGGAAGGACCCCCCTCTACAATCATGCTATTCAAAGGGCCCCTCTTCTTCAGAAACTTTAACTATGCAGGCTGTAGCCTCCAGCCAAGCTTTATCTCCTAACACTCAGTATGCTATAAACTTTGCAGACATCCATTTGAGCAATAGTAATTACTATTTACATGTCTTTTCTGGGCAGACAATAATTGACTAAGTTCCCTTAACTTTGAACCTGGGCTGGCAGGAGTTTTGCATTGATGTCTGGATGCAAGAATTGCCAGAATTAAATGATGCAAGTTTCATTTGACACATACAAGAATGAAGAATTACACAATTTATGCCCTGACAACAACTAAATTACTCACCAGAAGGATGGATACTTCAGTATGTGAAAATACTGCCCATGTCTAATACCAAACTCCTTTTACATTTTACCCACCTGTGCAAACATTATGTGAGGGATTGTTAATAGAAACAATCCAATTACTATTAGAATAAATTCTTATCTTTACATACCTTTGAAGGCGAAATTTTTTTTGTGATGTTTTTTCCCCTTAGTCTATAAAATTGCTAAAGCATCTTTATACATGCAAATATGCATTAAATCTGTTCCAGGACATCCACATTCATAGTAAAGCCTGTGTCAGAAAACCCCCAAAAAAATTTCACTTTGTACCTCCTGTTTAAACCTGTGCTCTCATGTGTCAACAAGGGGGGGAAATATGTTGTATGTGACCATGACCCCAGTGCCATCTTTCTATTTGGGATGCACCAAAACAGGCCAACTAAGGCCTGAGTCACTGAGGCCAGGGAGTGTGAGCTGCACACACTCTGGGCTGTGTCCACTGACGTTATCTTCCACCCCTAACAAAAACCCTCTGACCCCATCTCTGCTTTCCCTGAGCCAGTACAAGGCTGAGCAGTCGCCCGTGTGCTGCAGCTCAGTAAAGCAAGCCAGGTTGCCAGGCATCAGAGAACAGAAAAAGCCTACTATGGCAACGACTTGGCCTGTTAATGGTGAGAGAAGAAGAAAGTACTCACTGAACGGAAAGCAGCTGCTACCAAGTTAGACGGGAACAGGTTTCTGTGAAGAGAAATAAGCGGTGTAAAACACAGCTGAAATCATGCCACCAGTCTAGTACAGAGGGGTCCAATTTTACGGGTTTTGGTGCCAGCTCATAATTGACCCGGTAGTGCTAACAGTGTCATTCATTGCTGACTGGTTCAGCATGCCCCATTTTCAAATGAGAGTGAACAGAATATCTCATCAACATCTGGAATCAAGATACAATGCATATCATTATACTGGTGTTCAGTATATCACAATATACTGTGATACTGTGAGCGAGTTCATATTTAGCAACTTCCTAAATCTACTTTTAGAAAAAAGTGTCTAAAAGTGTAGTACAAAAACGTTAACTACTCAACTCAAGTTTGCTAATACTAATGTTAGCAGTGGGCCCTTGGGCTACATGTTTACAGTGAAGTGGAAGAGTCTAACGACTGAAACACAACACAAAATGAAATGTGGCCTGCCATGAACCTTTGCCATGTTTTTGAGAACTGATCCACAATCATGAAACATAATATTGCCATTCTCAAGTGCATCAAGATTTTCTAACAACCCTACCTCTAACTATTGTCTCCTTCTCGTCCACTCAAAACTAAAGTAGTCAGATTAGTAACTTTTTAAAATCTTTTTTTCTGTACTATTTTGGAGATTATATGTAGGTTTGTAGATGTGCATGTATACTGTGAACAAAGCACTTTTTGGCGAACAAAGGGATTGTACCCCACTGGTCAGCAGACCTGGAGGTAAACATATCCAAGAGAGTCACACTGCTTTTTAAGAATAAGTTCAAGTCTATAAGTTTCAGCTAAAACCTTCATCCACCTTGCCTCAGCTTAGGGTCTGTTCCCATTATCATATGATGTGGGTTATGGAGCAGATTAACCTGATCGGACTGTGAACAGAGGCCAGATGGAATGCCTTTCTGCTAATTCTGCCGTCACTATTAAAGCTATAATTCTAAAACTGAACACGCAGGTTTATTCTAATTAAAGTTGGATTCTGTGGAACGTTCTAGGATTTCAGAAAAACTGGTTAGCAACCAATCCAGGGTGCGTACACTCAGGTATGCCAGGTTCAAAGCATTTGCAAACCACATTTCACTCTCACACGTGGCAGTGCTTATCATACAATCAACTTTTTTCACACGAGACGTCAAACTTCCTTGCAGCCTTCAGCAACCCACAGGCTTGTTTAGCCAGCTGTTTACCTTCGCTCACTCCCACACAAGCATTGTGCAATGAATGTGTGGCACTAAAGTCCTTCAGGCAGAGAACTTTTAGTAGAATACCAGATACTAATGTGGCACATTCATTTCTCATTCATATTCCCAGAACTCTGTGATCATGACTACAATAATGCAGTCATCACATCCTGACTGCACGCTCATGTGTGTAGCCTGTATATGGCTTTTTGTGCGAGAAGCCCCAGACTGCTGGTGCAAATATTTTTTCTAGAATTGGGATCTGAATGTGCCTTACAGTCACTAAAATTTTTTTGTTGATTTCTACTTTTATGTACAACAACTGCTGTTTACACTGTGTGAAATGTTATGATGAATGAATCAACAGAAATGACCCAAAACTGCTTGGAAATATATTATGTTCTATTTTTTTCCATTGGCTTACTCTGGAATTAAATTATTAAATGAGGTGTTTTGCTATACATGTATGTGTGTGTGTCTTATTTCAGCACCCTAGATGTTGCATCAGCCCTATAAGCATCCGTTCACAGCGTCCAAGAAAAACTTACTGTGCAGATACATTTGTTGTTCCTCAAAGTAGAAACACTCTCCAAGGTACAATACTGGTTTTAATGCCAGGATATGTGTACTCAATACAGCCTGAAAATATAACTGGCATGGATCACGGCCCAATTATGGTCCCTAACTAAAGGTGCTGCCTTTGGTGACACCAGCCCAGTGTCAGGAAGGGGGACCACCTCAGTAAAAGTGTTTGTTTTGGTTTTTTTTTTCATTTTTCTGAGGGTTTGGTTCTTAGTTCTGGGTCCTTATACACTGCACACTATGTTTCCCCTCTGTAATATTTTTATTTTAGTTCTTTTTAGCACTTTGTCACGCATAAAAATATGATACCAATAGCTGATGTGTTGCATCATCAGGTGTACCGAAGAACCTAAGGATGCTCCCAAACTCTTGTTGTGAGTTTGTGGCTGAACACCAGCACTTTTTAAAGAACTCATTACCTGGCCAGGTCTAGGAAAGAGTCTGTCGTCTCCTTGTTGGTGCTCACGCTCTCCAGCGACAAGTCGTTGGTGTTGAGCGCCCCTGCTCCCACGCCTGGCTTGATGATGAAGGCGAGCGCCACGCCGATGCCGGAGGCGATAAGCGTGGTCACCAGAAAGTAGGCAACGGCGATGCCACCCAGTTTACCTAACGAGCGTGTGTCCAGGCTGGCCGCCCCGGACACCAGGCTGCACACCACCAGCGGCAGGATGATCATCTTCAGCATCCTCAGCAGCATCTCTCCCGGGAAGGCGAAATAAGTCTTCTGGGCGCGCGTGAGGTCCGCGCGCCGCACGATCATCCCGAGCGCAACACCCACGAGCACGCCGGACACGGTCAGGATGACCAATAGGTTCCTTCTCAGGAACAGCAGGAACTTCTCCTTGGCGCTCTTCTTGGCCGGTTTCGTGGGGGCCACGGACACGGCGTGGCCGTTCAGCTCGTTCTTTTTCTCCTCCATGAGCGCAGTTTGTTCACAACTAGGACACAAATATAGAAAGAAATAACGGACAGAATAATGTGGCGTGTCTGAGGTAAGCTAAAGCCGAGCTACGTCTGGTCTCTGTCTCCCCTTTCTTCTTTTCTCCCACGCGACGCGTCTCCGTGAGCGCTCGTGAAATCGTTATCGCCGGCAGCAGCGTGTCCGTGCACCAATAGCAAAAGAGGCTGGGCCAAAGCAGCAGTGCGCATGCGCCCAGGCGCTTGCCCGCACAATCCTAGACGGCATGATGCAACAAGCCGGTCTGTTGCCGGTGTTTGATAATGGGAGGGAGGAGATTTTTGAGTTGGCATCAAACTAAGACAGAGAGTGTAGAAAACAAAAGAATGAGGCCACATGCACATTTCAGCTATTCAGATTCACACCATGTGGTGGTCACAATGCATTATTACTGAGAGGGCCAGTATATGTGGTTTGGGAATGTAACAGCCAGTTTCTTTACATTTCCAGGTTACAGGAGCAACCCATTCACTTTTGTAGCCATAAGCCTGCATAACAACACACTTGAACAGATGATTCTGGTTCTTAAGCTTCTATTGACTGGAACTAAATGGATGTGCTCCACCAGTGTTGTGAAACCGCAATAAACCCCACCAGGACAGAGGAAAATATGGGAAAAATAGGGGAGCTCTAAGGCCAGGCATGTTTTCTCTCTAACGCTATAGACATTTCCTGAAATGGGCTTTTCCACTGAGCCAGACTGCTGTATCATACATGCTTTACTTTGAAATGCAACCTCAGAGCTGTCATACCATGTAAGACTAAACCAGCTGCTGTAACGTGCACGCTCCCTGCCAGCTGGAAAGGGACGGTTCTACCCAGCTGAATCTGGTTTCATGCAGGATCTCCCCCATGTGCTCTCATGCAGAGCCCCCTTAGTCATGTTTCCAGCGCCCTTCACTGTAGTCTCACTCTGTTAATGTATGTATGCTTTAAAATGAGAGGGGAGCTCTTTGTGGGAGCCAAATATTCACAGAATGACTGACAATATAAAACATTTGACACTGTGGGAACACTGCAGGGGTCCGCAGGAGAATGGAGGGTTATTTCTTTTTCTGTTTTTTTATTCCATAGTTTTATTTATTCAGGTTATTTAATCTGTAATCTAATTCCATTTTATACATTGTGTCTGTTATTATTTCATATACTGAATGTGTTTTCTTTACCTTCGATCCCATTTGGTGTTCATTCTGTCTTTCTCGCTCCCCATGGACAGTGCTGTGCAAAAGTTAGATGTCACCCCTGATTTACTTAATTTCCAGTCAAAGCTCTTAGTCAATGGTTCTTTATAAATGACAATGGTTCTGTGTAGAACTATGAACATCACTAGAGCCATTTGCAACATGCAGTGGATTTTCAGACTGATGGAGATTGAAAGAACCTTATACAGCATTTTCTATTAATCAGAAAAATAATTTCACCATGTAAAGAACCATCTAGCCATGCAAATGATTCTTCTGGTGTTTTTGGTATATGGAAGCATGGTCTTCACTAAAGAACACTACAAGTGCCTTATTTTTTAGGAGTTATTAATTTTTTGGGAGATGTTTCTGTAGATAGACGATATAAACTGATTCACTGTCATGAAGTGGTAGAAGGTAAAACGGATATATAGAGCTGTTTTTTAAAAACTTAAATAAATATAAGAATATTTTAAAAAATATAGGAAAGATATGCATACTGTTAAGCTGTCAAATGAAATGCTCTGCTGATTATTAAAAACCTTACTGCCCAATTACTGTTCATTTGCTGAACATAACAAACAGCAGATAAAAGATTTAATAAATTGTGAAATGTGAAACTCACCAAATGAATAGAAATGCACTAAAATGAGTAGAATAGACCACGTGCTTAACTTACAAGTACATTTGTACTGGGGATATTCAAACTTTTACATATGACTGTTAAGAGATGATGGGACTAACAGTAATGCAAGACCTGGTAACATCAAAACTGTTACCGTTAGATACACAGCACCTAAAGCTCCACTCTATTTCAGATCTAAAAAATCCATCAGTGTTTCTGTCCACCTTTAACTGTGCGAACACAACTCACCAAACAGGTGTAGCTATCAATACGTCATTACTGAGAAAAAGACAGGAAAGAAGAAAATATGCAAATTAACAAAGGAGCTGCTCTTGCTGAAACCAAACCTCCGCAACATTAAATGTGTTTGGGATTACTGAGATGGTAAATAGCAACAAATATAACCATCCTCCAAGACTAACCTTTAGAGGTGTGGAAATATATCCCTGCAGATTTCAATAAAAAAATCAAAATAGGAACCATGAAGAGAATAGGAACTGCAATAAGTACAGAGTGGACAGTTTGCTAAAATGCACACTAAATTTAATTGTTTAAGCTTCTATGCAGTTTTCTGTGAAACATGTCCTCTAACCTGATACTAATGCTGAGGAATGAATGATTGAATGATTTGGCTACTGTGGAAAAGAAACAAACAAAGGGTGTTCTCTGACTTTTGTGCATTACTTCAAGTCAGGTGAGGTCAAGTAGTTTTATTGTCAATTCTTCAATATGTACAAGACAATATTACAACTAAAACAAGAACAAGAATATACTCAAAGTAATAAACACTAAACAAAAAAATAGATGAATGCAAGACATACGATAAAATAAGGGCCCTGAGATAGACATAACGAGACAATAAGACACAGAAGACAATAAGGGAGATAAAGTAACTTTACATCTCTATTCTAAGATGCTTTTGCTGCATTTCATGTATAACAATAACTGAAAATCGCTATACACCCTTCAAGTATAACTGGATTTCCTGATAGGCAGACCCCTGTCTGTCAGGATTGGAAACCACACCTCTGCTCTGCCCAGGATAGTGTCTGCAGTGGGTGGTCGTGACAGCTCAGTCAATCTCAGGAATAGCCCTCTTACCACTAGAGGACATTTACCATCCCAGGGTCCTCAGGAGGGCCCTCAAGATCATGAAGGACAAATCTCATCCTCAAAACAACCTCCTATCTGGCAGTAGTGTGACTACCAGATTATGGAACAGTATCTACCTCAAGAATGCTCTGAACACCTTTCACCAAACCGCCCTCCCTTTACATCATGTGCCTCCATGGTCATTGCTGTGTCCCACGAGAAGACCACTAGAACATTACAGACAATTCTCTGCTCAGTTGCAAAGACTGAATGTTATAACAATGTCAACAACCATAATAATAACAGCAGCTGTTATTATTATTATTATTATTATTATTATTATTATTATTCATGAACTAAAAATGTTTACTAAGGTTAAAGGTGGTAGGTACCACAGCTGTTTAAAACCCAGATTACCTCATAAAGATAGCAATACAAGTTTGTAAGTGTGTGCGTTTGAGAGACAGAGACAGGGTGAGAGTGTGGGCGTGGATGTGGGTGTGTGTGGGTGGGTTACCAGGAGTGTGTGGTCTAAAACATTACACACAACATCCCTCCGCCTTGTACTAACATTCCTCTACCACTAGATGCCCTACTAACCTCTTTTCTTGGCAAAGCAGCAGCTTCTGCTGTGCTACAAACACATGGAAATGCAGCATGTCTGGAATGCTCTAATAGCAATATGCTGCAAAGCTCTTGTTTGGTAGCCATATTTCTCGGTTTGGCCGTTACACCAACTTGGTTGAGGGCTCTTTATCTGTCAGAAACAGTGCCATAATAATCCCTAAACACTAGGAGGTGACACAGCACACTGTTGTCCACGCTTGGCGACAGCTTAAGTAGGCCGAGCGTGTCCTGCTTTAGTCTGCCACAGTGCAGTGCTTCATATATCCAAGAAGGTAATGCAGTACAACTTGATACTGCTGTAATAATGGACAGCAGTATCTATGGAAGAGCATATGCATAGAACTACAAAGATGTTTCCCTTTGGCTTTATAGAATGGGCTGTAACTGCAAAAACTGGTTTGTTAATACGATGGATTTTGCATGCATGTTATTTGTGTGATAATGAATCTTTATTTATTACTGTCTTTTATAGACATTGTTCAATATCTTTCTTTGAGGGATGAAAAAAAAGGTTGTTGTTCATAAATTATGATTTATGCCTGTAAATAGAGTGACTTTATTAGGAGGTAATAACAACACAACTTTGTTAGGCATAAAAAAACAAGAAATATGAAAAACTGGTTGGTCATTCATCACATAGATTCTGATGTTTACTTGCTGGGCATGGGACAGAGAGAGTCCCTGGTAAAGCAGATAATCACCGCTCAGGCAGGACAGCGAGCACTACCCTAGGCTCAACTGCCATGGCCCAACATTAATCACTGTTTGTATTTATTCTCCATCTGAGCATGCTCCACATGAACACACCCACTTCTGCTGGACAAACACATGCACACCTATTTTACTATGGCACTCGTTTCACTGCCGACTGAAAAAGCTCTTTAAATGGTCTGCATACACAAGTAAAACAGAAAGCACAGTCTCCACTATATTCACAGCTACGGCTGATTAGGATGTTTTCTGGCTGTAATATGACTATTTTCAGCAGCAGAAAGCTTCTTGAGCTCTCCATTTCCTGTTATGCAGCACAGATTGAACTTGTAACAAAAAGATTGAGCCAGGCAGTGGGTAGGCACGGTGCCAGAGCATGCTGCCTTTTCTTTCCTCCACTTCTACAAGGATACTGATCCGCCTGAAGCCTCCAGAAGAGCTGCCACTGCACATGTTCTTCTCAGTCATGAATGGCTACAGCCAGGCCCTTCCTCGGATATTATCCACAGAATTCATAAGCAGAGGCGCAACTTTTAGCGCTTAAAGAAACCAGAGTAAACCTTCCACACCGGCCTGAAAGTTCTCTGTGAAACAATTTCTGCTCCTAGCAGCCTCTTTAAATAACAGCTACAAACCCGTCGTGCCCGCCGATCCTATTGGCTGATGCGCACCGTGGGCGGGGCCTAGCTCAACCTTCGAGCCGCTGCACGAGCTGTCAATCATTTCCAGTGCCTCGCAGTTACAGCCGAAGCGTACAGCTAGCAGAATTGTACCCTCCTTCACACTTTCTGACACTGAGACGATTGCCGTGCTATCTACGGATGACAAACGGCACGTTTAGAAAGTGGCACGTGAAATGAAGGGGGCCCTCGACGGTCAACCGATCGGCATGCGGACTCGCGCTTGTCTCGTTCTCGTGAAGTGTCAGCAGGAGCAGTCCATGAGTTACTTTTATTGAACGGGACCGGACGAGTCCTTCAAAAACGGGTGAGTGGACGCTGTGTAGCTCTACCCCCACCAACCTCGCCGCCCCCACTTCCCTCTCTCTCTCTCTCTCTCTCTCTCTCTCTCTCTCTCTCTCTCTCTCTCTCTCTCTCTCTCTCTCTCTCTCTCTCTCTCTCTCTCTGTGCGAGACTCCTCATGTTCACACTGCAGTAAAGTCCGTCTTGATGTGGGTCAGAGACAGTCGGGCGGGTCGTTGGGTGACCGTGCATGTGCGGGTTGGCTTTGAATGAACCTGTTTGCGTTTACCTCAGTTCAGTGATGGGCAAACTGTGATCAGGGTGGGCCTATTAAACATTACACGCGCCGTTTAAGCGCTGCGCGAGCTGCAGAAGTGCTGCTGTTGTAAACGAGAAGAACCACATGACATGCTTATGATCAGTGTTTCCCCCCAGTCCCTGTGAAAGCGGGACGCACTGGCCTCAGTGCTATTATATAAGTGTTTTATAAGCGCACGGAGACTTGCCTGGTGTTGTGCTGCTGCGCTGACCTCCACCGAGATCTTCACCAACACTGACTTGCTCTGAAACAACGTAGAGCACTGTGGAACAGAGTCATGCATTGAATGGACTTGACTTACACGTGTGCAACTGAGCCACATGAATAAAGCGCATTACACCAACACAGCACTTGAGTTGACTATAGTTGTGTTGATACATTACATTTCATTCTTGTGAAAAAGCTGACTTGAGTCAAGTTAACTAAATGCAGCACTTTTTCAGTATTTTATTACACATCTTTTACACATAAATAAAACATACAGGTCACTGTAATACATTTTCGGTGTACAATTTTATGATGTGTGGCCGTGAGTGAAGTTTACAGCTACAAGAAATATCAATGCTATATTACGGATAAGACACCTTTATTAGAGAAACGAAATGTGTGTTCAGTGATACGTCAGCTGCCGTACACATTGCCTTGGGACAACTGTTGTCAATGGAAAGAAACCAAAATATTATATTCATAAATATATTCTAAAATATTTTATTCATGCATCAGTTTCTACTGTGCACTAATGGATGCTTTCTTATTTTAATGTCATTAAACAGATACAGAGAAGTTTTATCTTTTTCAACCTGCAAGCTTGTTAACTAAGAGCAGGCTGACACATCAGGAAGAAAACACAATCCCGTGCTTTCGTGTCCAAGTCCATAGATGGACTCTCCATCTTTTCTACGTACACTCATTGTTTTTGTATCAAATGGTGGTGGTTGGAGTTTGGTCTATGGTGGATTAGGGAAGCACATCTAATTTTGCTGATAATCCAGATTAGAGCACTGCTCTGTGTGCTGTGCACAGAGCTCAGACTGATTGTGCTCACCTCATTAGCCTAGTGCTGCACACAAGGTTGTATACCATTAGCTCTTTGGCCTGAATGCAGCCAGGCCTGTCTTTTTCAATGTTTGAGGTTCTGTGCTTACTTTTTTTTGACCAACTGTATATTATTGATCATATATAGATTCTCTCTTGTTGACAGTGCAGAGCATAGCATTCCTTTATTTCTTGATTTGTCTGTAGGGGAATTCATAAAAGGGCCTCAGGCAGTGACCTGCTTTCTGTTACGACTTGCAGGAAACACTGTTACTCTGTTGAACACTGGAGGAAAAAAACATGATTTATTCAGTCTAATAACTATATTGGTGATTAAAGTGGCCTGTGTTCTGCCAACTGATCTGACTGGAATGATCTGTAAGTTTTAATCTAAAAGAGAAGAAAGATATCAAAGCATGTAATCGATTTTCTGACTACTGTGCCTGAGAGTTTGTAGTTTGGCCCGTCACCTGATTTGTGATTTTCAGCTTGTTCACACCAGTGGATCGGTGTCTTGCTTCATGTTCCTCTAGTGTGTTCCTCCTACCTCAGGAAACCCAAACTCTGCTCATCCATCAGCCAGACACGTGTCTGTGGTCTCACACACTCACCACTGCATTTCAGCACAGTTCTTTTAGAAACACACATCAACATCTCTTCTGCTGCCGATTTGGGAAAGCTGATCACTAAGTCTTGAGATTTGTACAAACCTGACAAAACTGGTTTGCTCTCATTGGTTTTGTTCTGGTTTGCCCATCATTTCTCAAATATTTGTTAGTCAGGTTAAAGTTTTCCACCGTTAAAAGACCTTGGTCTACTTTAAACCAGCTGTGGTATTTCTTCCTCCTTACTTTGGTTATCTTCTAGGAGGTGAAATTATGTACTTAATTTATATTTTTTAATTGCCTTAATTCTATCTAGAGCTCTAAATATGTATATAGTGTCAGCCCTCTGACAAAATGAGCTATATAATGACAAACCCAAGAATTTATAGCCAAATTTAGAAAAAAGCCTGGTCAGTTGATTAGGAGTACAAAAATGATGATAAGCCCCTCCCCCTCTCAGCTCACTATGCTCTGATAGGACGCAAATTGATGTTTAGTTTTGATCATTGACAGTGACTTCCATGAAAGACAAGTCGATAGGAGATCTTTGGAAGAGCCTGGAGGGTATATTGGTATATTGTTTTAAGCCTACTGTTACCAAGGTGTTTGACTATTTTACAATATTGAAATCATTACAGCCTCATTATCATGTTGTAAATCTAGCACACTGGAAGGCCTACATGTGCAAAAATGAGATCATGGTGGTCGAGTTGGACAATTTGTAGGCTGCACCTGGGTTCATATCCAAATTTCAAGTCCTAGTTAAACGCCGGTTAGGTTTGCACAACAGTAGCAGTAGAGGCGGTAGCAGTGGACGCTTCTTGGGTCAGAGAAGCGGTGCAGGGATCAGATGTCTCCAGAGCTTCAGTCATGCTAGAGCCATGTGCACACACACACACAAACACACACACATGCAAACGGTCTCACAGGGCGAGAGGCCTCCCTCCTGCAGCCTGTTGTACTGCAGCATTAATATTTCATTGGCCCACCTTTAGAGGAGGAGGAGGATGTGGATAGCAGCCTTAGGACTGGCCTCAGGATAGCTGTGCTCAGAGGGAATACACCACTGCAGAACAGAACACTCTAAGCTTGTGTCCACAGATAGACAAAGCATGATGCTTAACTTCTCACAGTCTTTACTTAACATTTCACAGAAAGTGCACTCCATTTCACAGTCCCACTAGTGTAGGGATACATACTGACTGGAGACATGTAAGAGGACATACTAACATAAAGAGTGTTTCAGTAAGCTGTAGGGTCTAGTCTCTGGAAGCGTATCAGAAGGATGGAACACTGTTCTACATAAGGATTACATAAGGCCTATGATTATTTTAGGACTATTATGATACTGATTATTAGTAATCAAGCATACTGGTCGGGGCTGATATTCATTTACCATAAATTTGATGTTTATAGTGTGAATGTTGACATGAATGTAATTGTTGCTCATGATATATATTTAATTAATATTAACACATTATAAACAATGCAGTGATTTGAATATAGGATATACAAAAATATAAGAATATAGGATGCACAAAAAAATAAACCTTCATTTAAAACTGTGCTCACAAAAGCTTTTACATTTTTAAAAAGTTATACAAATATATTTACATAATTTTGTATATATAATCGGTACATAGTATGAGTCACTGACAGTGTTGAAAGGGCACATCAGGACTGAAGCTTGCCTTTTCAGTATATGAGTGTGTGCATAAAAACTGTATAAAGACTAGATACAGACTAAAAGCTGTTGATTAGAACTGTTAATGTTTTACAGTAAAAATATTATGGTAAACATCTTAGCAGTCATGCAGTACAGCTGCCACTACTTTGTAAAAAGCAACCGTGAGGAAATATGAATATTAAAATGTTTATTTGTTTTTGCAAAAAATATTTTATGCAAGAACAAGCAGATGTTGAATGTATCAGACATTGTCTCCACTGCAGGCTTATTGTAAATGACGTGTTTAGTGTAAGCAGAACTGTGAAATCTTCAGTAGTAGTAAGGTGTAGCTGTCTGCCTTTACATTAAGCCAAAATAGAAATTAAAATGACCAGAAATCAAAATATGTAATTATTATTCAAATGGATATATTAAGATTTTACATATAATTGACTACTTTCTGGAGGCTCAAAATAAATTTTAATTTTAGAATTTTAAAGGTACAAATTTATCTCTAAAATTGTTGAGCGATAATAACTTATTTTGTTGTGTCCTGTTTGTATTTTTTTTGGCTTATTTGATATATATTAAGGATCTCCCAGTGGCTGCAGGGCCCTAAGCACACACTTATTAGTCAGCTCTGGGATCACTCGCCTGACCGTAGTTTACTGCAAAGAGTCTGAACAGGTCAAAATCCTGGACGGCTTCATGTTTATATATGAGAACCAATTTCTGGCATAAATCAAAAATTTAGCTGGGCCATTTTTCGACCTTATCCATTAGTCGCTATTATCCATTCTCACTTGTTCTACAGTGTGTAAGCCAGATCTGGGCCAAGGACCCTGCCATGTACTGGTCCAGAACGAGCACACGTGGGCCAGACAAATTTTGCTAACTCGTGAAAACTTACACTGGATGCTGATGAGAACTTGTTGTCTTACACAAGCTGTTTTCCCCTCAGTGCTCTAACATGTTACATCATTATTTTAGAAAAATATGTCCCCAGTTTCTGGAACTAGTTGACAACAGCTTCTGTAGTTAGCGTAGTTAGCAATAAAGCTGTGCGTTCTCTGTCTTCTCTGTCACAACCCTGACAGCATGCTTGCACTGAGGCTCTTGCATATTGGAGTGACACAAATATACATGTTTCTTACTCACAAATATGAGCAAAACCGTTTTACTTATTACACCAAACATTATGCAGTCTTCTTAAAGTATTTCAGTCGACCTCTAAAGTTTCTCTGTCTTTCTGTGATTAAACTGAATGAATGCTTGAAGAGTAATTGCTGTATCCGAACACTTGCACGGTAACTGAGTAGTTAAGTACATGTACACGTCTCTAATGAACATGTTCACGTAATGTTTCTCTGCTCATTTATAGATAGATAGACTTTATTCTATATGCGTTTTCAACACCCTCTTACAGTATGATGCGTATAATCCAGTTTGGAAGGGCAAGAGGACAAAGCATTGCATATGGTAGTTGCTCCATGCATTTTCATATATGTCCAATGCTTGTAGATTTCCTGGTCTCTTTGTATCTTAGAGCTCGACTCTCTTTGTATCTCAGAGCTTGACTGTCTATCAACATTGTATACCATTTGCCCCTTTCACACAATTACAGCTCCCATTGCATGCAGGAGAGCTACAGTTCCTCTTAGAGTGAGTGTTGCTGGTTTGTAGGTTTCTTAAAATAGAAGAAAAGGAAATGTAAGAATGGCAATACAATTCCGGTGGTCTGTTTAAAAGCTTTCATTACAATGTGATTAAGTAGCAGGTGAGACGGACAAGAGGCCAAGAGCTGTGTTTCGGTGCGAGTATCAAGTAGCCCAAATCAAAGATGCAAATTCTAGGTGTGATAACTGTATGTTCACGTTATGCTGTTGTTGAACTAGAACCATTGAGGGTTAGCTTTGTGCTGAAGTCACTCAAATAAGGATTATCCCATAGTATTTCTCTAACATCTTTCTGAACCACAGCCGCTACTATTTTTAATTTACCTGATTGTGGTTATTGTGTGCTGGCTGCTAAGTAACTGATAGTGTAGTGTAAGATCTGATAGTGTAGAACAGGATCTTGCTCTTCATGCCTGCGTGCCTCACTGTTTCCTGCCTGGGCCTTGCGTTATTATGCTCCAGTGTGTAAAACTAGAAAGCGGGGGAATTCTGATGACTAAGCAGCCAGACACTTTCTGCTGTTAATGTGCATTTGATATTACACGACTAGTGCAGGCGCATATTTGCCACAGTTTATATCATTCATTTCATGTAACACGGCCAATCACCGGTTTAAATCAGGCAAGAGCGGATGTATTGGACATAGCACTTACTGTTTAACTGTACATTTGTTATGCTTATTTCTGTTATGACTCAAAATATTTAGATCAGTGTTAGTTTTGGAAAGGCTGCTTGTCTCTCCTACAGCACAAAGTGCAGAGTTGAGATGACTGTTCTCTTGTCTTATTGTGCGGTGAATTGTTGCTGTTGAATTATAGATGAGCTGAATAGATGAGCGTGTGTGTGTGTGTCTCAGGACGTGCTGCACAGAGGACAGAAAACGACATCATCAACCCCGCCTCACACACCCACCAACACACACCCACCCACCTACGTGCACATGCACACACCAGCTTGCATCTCTGGTCTCCATGCTGACCTGACATTGTACACACACACACACACACACACACACACACACACACACACACAAACACACACACACACTCTCTCTCTCTGTCTCTGTCACTCACACTTTCCTTTCTTTCCTTTCTCTTTCATCCCTCTCTCTCTACTTTAGCTATACTTACCTGTATTTTTCTCTCTCTTTCTTTCACTCTCATTTCTACTTTCTCTTTCCATATCTCTGCTCTCTCTCCTGCTCTGCATGTCTCCTTTCTCTTTCTTTCCATATCTCCTGTCTCTCACACTCTCATCAGTCTCATCACTTATTTTCTCTTTCTCTGCCATTGGTCGCATCTTTCTCTCTCTCTCCCTCCCACTCTCTCTCCCTCCCACTCTCTCTCTCTCGCTCTCTCGCTCTCGCTCTCTCACTCTCTCGCTCTCTTACTCTCTTTCTCCTTATGATAACTGTGAAGTGTTACCAAGTCAAAAATCGCAGTAAAATAATTTTCTGAACAGATTTAGAAGTCAAGCCACCCTTACATTAAGTAAGAATAAGAGAAAACTGAATAGTAGGTCATTAAAATTCTTATATTAGACCCTCTTTTACTAGGGAACTCGCTAATAGCGAACCTCTTGAGAAGAAAAAATTAAGACACCAACAATCGAAAAGAACAAGTAGTTCTGAATTCTATGGTTATTCGAATTATTTTCGAAATATTTATGAATATATGATATTCATTTTCCACACAGTAATGATTATATAATAATAATAAAAGTTATTCACAAATTGTGCTCTGTTCTACAATCTGTACTGGCATGTTTAAGTATATGCTTTTGTT
This sequence comes from Prochilodus magdalenae, assembly GCA_024036415.1. NCBI lineage: Eukaryota > Metazoa > Chordata > Actinopteri > Characiformes > Prochilodontidae > Prochilodus > Prochilodus magdalenae. The sequence goes on from JAMWET010007136.1 coordinate 236,605, forward strand.
TATCTCAATAGGCAAAATTTAAAGGATGTTGTTTTCCCATTGTTTACTTATAATGAGAAGAAATCTATTTTACTTAAGATTGCAAAGGTAACATTGATTGAAAGTTTTGACTTTATGTACATTCAGCAGGTTATGTCTGCTAAAAATGAAAATAAGTTATTTTTTGTTAGTTATATTTGGTAATTGTGGTGATTCAAAAACATAATTATCAACTGGGTGGAAATGCATGTACAGTACAAACAAGAAATTATTATTGCAAGACACCCAAATCAAAACTTTAGTTAATGTAGCTGAGTGCATACTGCTCCTACTGTCCATCTATGCTAGTAATCTATCAGAGCCTAATCTGCGCTCACGTCAATGACTCTGCTTGGTCACTTTGTTTGCACTATAGAGATAATTAGCAGCTGATTGGCAGCTGTGGCTCCGTTTCCCAGCATGCATGGTTTGTTACCGGCTGAGCCCAGTGTTGTAGTAAAGGACACGTAGCCAGAGCTGGTTTGGTGCCCCGTGTCATAAATGTGTGCCAGGCCTGGTGAACAGAGGCTGCAGTCAGGCGACAGCAAGCGGGAATAAAGGGCACATTCTCCCCAAGCCTGGCCCTCTTCTGCAAGCCCCTCATTATATGGATTGACTGGAGTCCGCTCCACCCTTATTATAAAACTCTCCATTATCACACGCCACACTGCGCTCACTCCTACACTTCTGCCTTCATGAGCCGGCCTAATCACTGTCTTTTTCACTGCTCGCTGTCTTGCAGAGGTTGAGCCGGTGGGTTATTGTACTTGTGTGTGTTTGAGTAAGTTTGTTCTTGTGAGAACTGATCTTGCAGGAACTTATGGTGTATATTTGTAATTTGTCAGTAAATTGATACTATTAATTCCTTCAACATTAAAAACCGTTTTGTCAGTGCACCCTGACTCTCACAACCATTAAACCTGTAAAATATTATACCTAGTATAATACCTAATATACATAGTGTTTCATTTCCAGTCAGTGTGGTCATTGTTCATATTTCAGGAGAGATATCCAAGAAGATTGTATATAAAATAATCAAATGAATAAATAATCTGATTGAACATGGAGGAGGAAAGTCAGATAAAATAAAGTAAAAAAAAAACAGGGAGTTTCCAACAATAACCGTACAAGACCAACACATTTGTCACAAGCAGATAAACAATACAAGCTTTTATCTTTTGGGGAAAAAGGAGAAAATTAGGCTCTAGTCTTTCTTGAGGTTTGAAAAAAAAATCCACTGTTTCTGTCCATCTATGCGCTGCAGGAAGACAACTCAGTGCTATCATTCTGATAGATAATGTAGCTGCTAGGGCTGTACCTGACTCAGAATTTTGTCAGTCACCGGATTCACCTGTCCTGGCCGACCATTCGACTATTCGTTCACTTTTTTTCTCCATGTACATGATCTAGTAATCAGTAAATCAATTTGCATACGATTCAGATCTGATGTCCTCCTCATTCAAAAAGTCTGCAGAGTCACAGAAACGTATTTCTGAACTAAAAGAGATCGATCTGAACTGGAGCCTGATTTAATTACAGCGTACGGTGTTGGGAAGCAGCTCGTATTTATGCTAAACATTAGCGCTTATAGCTTATAGTCTTTTAATTTCACTTCTAACAGCCTCTTCAGTAGGAGGACCCTTCATCTTTCATCTCTCATAAATAAGGAACTGCTAAATAAAACCAAATTAGTCAATATTTTAATTATTTTTAGGGTATTATTACCTGAATTAATAATACTTATTATTAACCTGAAATAATTATCTCTCGTTTATCGGCAGGCATATTAACTGACTGTACTTATCTTTAAATAAAAATAATCTTAGCTGTAGATGAATAAATAAAAATATCTGTAAAGTAGGTTCTAAAATAATGGAATTATAATAAAACAAACGTCTTCAGTCTGTTTTTCCTCACCGCAAACAGCCATTTCGTCTAAACCGAAAGTCAGCTCACTCGTTTGAAGCAGTGTTGGATGTCTGACTAAATGAGGAGCAGAATTAGGTTTCATTTCTTCGGATTCTTTAAAATCTCTTCCAGACTTTTCTTTGAGACATCGTTCTGCACGTGTTTCTCAGCTTCACAGCTTCAGCTGCCTTCAGCGGTGAACCGCTAGCGCACGTTGTCATGTGGATTTAATTTTTTAGCAAGCACGCGTCACAGCCCAGCTAGAACTTAAATATATATTATTATTCCCCTTTTAATAATTATTAAAATGTATTTTTACATTCTTAAAGTGCAGTGCAGTTTAGTAAGCTCTAGTCTGTTTTACGAAGAAAAAAAAGGTCACTGCTGTCAGTCAACTTGAAGGTTCTCAGTCAACTTAAAGGGTCTCCGACTGACGATTCGACTTCTAGAGGGCAGCCCTAGTAGCTGCCAAGAAGCTAAAACTGAGAAATTAACACAAAGGAAGTTTTTTCAAATCAAGCAACCTCAACATCACTGGATGTATTTAAGAATACCTGGATCATGTGAAGCAAAATATGCAACTGACTTCTAAGATTGAGCTTTAGAGGTGTGGAAATACACCTGCAGATTAAGAAAACTGATTGTATTTTTTCCAGATGAAATGAGTACAATGGGAATAAAACAATGAAGAGTGGGATCTAAAAGTACCATTCTGTATATCATAAAAAGTCACATTTTTTAAACTAGGGCCACATATTACTGATATGTAATATATATATGTAATATATCACAGTACCTGCAGACTTTTTTAAATTGGTGTGCTCTAATAATCAGGTCATTAAAGTGATTTAAAGCTTTTACATATGGCGTGTAACTTACTTAGATATGCGTACATGTGCTTTTGATCGGTCCTTGCACGTCATCCGTGACTATATATTATGCTATGGAAGAGGACAATGTGACTCTGCTCTTTCTCTCTGACTGATCTCACTGTTCTTTTATGTTTAACTAACAGTAAGAGACTGTTTGCTGCTAATGGTTGTTGCTGATAATGATCTTAATACTAGATATGTTTTGTACAGCATCAATGAATTAACGTGATTTAGCTGTGAATAGAGGTTGTCACATTGCTACCTTTTAATCAGTCATTGTTATACAGAGAGGTGGTAAGTGACAGAAGATGGGCCTGTCAGAATTTCACTCTGTGGCCCCTTGGTGGCAATGTGATAACATGATTGCCCGGAATTATTTTGGATAAACTTATTTAGGGTTTCTGCATCACATCAACGATTCATGAAAATGGCCACAGAAATCAGGAACATCTAAAGAGCAGAATGCTCATAATATATATAAATTACTCAAAACATTTGCACATTGCAACCTTCTTTCATATTAGTATTGTAAAGGTCAGTGTTACATAATGAGTAACAAACTATATAAGGACTGTATATGCATTATACCGCATTAGTAACTTCAACTCAGTAGTAACTGAGTAAATCAGGAGTCCTGATTGTAAATATCGTCTTTGGATTTACCCTCCAAAACCATCAGTAAACCTGTAAATGCTCTGACATTGTAACACTGATGGTGGTAAAATAATGTACTTCCCTCCACCTTAGAACACCCTACATACTTCCCTCCACCTTAGAACACCCTTCATACTTCCATCCACCTTAGAACACCCTTCATACTTCCATCCATCTTAGAACACCCTTCATACTTCCATCCACCTTAGAACACCTTTCATACTTCCATCCACCTTAGAACTTCCGTCATACTTCCCTCCACCTTAGAACTTCCGTCATACTTCCATGCACCTTAGATCTTCCGTCATACTTCCCTCCACCTTAGAACACCCTTCATACTTCCATCCACCTTAGAACTTCCGTCATACTTCCCTCCACCTTAGAACACCCTTCATACTTCCATCCACCTTAGAACTTCCGTCATACTTCCCTCCACCTTAGAACACCCTTCATACTTCCATCCACCTTAGAACTTCCGTCATACTTCCCTCCACCTTAGAAAACTCTTTATACTTCCCTCCACCTTAGAACTTCCGTCATACTTCCATCCACCTTAGAACACCCTTCATACTCCCCTCCACCTTAGAACACCCCTCATACTTCTTTCCACCATGAATGAATTAAAATAAATTTTAGACCAAACCTTCATGACATCACACAGTATATTCATAACTACTTCATTTTATAACTTTTTGCTAGGTAATTTTTAGAAGTGTTCTTTTATATTATTCTTTTATACATCTGCTTTCCGTCAGCACCACTGTGAACATTTTTGACTGTAAGTTTCTTTTGAACTGAGCATTAAACACCAAACCACTCTGAATGACTTATTTAATTCTGCAGAAATTTTGACAAACCCTTGGAGTCGTTTAAAGGAACATGTTGTGAAAAACTGCTTTCAGGGCATTTTTGTATGGGCGTGTTTATCAATCCGCAACCTGTGAAAAATGCAACCAGGTCATTTTCTTTGTGGGCTACCTAGATCTGATAACATGGGACACAATAAGTCATTCAAATTTGGCTCCCCTTACTTGACCCCATTATTTTCTTGCCTTGAGAATTATGTGGAAACTAAGACATGTTCAGGAAGTGCTCTGTTGTTAGCTGCACCTGACTGAATAAAGGATGTTTTTTTACTACAGTGGGCAACACAGAGAAGGCATAAGCTTTTTCCATTTCCACCTTAATTGGTATAATAGTTATACCGGTGCCTCAGATGACCTGTCCAGCTTTTTTTTTTTCCCCATTCCAACTTAAAAGGTGCTGCATCATTTAAGGTGGATGTGGTAAATTCCAACACTAAGCTAGTAAATAAGAAGCTACTATTTAAGGTGAAATTGGAAAATTACTACCAGAAGCTATTGAATAGATAGCTAACTTTTAAGATGGAATGGGAAAATTCCATCCTGGATTATTGTGACATAGGAGAAGACAGTAGCAGCTGCAGATGAGGGAAAGATAAATGATTTATTAAGAAAAACAATTATTCTCTGTGTTTATTCACTGACTTTTTAGCACTAGCTAAAGCAAAAGGCACTGAAGCCAGCTCTTCTGAAAAGGACTGCTTAGACAGGGTGCCAAACGTGCTGTGGTGCTGATTCCTGTGGTATTGTGACCGAAGAATGTCACAGATATTTTATAAAGACCCCATGAGTGTGTGTTTACTTCTGAAAAAGGGGTATACTATGGCAGCTTTAATCACTGAATAGTGCGTCATGCGCTACCTTCCTTGAATGATTTAGCTTAGCAGTGGCTCCCTCTATGGAAGAGCAGGCTGGTGTGGCTCACGTGTGACCCAGTGTGAATCAGCGGTCACCTGAGTCAGCCTGTGGCAATAATGCCGCTCCAGCTGTCTCAGGGAGAGGTGTGGCATTCGCATGCCTTCTCTGCTTTAACAAACAGATGCTTGAGGTCTAGTCCAACCTGCCTGGCACTGTAATGAGTGAGGGACAAAATGGCTGGCTGAAAGTAAGAACATACGCAGAGGGGTCATGTGTGCCAGATGAGTGTTGCGCGGGCTGGCAGGGCTGAGCTCTGACTGCTCACCTGAAAAAGTCTGTAAGCCTGTACTTAACTACTATCAGTGGGCTGTAAAGAGCATGAACACTGAGCAACTCTATGAGGGAAGAGATATTGGCTTTCTGTCTCATACTGGACCTGTTAGTGAATGCCAAAGCAATCAGTGTGTATAAGAAAGAATGACAGAACGAGAGAAGGGAAGCAGGCTGCTCAGTGTGCTGCTGCTGTTGCAGTAACAGACACTGACACAGCTACTGACCAGCTGCGTTCTCTTTCTCTGTCTTTCTCTCGCTGTTTCTCTATCCTTCTTTCTCCTTCTCTCCTATCTCCCCATTTCTTTCACTCACACTTCCCTCACCCTCTCTAATCTCTCTCTTTCTCTCCATCTCTCCCTTTTCTTTTTTCTGTCTTTTTCACCCTCCCCTGCTCTCTCTCCGTTTCTCTCCTTATTTCTCTCGCTGTCTTGTTGTTTATCTATATATCTTTCTTTTTTCTGAGTGAGTCTCTCTCTCTCTCTCTCTCTCTCTCTCTCTCTCTCTCTCTCTCTCTCTCTCTCTCTCTCTCTCTCTCTCTCTCTCTCTCTCCCTCTCTGTCTCTCTCTCTGGTTAGTCCCTTTCTGACTTTCTTTAACTTTTTTTCACCATCTTTCACCAACTTTCTTTCTCCACCTTTTCTGCTTTCTTTCTTTCTTTCTTTCTTTCTTTCTTTCTTCTTCACTTTCTCTCTTTTTCTGTTGTCCACACACTCTCTCTTTTCTGTCAGGATGTTTAAATCGCTCTGCCCCCGCTTCTCTCCCTCTCTCTCACCCTCTCCCCCCCCTCTCCCTCTCTCTCCCTCTCTCTATCCCTCTCTCTCCCCCTTTCTACCTCTCTCTCTCCCCTTCTCTTTCCCTCTCTCTCTCTTTCTCCCTCTCTCTCTCTTTCTCCCTCTCTCTCTCTCTCCCTCTCTCTTTCCCTCTCTCTCTCTCTCTCTCTCTCTCTCTCTCTCTCTCTCTCTCTTTCCCTCTCTCTCTCTCTCTCTCTCTCTGGCTTATTGACTCTCTCTCTGCCTGCCTCTCTCTGTCATTAGCTGTCTGTCTGCTTGACTGCTAACTCTAGGAACGGCTCCTGTGTATGAGGCCAGTGCAGTCTGTGTAATTATTTTTGCCCTGCGTGTATCGGATTTGTGACCGGGCTGAATCTGCTTTTTGTTGTATTTATAGAATTTTGGATATTTGACACAGAATGTTACTATTCCTGTAGTTTTAGCTAAACCAGACAACTTTCACTCAGACACATTCATCTACACATCCATACACACGCTCACTGAACTGCGTGTTGGGTAGCTACATCAGTAGGGCCACAGGAAATATCCACAATTAGATCATCAGTCAGTAAGTCACTATAATATGTGGCAATGTAGTTTTTGTTGTTATTTATTGATCCATAGTGAACATCAGAGTCAGGGCTTTATTTCCCTTATTTTGACCAGACTCCTGTTACTGTGGAATATATATTTTGCCAAGTGAATGTGGACAAAGGACTTGGTGTTTGAGTGTGAGGGTGGTGAGGGTGGTGGGGATGGTGGGGGTTAGAGGGTTAGAGGACAGGGTTGGGGTGTGGATGTGTGTGTGCAGGGCAGGGGGAATGGCTGATGGAGAGTGCTGGTGCAGTAGGGAGGAGATGGAGGAGGGGATGTGCTTTTGTTTTGTTCTCGGTTGCTGAGCGATAGGGACTAAAGCATTGGGAACAGCTGTGAGGGCTGAAGCCTTTCTCTCCCCTCTGCTGGAGAAGCCCTGAAGGCAGCGTACAGATAGAGCAGAGAGTGTGTGTATATGTGTGTGTGTGTGTGTGAGAGAGCGAGAGAGTGTAGCAGAGGGGGCGGGAGGCACTCTACCGGCATATTGCAAGAAGGAAAAAATGAGGGAAATAGTGGCTGGCCAGTAAAGACTAGAGGAGACAGAGTAGACATTAGTTCTGCTCAGATAAAGATAGCTTTATTGGCATGTCTCCATTATGTACAGTGTTTCTGAAGCATAATCACAACATCAGTAACAATAGCAATACCAACAATCATTATAATCATTTTTATTAGTCTCACAAAACTGTGAAAAAGCAGGAGCGTTAGCTAATCAGAAGCTCTCATTTAAAAGATGAGAATTTTTGCATTGGATAAATTGTATATCTTACTGCACATGATGCAGTTTAGAACAAGTCAAGGAAGATCCCGGTGCCTGCCGAGACATCAGGTGCATTTAGAGCTACATAATATCGTTTTGGCATTAGATGGTATATAGATGAGAGCAGGTTAAAATGTAATATGGATAATTTCATGATTAAACACAGTACCAGTTAAAAGATTAGACAACTAAATACATGCTTTCATTATCTTAAAGGCTCTACAGGCTTAACAGTTCCAACTGATGAGATGTGTAAAAATATAAGTATTGTAATATACCACATAAGACTTATATATCACAAGATATATAAGTATATAAGTAAATATATAAGACAATATATCATTTCAGCATCGTCATCACAATGGGCACTTACACCATACTCACATCGCAGAACATGTATGCCTTTTGTGTTTGGTGCACTGAAACAATCATAGTTCTACAATACATAGTTCACACTGTGCATTTAAAAAGTAATTTCTCTGATTTTTATTATTTTTATTTTCACCCCAATCAACTTTACAACTTCTAATGTTTTAAATAATGCAAGCAGAGATTATTTCATATCACAATTAATAGCACAGGGAAAAAACAACTGTGGTGCCAGTATTGTGCAGCCCTAATACCACATGTTCTCTTGACGTATCACATTATTATATTTAGCCACATCTCCACTTCTATATGTCATCTCCCTTTTTGGCCCAGTTTAAAAGCTCTGGTTACCCTTTCATTTTTGTGAATATTCATGAGCATCAGACCAATAGATTTTTAGGGACAGTCCAAAGTTCCATTTTGTAGGTGCTTTAAGGTGATTCCATGAGTGCTGTTTTTTAGTTTGATGATGTGCTGTTGCGTTTTAATACAGATTTCGAAAAACAATGCCAACGTAACTTCCACATGTAATTTTTTTTTTTATTATTTCATGGTAATACCAGAAACATTTTTTCTCCAAAATGACAACAGTGCTTGCAGAACGGACAGCTGGCACAGATATCTTTCTTGCCAGATAGAAAATAAATCAGCACTAATATAAGTGCAAGATTTTTATTACATGTTGCACATAATGATAATAACTAAGCTGTACAAATTAATTGGCAATCAGATCTTGAGTAGTTGCAAATTTAAGTTTGACCTTTTTGCTAAAATTAGTACTTTTTTTAAAAAACTTGGTTCAATCCCTTCCAGGACACTGCAGAATCCATACCTGAGTAGAACTGGACTCTTTAACCGAGCAGAGGTGGGCTGGTTAGTTATTAGAAGCTCCCAGCGTTCGTGTCACAGTTGCTTGTTTGGCCTGTTCAGACTCAGCACTTGGCAGTTGTTTGAGTCCTGTGTGGATAAGTAACTGCTGTGACTCACGTTTTCAGCTTCACTTTGGGTGAGCCTGCATGAGTGAGTTGTCACAAATGAGTTAGCATAGTTAAGGCACTCATTCCCCGTTTGTTGTACTTGACTGGAAATTGAAGTGTTCCCAAACAGGAGATAAGTGTGCGTTCAGCTCGCATCTCCCAGCTAAAGCTACTTTCTCCTCTTGCTGTTTCACAGTTTGGCTGTTCATCCAAGGGTGCACGGTGCTATAGTCAGCTTCCTATTTGAATTCTCCTCTGGCACTCGAGTGTCACTTGGTGTAAATTCGAAGAAGCTGGCAAGTAATCACTTTAGCTTAGGTAAGGCTAGAGTCAGTTTAAGTTAGTCTCACCCAACCAGTTTTTTACCAGTATTGAGAGCTGAGCTCCAGAGATTAGGTGTTAAGTACAATTGATTGCTATTATAATGCATTATAGCATGAAATCTAAGTGTGTTTGACACACAGCACGTGTCAATGGAAAAAAACAAGCATATTGTCACAACCCTAATATTTTATGTAGTTAAGCAGATTCAAGTAGAATTTTCAAATGACTCACAGGAGAGTGCTAGCCAAGTACAGCCTAAGGTTAATAACTAAGCCTCCTAAAGTAAAGAATGAGGGACGTACGTATCCTCACATATAAATTCCATAAAATCTTAATTAACAGATTTGTCAAAACCCTATAGATGTCCTATAAATAAAATAAATTTCCGTTTTATTGTACTGTGGCTTGCTCTTCTACTTTGAGGTCAAAATTAAAATTACCACATTCAACACAGCCTCTTTTCACTAACCACATTTGGCTGCTTTCAGCCCAAAGCCTCATATCTCTGAAATGATAACTTTACAGCAGAGTTTTTGGGTCACTTGGCAACATGCATATTCAAATGATTAAAAACTGTTATCAACAAAATGTCAAAAGCTGTGACTATTGCTTTGACAGCAGTGATTTACTTTGGTAAATATATATTTTTATGTATTTAGGTTTGAGGTAGAATTGGGTTGAAGTGTTTGTTTATTTAATTTATCAGACTTTTTTGTGCCTTTCAGTCTGGTAGTTAACTCCATCCACATTTGTATTAATAAAATTGTTGACGCTTTTAAAAACAAACAAAAGCACAACAACAACATTTGTCATGTGGTGTCCTGCTGTACTCTATCAAATTATTGTTGTCTTCCAAAATAAAATGGAATATCAAAAAAAAAATGTATTTGAATCAATTGATCAAACATCCATATGCCTATTTTACCTCCATGTCTCCTAAAAAACTTTGAAAATGATATGTTTAAAAAAGTATATCTGCCCTTACATGTAGATACACGATACATGTGAATGGACTTTAAAGAAACCGAGGTCAGCCTTATTGTGCCATAATTCACAGGGATCAAGTAGATTTCCATGAGTTGTAGACTCAAAATCTGTAGACTGGATTTCATGCACTATGTAAGAAGAAACCCTGTAACCGCTCACAACATACATTTTACTTCTAATGTACTTCTTCAGAGTCAGATATTACAGCCAACATACACAGTCTGTGCTCACAGTCTTCCCCTGGACATTTCCTTCTAGTTGCTGGTCTACCTGTGCTGCAGAATACTGCTGATGAATAATGCACCTGGCTGGAATATTGACTGAAGAGGATGTTTAGGCCTCTGACCTCCTTCATTTACCCGCTTTTACTCTTCACCTAATGACTGCTTATGGATGCTGAGTGTTGGTTTGCTGCTTGCCTATAATATTATTACTTTCTAGGACCTGCAGGATGGAAACAGTATTCCGCTGAAAAGGAGGTCATTCACCACATTCACATTCAGTGTACTGTATAGAGTCGACCTCTATACAGTGTGTAGGGGCTCTAATGTTCTGTTGGCTTGTTGGCTTCTGCTGCTGTGTGTGTTGCAGTGTGATAGCTGGTTACTGAGTCTGCAGGCTGTATATATATTTACATTAAAGGGTCCCTCAGACTCCTGCTGTAGGGCCAGCACTTGCCCAGGACTCTCACACACAGATTGAGAACACAGGGTCATACCTGTATGTGTTATATATTATACAAACCTATAATATATCAGTTCGTTAGGCTAACCTTAACCTAATCATAAACTTGACAGTCTGACAGGCTAGTTTACTGCCAAACTGGAGTGTCCTATGCCTTCTATCGCATAATGTGCCTGCCTGCTTTGACAGGAAGGGGTCATTTGACTGGCTTGTAAAATAACAAGCTGTTGTTTTGCTGTGCTGAGTTGGGGTAGGCGATTTTAATACAGGGCTACATCAAAGGCCAACTGTGGCAAACAATGTGCTATGCAGTGGATTTCCCATTTGCTGTCTTTTAAATGCTTCAAAGAAAACTGTTAGGGATGTGTTGCCATAACCTTCATTCACATTTTCCATCTTGCTCCTAAAGGCTCAGCACAGCATGCAGAACAGTTAACTTCTTGTTCCCACTGGACAGATCAAAATGGGGCATGTGTACATTTGCATATCAGAATGCAATTGACCAAATCCTAATACTTGTAGCCAGCATAATGTGCAATAGATATCAAATGGTATCTACCTCCGTAGGAATTACAGAGGCTCTGATCACCTTTTATGGATTAGTTGGAATAATTGCATTATTGTTTGGGAATCATTGTGTTGTTACCTCTAAGTGAACAAAAGATTTTAAGAAGAAAAAAAACATTACTGAGCAGCCCACAGGCTGGAATCTGATGGGACATTTTAACAAGGAGATGTTTGATTTGAAGAAGTGCAAAAAACCGAATTGATTACCTTTCATTTGATAGTTTCATTGCATTTTATCGTTCTCTGTCTATCTTGTGTTCTTGTCTGTAACCGAATGGCTAAGAGCAAACCTGGCCCTTGTGCTTCACTCTTACTGATGTTGCAAGAAACATACAGCAAACCGCACTGTGTACATTTACAAATGTGACTACAAATGTGACTAATATTCATAAATCCACCTCTCTTTTATCTGTGCGACTGTGCATTGTCAACTGTTTGCTATCAAACAACTGCTTGATGTGGGATGAGGAAAATCAGATATGCCTCAGCGGAGCTGCGAGAAAAACAGCTTCCAGCTTTGAAGACGGGGCAATGTCCAAACTGCGGAATGTTTATTGAATTAGTCAGCTCAAGAGAAAAGCATGTCTCGATAGAGGAACATTTACCACCAGCAAAAAGTGCATAGCCACACATTGCTGAGCTGCTTGTGTTTCACAGTCACTGTACTTTCCGAGTGTAGGCTTGGTACAGTATGACTTTTCTATGAATAGTCCTTTTGGAATGCATCACACTCACCAGGCTGGTTTTGTCTCTGAACAGCAGCACAAGCCTTGCTACTGTACATTTGTGCTGGTTCACATATAAGGAGGGACTGCCACATTTGTATGTACTTCTTATGTTTAGTATGATGGTGATACTTATAATAACAGAAGTGCAATGTCTATGGTAGTTGCCTATGAACAAATTCACATAAACAAATACCTATATGCATACACTGCACTCTTGTAGATGTACATTTTACACTTATAAGCATACAGATACACACAAACACATGAACAATAATAATGAAGGTAATATGGTACAAAGCAACAAGTAATGTAATTACTATTTCCTAAAGCAGTGTAGCATTATGCATGTTTGAAAGCTTGTAATCACATTACAGGTCCTTTACTCACACTATTCATGTCCCTGATATAGCAAAATCAACTATGTGCAGTTCATTTATGTAGAGTAACCATATCTGTCCTTGTATGTAATTTGCAAGCGCATGTGCTCTCTATGTCATCTGACTGCAATGCGACCATTTAAGCACAAGGAAGCAGCAGAAATTAGCAATCGAAACATCCAATTACAATATTATGACACTAATTTTGCCTGTGCAAAGGTTGTGGCACTTTTTAGATTTCATGTTTTTTATATATATATATAAAATGTATACTGGGAACTGTTATATTGTTAATGTAAAAATGCTGTTTGGAGAATTTGCTAAATTAATTTAGAAAATTAACAAAACATATCGTCAGACCAGTGGGTTTCAGACTTTTGCCAACAGCTGTGCACGTCCGGGGTAAAGGCAGGGATATTGACAGGACTTGTAAATGATGTTTACTGTGATTGGCCAGTTCTGAAATGAGTATTGTGTTTTTCCAGTTAGTACAGAATGGTGATTTGAGCTTTAGAAAGTAGAAGTAAAGTAATGAGTAGAGGGATTTCCCAGTAAGAAACAAGTGAATTGGTCCTGTTACAGTTTGAGAGATCATTTGTCTATGTATCATGACATTTTCACACAATGTAAAGGGAACCAGGCATTTTCAAGTTGTTTATTTCTTAGTTGACGTGGTGTTAATAATGTTCATTTGCAAAGAGTGCCAGCTATCATATTGTTTCCTATTTCTTTCGTGGGCTACCAATCCTTAAATAACCTAACGAAAGGAGCAGGACCTTCAACATGATTGAGCAGAGGTTAGAAAATACCTATAGAGTAGTGCTACTTCTTCATCCTCTCGTGTTGGACTGTTGGCAGACTCAATGCAACTATCTCACTATCACTTCCACAGGTACCAAGTGGTATTACAAAACAGGATGAGCAGAGACTAGCTGGTTAGCATGCTGACTTCAGTAGATATCTCTGCAACACAATACTTACTGTCAAAACTGTTACTTCTTCACATTCTGTTAAGCATTTTAGTAATTTAGTTCATTTTTTTAAAATTAGAAATCTTACAAATTCCCCTTGTAAAGTTAATATGACTATGTTTAGTCATTTTCTGCTCTACTTTATTTACACGCATAAGCTTTTCTCTTCCTTCACAAAGAACATTCATAGTTGCTGAATCAACTTTTAATGGGACGCCTCCTTTTTCCTGCAGGATTTTATTGAGGCCTGTTTGTGCAACAACCTTTTGTCTTGCTCTTTAGTGTTAGACCTTTCCGCTCGTGCTGCATTGTTGTTTGCCTTCTCTAAAAAGTTTGCTCTCCATAAACGCAGCTGAGGTTTTTTTGAAATGGCTCTCTGGCTCCGTCCAGGAGAGGCGAAATGAAAAGGAAAAACAGGGTGATGAATGGAGGCCTGTCACATATGGAGCCCACTTCCAAAACCACAGCCATTACTGTCTTGGTTTCCCTCCAGCACGGGCGGGTGTGTATGTATTTGTGTCTGTGCACATGCGAACATGTTCCTATGTGCGCGCTTGTGTGAATTTGTGTTAAGGAATATCAAAATCTGGTGTCGTATCAATATTGTTCTCCATGACAACAGAATAGACCCAAAGAGCACGGGCTTCCCCTTTCTTTTGCTGTGTAGGCACCAGCCTGTCTCTACTGCAGCCCAAGCGCTCTGCATCTCCGCCCTGCCAGTGAAGCGGATCACTGACAATAATCCTCTGTTTTTGCTGCCATCATGGGGGTTAATATACCTTCACTAAAACATTCACACCTTCTGCATTTGCTCTGTTTTATTTCTGCATGTAATGCTGCTTGCTTTGTTCCTTTATTTGATTCGATGTGGACAATCCCTCTCCCCTCCCTTTCCTCCTCTTCCTCTCTTATCCAATCCAGGCCAAGGCTTTGGCCTCAACCAGCCTACCACCCATCACATGCACACCCACACCCATTTCTTTTGCTATTGTCTTGATTCTGGATGGTCAGCAGTTTGAGTTTGATATGCAAGTTCTTGGCATTTCTTGGCAAAAAGGTACATGTCGGGCTGCACAATGTGTCACTTGTTAAACCACTGCAGTATTGGCCTAGAAGAGTCCTCTAACCAATCAGACATGTGGATATATACAGTGCTGTGAGTATTTGATCAATCATAATTTTAGATGAGAGTTCTTTGAAAGCTTTTGCACATTTGACAAACAGAAATAATTTTGGCCCAAACATGAAAAGTCCAGTAATAACCACATCACTAATGTACTTGTGCTATATTACAAAGCATATCAAAAATGCAGTAAAGACCTGCATAAGTAAAGACATAAGTTTAGAAAAAAGTGTCAGTGGCTGCCCAGACCATATTAATGGGGGAAAAAATGATTGATGCGGATTCAGCCGATCAGGACAAGGTAGCATGTCTACCAGCCTTGTATGTTGTGTATCCACAGTATGCCGAGATGAATCGTAGCCTAGCCTTAGCGTAATAGCTTACTACAAACCGGAGCCAACAAAACCCACTGCAACAGTTTTACGAGCTCTTTAAATAAATCGTCATGACAGGAAAATAACACCAAAGTCGGCTATTCCAAATTTCTTTGATGGCTTACAGCGGCAAAGACAACAAACAATAGAAACAAAAAGAGATAAACGGAAGAACAGAATTCGAAAACTTAAGCTGTCAGCTAGCCTATGCTAAGTTATGTGCTAGCCATGTAACTCACTCAGTTAGATTGCTGATCCAACAAGGGGACAATAAGCAAACCAGCTTCTGTATGTTGACTAGCTTTATGGCTGCTTCAGAGTCTGCTCATATGATCATTACATTTGTCATAATACATTCCTGCTAAATATCAGCATTTGGGCGTATTAGACTGACTGTGTTTTTAGGGTGATGAACTATTGAACTCACTCACTGGACTTAGTTAAGCACGACTCCAGGTTTTCCTGGAGATCCTGCTGATGGAATGTATGAATTAGACTCCTTGACTCCACTTCATTTTAACCATGACAGGAGATAAAGGAATTACAGCAGAGGGCACTCCATCTAAAATGTAGTTTAGACACGGCTGAGTAGCGATATGATGAAAATTCTGCCTGTTTGATGTGCTGAGGGGAAACTCGAGTGATGCGCTGAGAAAATCATTACTGTATTCAGAATTCTTTAAAAATGAGCCATTTTCAAACTCTATTTTTTCAGTTCTTTAAAAAAACATGGATGTAATGTTGTTCTTCTTTTCAAGAGACCAAAGTTGACTTTGTGTTTGGCAGCTTCCTCTTTTCTTGCTGTGGTGCAGTAGTTAACCTACAGGGTGCACAGACCCCAGAATGAAACTGCAGCAGTATTTAAGGTGGAACGGAAATTTGTGTACTTCAAATAAGAGCAAATTTCACCTTCAACTTTTTTTCTATTACCTTCTTTCTATTACATTCCTTGTTAATGAAGTATAACATGTGATAATATTCAAATAATAATAAAAGAAATAATGAGCAGAATGAAAATCTGGAGTTAGATGTACAGAAATCGTTTCTGTGAGCAGACAGTCCTACAGCAGCTGGTGATCAGCACTGGCGTTGTTTAGCTTGTAATGAAACTTTCACTACTTAGATTCTCTCCTGCTTTACATGCTCCTCAATCAGAACGTCTCTCAATCTGATAACTGTCAATGATGGGGGGCAGTCATGGGCTGGTGGATAGGGAATCAGTCTTGTGACCAGAGGGTTGCTGGTTTGATTCCCCAAGCTGACAGTAATGAATGAAGTACCCGTGCACAAGACACCTAACCCCCAACTGCTCCTTGGTTGCTGTGAGTAGGGCTCTGGGTAAGTGTGCCCTTGTGTGTGTGTGTATATGTGGGTGTTTCACTTTACGGATGGGTTAAATGCACAAGACAAATTCCTTTGTGTGCAGTAAAACTGGCTCTAAAGAGCTATTGCCGTCACCTACCTGAAAATGTTAAGCACAGCCACAAAAATAAATAAATAACATTGACTCGAAGATTTAACTCTTAGCATTTTGACTCATAATATCATTGACCTAAAATCAACCCTGACTTCTAGAAATACATGAGTCTCAGAATTGGTTCTTTTAGATTTGAGTCATTGGGCTGTTTTTTGACAGCTGGTTCAAAACAGCTAGCTTTAACTAACTTCTCCTGAAGTTAACAAACATACCTTTAACTTGAAGCCTGTTCATGTAACTTTGCGCTTTACAAGGCTTTTACATAGATTTATTCACACAATGTAGGGTAGTTAGTGTTTTGAATGGGGTAGAGGAATAAAAAAATTAAGGCGTCTTTAGGAATCTTATGAATGAAGGATTCTAGTTGAAGAGAACTCAGGCACACCTTGGTGAAGGACATGCTATCTGTGGATGTGAGTACATTATCTATCAAATCACCAGTATAAAGTTGATTTTGCATTTGAGACCTGAACATCTTTTTGAGCTTGTGTGTGACATTAATACGTAATCCATTTTGTGTGGTCCCAAAAACTCCCATCAAATCTGCCCCGGAACCTCTGACTTTTAAATGATTATGTCAGGTCTTTACAGCACAACTTGTGGCGGCACACGAACAACACATTTCAGTGCGTCTATTTTCTTCAAACTCAGTAATGCTATTTTAAGACGGCGATAAGCGATAAGCAGCAGTAAAATGGGTCTTTGTCCATATCATTCACCCCTGGCAGGCTGCAGGCGTAGAGTGGGAGGGCCGCTGTGTGGGAGGAGAAGGGATAGGAGAAAGTGGGAGGAAAGTGGGCAGCTGGACGCCTCGCTCCAGGAGATGGCTCTGCAGCGTCTCGGCCAGCGATACAACAGCGTCATGCTCACCCGGCAGCCTGGAACGCAGGATTCCTCAGACACGCACGGTGGCAAATAATAAATAAATAAAGAGCAAATCGGGAATCACGTTTCAAACCTGGTTTAACTCCTCTCTCCCCCATGCCATCGTCACCCAAAAGCTGCCTGTCTGCAACACACCACTGTTTATTGATAGGCCGTTATTAATTATGATGTTAAAATGAGGAAGCACACTCAGGCACCCCCTGCTGATGTGTGGCTGCATGGCTAATGAGCCAAATTAGATAATGAGGGGGGTAGAGGCGTGCCAAGTGCCCTCCACTGAACATGAGGGGCGGGGGGGTTGGGGGCGGGGGGGGTGGGGGGGGGATTGGTAGAAGAAGGAAGCGTTAACGGGAGGTGAGAGAGAAAAAAAGAGCGCGAGGGAAAGAGAGAGGGAGGGAGTTTAGCTGGCACCACAACTCTGTGTGTCTTTTTCACCAGGACCCTGAAGAGGCCTGTAATTAAGAGCACTGTAATCAAGTAGCCTCTTTGTCTGTATGTACACATGTGAGTGTATTTGTGTGTGTATACGTCTACATGTTTAGGATCAACTAAATGGTACTGGCATTTTTTTTTTTAAAGCTATTTTTAATTGAAAGGGAGAAACTAGAGATGGCACAAAATTAATTGTTACTTTCAGATGCCAATATTTAAACTAAGAATAATACCCCTGATTTTCCAGTCAATGTGATACCAAGTAAAACCAAGCCCAATATCCTGATAACGATACTGATACTTTAATGCCTGCTGTTTTCAACACTGATAAATAGTAATAATGAATAAATTTATAAAAGAACATCTGACATTAATATTAAGCAAACTTTCAGAAACCAGAGTCTCTCTGTGGTTCTTTTTTAACATAATTCAATTTATTGTTTAACAAAGTCAAATCTGAATAATAAGTAAAAATCGGATCATTAGTTCAGGAAAGTCTAGCAATTTAAAAACAATTATTCATCAGCTTTCATACTCCATTTCATTTTCAGTTAGGGCTGAAATGATTCCTCTAGCTACTTGATTAGTAAAAAATCATAGATGCAAATTCTTTTCACTGAAGCTTTATTTAATCCATATAGCAACATACTGTGTTTCGCATGGATGACTAGTACTGTCACACATCATGCTTACACTGGGGCTCGTAATAATAAGAAGACGTGATTTAGTGGTATAGATTGCAAACTTTGCGAATATTTGGGTCATTTTAAGCTTTAAAAAATAAAAGCTGAATAGTGAAAGTGTGTCTATTGTTCTAGTTAAGAAAATACATCAGTATGGTAGGCTTGGGAAATATGGACCAAAAATCATATCACTGTATTTTTCGGCTGCATGGACCAAACACAGTATATCTATGTATTTTATATGAAGTGGGCTAAATGCCCAGTTGTAAGCCAAAACTTTGTGTAAAATGTCACAAACACTTTTATTCAAACAGATTGTGAATAAAATAAAATAATATTGTTAGGGAAGTGGTAGACCACAGCACTTTTATATAAGGCCCATCATCTCCTCTTTTTATGTTCACGTGTTTATTTGAATTAAAACTGCCCAGATAATGGTGTCGGTAATGCAGACCTTAACTTAAATGTCTAGCATTATTTTGATTATGTGTTTGCATTTCAGCTGCGTACGTATGGACACTTTCTTAGTAACTCGTAACAATCATGTCACCCTCGATTGAGTAGTATAGGCTTTTTACTGGAGATAAGACGCTGTAAGGTAATATTAAATTCCTGCATGAGGATACAGTTTGCTTCTGTAATATGAATTTGTGAAAATCTTCGCTTGGCTTAGCATTAAAGATAAGAAGCTTCTGTAATACTGCCCCTACTGTGTTTTGACAGTGTAGAGCGGTGCTGCAGCTTACTCCATGAGAACTGGTGGGTGGTGGTTGGGTCTGGGACCGGGTTGCACAGACTGTGTCAGAGAGGAGAAATGCACTGGCATGGCTTTGCAGAGGATACCGCCTCATGTATTTAACCATAGTGCCAGACTCTACAGATATGAATGGCATTGTCTCATACGTGAGCGTCTTAAATATATCATTGCTGTTCAAAGAAAAACATCTCCATTTTTGGTGATTTGTACTTGCATCATTTGAACAAAGCAGCTGTCATTTACACTGTGGGAAAATTTAATGATAAACGGACCAACCGAAACCCAAAACTGCTTGGAAAAAGTCTAGCTCCATTGACATCCATTTAAATTAAATTAGATTTTTGCCCACTCCTGTAAAGTTGCAACTTTGGAGATATTTGTTTTCTTTTGGATAGCGACAATATATATCGATATATTTCAAAAACGCAATACGCACACACACACATCAATGCACCAATCTAGTACAGCAGGTTTTAGTCGGTTTCTTCTGATTGCAGTGAATGAGATGAGCAAGTGTAGGGCAACCTTCCAGCATACTAAATAAATGTTCATTTAGCCAGAACGTAATATGGCACATAAATGCACTAAGTGGGCGTAGCTTTGACAGATAATATTATTGTATGCAATTTAAAAATCAGCGGTGATGTAAGATATTATATCCTGACACTGTATACAAACAAATGCTCAAATGATCATCACATGAGGAAGGAAGTATTGTCATTCTTCCGTGCCTTCCATGACAGAAATACTCATCTTATGTCTACAAGTGAGTGCACTATTGTTTTTCTGCAGCACATCACTCTCAGCTATGAATGAGATATCAGTTGTTCATTCACATATAGTGATATAACACATGCTAGGCAAGCAGAATTTTTTTAGATAAGCCTTTTTTGTCTAAATATAGGGACCCTGAGTGAGTCTGAATTAGATTATTCTGGGATCCAAACTGTTGCTCATGATTTAATCGTGACTCATGCTGCCCACACTGGTCATGCAGCATTCAGTGTGGAGGCAGTTTGCGGGAGGCTCCAATAATGTAGTGTAAAAGTGATCATGCAGCATTATAGTGCGTAAGAGAGCGCGAGGAGAGAGAGAGATGGAAACGCTACAGTTTCTTGCTAGTCATGTAGGGAACAAAGGGGATGTTGTGGATGCCGCCCAACAGCCAGCATTTCTCATTCCTGCCCCGACTGCTCACTGAGCCATTTCCTGTTTTTGACCTGAAATCTTTATTTAGAACCACCCCTCTGCTCACCACTCTCCTCCTCGCTCATGACACACAGAGATGGGCAGAGAAACACAGCTTCGCACCAGCTCAGATCCATTCCAAAACAATCCTTTGGCAGAGCCTGCTTGTTGACAGTTCCAGCTTCTGGACAGAGCAGAGTTTTTCATACATACTTACGCTTTGCAGGCGTTTTCAGGCCTGCACTATGTTCTTTAGAACTCTCACACGGTGTTTTCTCGCCATGATTGCTGAGCCACTGCTGCCTGTTAGCTCCTCAGCTGGGTGTCCTAAATCTGTACATGCTGGAACTTTAAATAGGAGAGAGGCCATCACCCATGACATCACTGTCACCATAAATAAATGCACCACTGTGGTGCTGGAGTCACAACATATGTACCATGTAGAACTCTACAGACTGAAAGAACATGTAGCAGTTTTGAATGTTTATTGTGCATGGTAGACGGGTACTGTAAAGCATTTAGTCTGAATGGACAATAATGGTTTTGTTCCTGTTATTATATCCTAATGGTTCCAATGACAGGACAGTCTGTGGATATGAAGGTGGTTTTAAAGAAGCAAATCATCGTTTGCAAGCTTTGACTTGTTTGCTGTTGAGAGCTGTGCACACTCTGTTCCTGTCTAATCTTCAACTATCGAAATTTCTTTATGCACTTAAAAGGGAGCCTATAAGGCTCATTTTCAGTGTTCCTAATTTTATTTTTGGGGTCAACCGGAATAGATTTACATGCTTCAGTTGTCCTATGAAGCTATGCTTTTCTCATACAGTACATCGGTATTCCTCTGTCTGAAACACTCTGTTTGCTCTACTTTAAGGCACCGCGTCCCTATTAACCCAGTGTGCTCTAATTGGTCAGTTTGCCCATTTTGTTCCAATTGGTCATCCTGCTACAGTTTCCTCCCTAACACAGCTGTAGCTATTCCTACAATGGCATTGGTTCTGCTGAATCAGTCCCATCCTGAAGTTCAGGTAAAACAAGCTGGTAGGTTCAGTCCACCTTTTCAAGCTAGACCCCTTTTAGCTTTCTATGTGTCGTGCCATGGTGTGCCAAGCTTGCCAGTAGGCAAGCAATGAGGTTTGATACGAAATGACATCACCTTGTAACAGAAAATGGTTGGAATTCCAAAGGAAAAGGGAAAAGTGTTATATTTATATATATATATAATATATAATATGAGCAGTATAATATAATATGAGCAAAAAGCTACATAACATACTACAGGAAGAAAACCAGAGAAGCATTATAGACCGCCTTTAAGTTTTTCCATAGACACTTACAATTTGTTGTGATTTTATTTTACCTTTCAACATGTTTTTTTTCTGATATTTTAATATGTAGCTTTATTCATGTATCTTGCCTACAAATTCCTTCCTGCAGTGACATTGGTAAACTTGAAAGGTGCTTGTAATAACATGTATTCTAATTCCGCCATTCAGACATACACCTCCACAGGCTTACCAGATGAATGTGCTTTGTGGTATTGAGGCGCAGTGGAAAAGCAAATAAAGTGGCCTAACTGTCCACTGCTTAGCATAACCCAGATATTACCATTATCCAGTTATCTTCCTGACCTGGTGTGGGTAGCATATAGTCTGTTTGAAAACCCTACACTACAGTGAGGGGAAACAAGTACTTGTAATGAATGAAATATCATGAAAGATTGTATACCTATTTTTGCCATCGATTAGAAGGATTTCACCCCACAAGTGGCAATCATGGTAAATGTGAAGGAGCTTCCTATGGTTCTCAGTGACTACATTATTAAACAACACATGAAGGGAAAAGGCTACAGAGCTATAGCAGTGCTATAGACCTTCTGCTAAAACAGAAGCACAGAAATGTTTAAAGTTTGCACAGGACCGTTGAGACAAATCAAAACCCCTGAAAAAATGTGATCTGGTCATAAGAAATAAAAATGTTGGCAGTAATTTAGTTCATCATATTTGGTTCATATACATACATTCTCAGAACTATGATCACATCCTCAGTGAAGCACCTAGGGGACATAAAGGAGGACCTACATGTGTGGCTGCTTCACTGTAAACAGCACCCGGGCCTTACACATACTTCTTTGAAGGACACATAAATAAAGGGACGAATTGGGAGAATTTAATCATATGAAATCTGGGGAGAGGATAGACATTTCAACAAGACATCGACCCCAAACATCCAGCCAGAATAACTCAAGACTGGTTTCTAAAAACAAAGGTGAAGGTGCTTGCATGGCCTTGACATTCTCCCTGAAAATGTGTAGAGGACTTGAAATTGCGAGTCCATAGGAGAGACCCTTATAATTGAAGCACAGCACTGCAAAAGTACTTCTTATCGTGCATATTTCAAAACTGTAATTGCCAGCAGCGTAATGGCCAAAACATGATATTCATTTGTGGTCTGAATAGATTTGCACTTACCAGTGTTGACTGCATCTTCATTTATGCTTATGAGAAGATACTTTTTTCATGATTATAAATTTTACAATGATGTTTGTAAATTTGATAGATGGATATATGCAGTGAAAATATATTAAGCATAAAATAACAAGTGTCCGAATATGCATTTCTCCTCTCAGCACTTCATTTATTCATTGTCTATTCATGTTATGTACACGAAAATGATATTTACACGTTTGACTGTTTTAAAGTGAAGATCAGAATATATGGTGCATATTTGAGGCCTGATATTCTGGTTTGTTGTCTAGGATAAGGGGTGAGGCTGCATAGATTTACAACACTGGGGAAAAAAGGAAGACTTGGATCAGCTACAAATGTTTCATCACTTTATGACCTCTAAAATATTTTACTTGGTTCAGGAAAGAAAATAATCTTTGGGTGTGTTTTAAATGCTTCATCTTCATTAGACCACTTTCCATTAAAACTAAAATGACCTGTAATAAAATGTTTTTCAAAAACTATTTTGAGGCTACTTTATATCTGGGTTAATGGTGATGACCTTGGCTGTCCCCTGCTCTGTGGAATCTGTGCAGGATTTGCAATGCATAACTTCAAGGAGTAGTTCTGTAGCATCATGCTGTTAATAACCATGTAGTAAACTAGACAGAATGGAACGAGTTGGGTGCATCAATCTGAGCAAATGGAAAACAAAGTAACTACTTCCTTTAGTACCAGACAGCTGCTTGTATCTGCCCACACTGTTTATGTCTGTGGGTCCCACACCAGCATTGTCTAGCTTAACATTGTGCTTAATACGTGACTGCTATATTCCTGTCCATCATGAAGGTGTCCATCATTTCCACCCTGCTCAGTTGACTGTATCACTTTCTCTCTGACTCGGAAATTCATGTCTCACTAGCAAACTAAAAATATCTCCACGCGACAATAATAACAGCTTGCTACTGGATATGCCCACAGTTGTACTGTTGTATGCTGTTTGTCTTTCTTCTTCCGTCTCTTCTTTCTTGGTGATTATTAATTGTTTGCTGTGTACTGTTTTCCCTCATTACTAAATGGAAATAAGTGTTGAGAAGTCTAATAAATAATTTAATAGTCTAATAATCTGCCTTTAGTTAGGATGACTTCATACACCATACAGAACAATGATGATAAATGTGTTACTTCATGTGATAAATTAGACAGCTCGTCTCATGTGTAAAAATATGACTGTGAGGTAATACAGGGGCCCATGCAGTACTGGAACTTGCCATGTGGTGGCAGTTGAGCTTGTGTGTGCAGAAATAGGGTTGGATTGAAGACTGCTTTTCAGCTGTTGGTCAGCCTAGAGTATGGGGGCAGAGCTCCAGTCCCAGAGGGCCAGGGTCCAGTGCAGTTTGGTGATTGATTTTAGGTGCTCACACACACCTGATTTCTGTTAGCTGCCAGTTTTAGTGAGTGTATATGAGTTGGGGAAACTACCAAACTGTGCTGGTCGCAATTAGGAAGCAGCTGTGAAAACGCCGTATCTGGAACCGTGTGTATGTAATGTAATTTAAAATGGTGTGGAAATGCAGGTACGTCGTTAGAACCTGCAGTGAGATCCTAAGAAGCGAACTTTCAGCAGCAGTCTTCGTGTCCGAGAGAGAGCTTTCTAAGAGGTGGGTGGAAGCACAGGGCGCGAGCAGGGGCTGAGCTTGCGTGCGTGCAGTGGTGCGTGCGTGTGCGCGCGCTCGCGCTCGAGCGTGTTTCTGGGCGGACTTTTCCGAGGCCAGGCACGGCGCAGCCTGAGCCTCATTCTACGTCACACCTTTCCGAAGGGTAGCTGTGGTCTCCGCTCAGTCTGCCTCCGTCTCTACTACAACTGACTGGCGCTGTCTCTCGTGCTGTCCTTTTTCACCGCCTTTCATTCACCGCGAGCCTTTCTCTCAGGATCATATCCTTTCAGTGATGACTTTCTGAGCGTGCCGCACCGTCGCCTGGCTTGGAAGTACCGCTGTCGACAATAAAAGCGATCCTTCCCGATGCTTCAGCTCAGAGCTCCGCTCCAACTAACCGTGGTGAGTGACCAGCTCCGAGACCTTTAACACTCTTTAAAACTCGATCTCTGGCTCTCTAGGCGCAGCGAAGTGCTGCACCAGCGTCCCCAGCCTGTGTGCCTGTATCGGGGGGAAGGCAGCAGTAATGTATTCCTGTATTGTTGTCTGCTCCCCCGTCGTAAAGTTGAACAGCATGTCGAGAGCGCAGCCAAAGCGAAAGACTTCTCCTCCACTCCTCCACGATGATGACTGTTTCCACTCAGATTTGCCGACTTTGTTTACTGACTTCTGTGCGCTGTTTCTGAAGTAGACACGCCGAGCCGGTAGCGTATTATCTTTAGAAGTGTTTTTAACATGTGACATGTAAATGATAAATGTGGTTGTGCGATATTGGTAGCATGAAGGCTACTGCTGTCCTTCCCAGAAAGCTAACGAGACTCTCTCACTGCTCGGCTAACAGACAGGCTGATTTTGCTGTCACGGAGGTACACTAACCTATTGAAATGTCACTTTTCAGTATATCGCTATCTTGGTATACCTCGGGTTCGGGGTCGGTTTTTAGACGCTCCCTACTAACACGATATCAGTGCTGGGGTTAACATAGTAGTGGTAGTAGTCAATAGGCTAATAGTCATTAACTAGCACTGAGCATCCTATTGGGAAATTCAGCTGGTGACTTGCTGCCACTATAGATTAGATTTAGCTATAGATTTAATTAAATGGCAGTTCCACCAGTTTTTATCATTCCTCAGCAGTTTGTTATTTGAGATTTAGACATAATTATTCAGTGTTATATGATGTGAGATCATTTGTAGAGACTCCAAACTCTTGATTTCTTTAGAGTGGTGGTGAGCCAGGGTTGCCATATTTACAATTATATCATGAATCTGAGGACTGTTGAGCCCATGAGTTCATTAAAATTAAGCCAAAACTGTGGGACCGTTTACTGTAATAAGACTGTGTGGGTTTTCAGAGGCATTAAACTCTTCAGACACGTGGTTCCTAAACTACGACTGTGAACAGTGCTGACATTAAAGTTTGTCTAGAATGAAGGATTTCACACCAAACCACTCTGAATGACTTTGTCATTAATTGTGTAGAATTTTAGAGAAATCAGTAGAGTTCCCCTTTAAGCCAACATGCTGGGTGAAATATGGGATTTGTCTGACAGGGTTGTTTTGATTTCCCTTGTTTGCAGAAAATGAAACTTTTTGCTTTGCATGATCTTGTCATTTTGGAAGAAATCTGTAAAATCTAAAACGGCACTCTGCAGTACTTTTTTAAAGTACTTGGTGAGGCAGAGGCAAAGTCCAAAGGACATTTACACGCATGCTTTCTCTCTCTCTCTCTCTCTCTCTCTCTCTCTCTCTCTCTTACACACACACACAGTAAATTCAAAAGAGATCAAGGTCCAGTTAGGTCTGCTAGTGAATGTCCATGTTAAAGCAGATTACACTCACTGCCTTTATTCAAGTTGCTCAACTCTCTCCTTTTTACTGTTTCTAATTTAATGCTATGCAAGAAAATGTGTATTGCGCCCAGACGTCCATGGATCTCCCCTGTCTAAGGCCTTTTGACCTCACGTAGCTCATGGACGTAGTGTTGGGCAGGACGTCTGTGCATCACGTGTATGTGGGTGTGTGTCTGTTTGAGGAGCCTGGCTCTGTAGTAAAACTCTAGCCTGCTGATGTCCGATGGGCCAGTCATGTATTACCAAGCCCAAGTGGCATGAGGCAAAAGGTCATTTAAGTTAATGCAGGAGATGTAGGCAGCTTTCATAACTCAAGTTGCTGGACTTGGTCAGTGCAGTCAGTTGGAATGCGGAGTATTCTCGAGATGAACGCTTAGACGTACTGCGCGGCCCATTGTGCCACTATAAGAGGTTCTTTTGTGCTGTTTGTGTACCCTCAAAATGCATACAGAGTCTTTATACTCCAAGCTCTTATTAAACACTTTGGTATTTACATTGTGAAGGAAGAAAGCACCCATAGTTAGAGAAAGAGGCCTAACATGTAGAGTTTTCGGAATAAGTAATGTTAAGTAGCCTAGTTGTGAGAGTGTGGGGCTGAAATGTAAAGTTTAAAGAGTTAACATTTTTAAAGGACCCATATAATATCAGCTGAATTGTGGTGTCACACTGAACTGTGTCATGTGCTTTGGAAACATTCTAAAGGCTTCACAGTAAATTTGGAGTGCGTTGTCATGTCACAGAAATCACCACATGTACATTTATCCATTTAGCCTACAACAGTTTGGCCTTGTCTGAAGTTATAACCAGTGTTTTAGCCAACACTACTTGAATAAAGCACAGTTCAGGCAGCCAAACCAGGGCTCTCTGGCATCTTTTAGTCTTCAAGGGGCAGTAACAAAAAACTTGTTTAAGTAAGAGGAAGACAGCTTTAAAAAATTGAAATACATAGTCCATTATTGATGCAAACCAAACAAACTTTATATGTGGACCATGGGAGAAGGAATTAAATACAAGAAAAGTGTATGATATGGGCCCTTTAATCCATAACAGTGTTCTAAAAGTTGCACATGCTCAACAGCCCATGTGTTGTGTGCTTGTGGTCTGTGTTTCTATAAATCTATTAAACCGGGCAATTGCAGTGGACCATTTCTGTATGCAATCTGCATTGGCACGAACAAGATCACTGAAACGAAGCTGAGTATTAAGATATTTATGTGGTAGATTGTACTAGGTTAGCAGTAATGGTGTGGTTTATATTTTTCCTCTGGAACTGTGCAGTGAATGTGAGAAGCTTCTCACACCCCCACACACTGCATGAAGCATTTGGCCCCTCTCGTCAAACCGGTTTGAAAAGTGTTCTGCTCTCTGCCAGCCTTTAAACTCTTTTTAGTACAGTTGAAGATCAGAGTTCAGATTGTAGTGCGTTCCCTGTTTAAATGCATTGTCTTGGGACAGAACAGATTTCACACATGCTTCTTAAAAACAAGAGGAATATGGCTCTGAATAGTTTGTTAAAAAAGAACAGACAACAAAAATTTACTTAACAATAACAGACCATGCACAGGCTTTCAAATGCTTCAGGGTACGTCATGGCAAAAAAGACAGGCTAGGATTAATGACACTGATTTAAATAAATAAATAAAAACACTATGAGGCAAAAATGCATGTAAATGGATATTTCCCTTAGACATTTTCTTTAGTGTAAGAAAGGTCAGCAGCGCAGTTTATTATGCAAACTGCAAAGCGATTACTAGCAGTTCATTGTGAGGGTAAATATTAGTTGATTTTTTAAAAAATCAGGTACTCATGTTTAGTTGTGATAGCCCTGATCCTGAGGCATGTAGGAATCTAGCACTGCGTTTGTCTGTAAAGTGTAGATGTCTGCTCCTGCGTGGTGTAGTGTATGATAGTAGTCAGGCCACATTCTGCATGCAGAGGGCTGTTCTGCGAGTTGCTCTGCTGCTGCTGCTGCTGCCACTGACGTAAAGCCTGGACTGCAGTCTGCATGCTGCTGCCTCACTGCACATGTGTCTCACATTCACAGCATTGACTGCTCCTTAGAGCCACCATGCACTTTCCATTCTGCTTCTGGGCTAAAGAATAACACAGTGTCACTGCGGCACATGCTGAGAGACGGCGAATAGTGTGAGAAATAGGATAGACATTAGAATGTGAGTCACTGCGCTCGACCTATGTTCTCTTCTTTACTTTACTAGAATTTGAGAACAGACTGATGTGTGTTTGAGTGGTTACTCCCAGCATAGAGCTCGGTTAGCCGGGCCTTTGCTCTTTGACATTAATGTCCACTTTAATGCAGAGTTAAAACAGTCCATTCTACAGAGGCTGCAAGTACATGTTACTGACTAAATTTCCTTCGGGATCAATAAAGTATCTATCTATCTATCTATCTATCTATCTATCTGACGTTCTGTTATATTGACATTATGAAGACTTCTAATGTAATGAACTGGCTGGTGTGCATAAAGTGCAGTGCTAACTTAGCCTGAGTTTCAGTGTTTCTGTTCATTGTGGAGACAGATAAAACTGTAGACTGTACAACAACAAGGGTGCTTCTCCCTGATGGTCTAAAGATGCCACTGACTTTAGATTGTAAATTTAAATTATGAAGACTAGTAATGTAATGAACAGATCAGCATAATGCAGTTTACTCTGAGTACAGAGCTTTTGCATGGTCATTGCTGTTTATTATTAATGCTCATTTTTGTGTGGATTTTACACCAGCAAAATGACTTTGTCCTCATATTATTAAAAACATTCCTGTAGACTATAGATTATACTGAAATGCCTTTTCTGAAAGACTGAAATCTGTAAGACTTCATTGATTTAATAAAGGTTTCATGAGGAAAGTCTTAACACCTGAATTTCTGTTTATTCTTCGAGCGAGCAAGTTGGACATTAATATGCAATAACCATTCTGAGTTATTCCACAGAAAACGTGATTTAGTCAGTACGAACTACAACCACGTTCCCCCGTCTTGCGTGTAAGCCGGAACTAGATGCTGATGCTTACTGCTCGTCGCCATATAAATATGTCATTTGTTCTGCCTCTCTCTGTATCGCTCACTGTCTGTATCTCTCTTTCTCTCTCTCTCTGTATTTCTCTCTGTCGGCTCTCTCCTGCTCGTGCTCAGTATTATTGAGCCTTCGTCAGGAGGGCCCACACAAATGACACCCCGTCTTTGTGCCGTCAAGTGCCGTGACAAAGCGCGCTGAGTAAGTACAGAGGCCAGGCGGAGAGGAGGATGATCATGGATTATGTGCCTGTAATGATACTGTAAGATGACACCAGAGAGAGCGCTGCTCTCTCTCTCTCTCTCTCTCTCTCTCTCCTCCCTTCCTTCATTTTCTCTGCCTATCATTCTTTATCTCTGTCACTCTCCTCCCAGTTCTCTCTCATTTGACACAGTAATGTGTGTGTTATTACATGCAGGCTGGGGGAAGGGGGTGATGTTTGACTGCTGTAGCTGACTCTGTGTTAGCAGCCTAAACACACCGTCTGCATGAATCCATGGCCACTTTTACTGCAGAAATGCCAGCTATGTATGTAGACATGCATGTTACTCTGTGTGCATGTGTGTGTGTGTGTGTGTGCGCGTGCGTGCGTGCGTATGTGAATCCGTACCCTCAGGACCTGAAATAGCACAGCACGGAGGTGAGGGGGAGGGGAAGTCAGAAGCTCAGGCATGGAAACGTGCAGATCCTGTTACAGGATCATAATATCACTGAAAAACTCAGGGCTTGCTCCCTCACTCACTTGCTCACTCAGTCCCTTACAGCCCGTAGCTTCCTTGCTCTCTCAACATCTCACTTCTTCACCTGTTCACTTGCTAACTCGCTCGCCCCCTTGGTAACTCATTGCTTTGCTCGCTTGCTGACTCACTCACTACGTTACTCACACTTGCTCTTGCCCCTTTATTTCCTTGTCTACTCACTCACCCCCTCATTACGTGACCTACTCACTCACTGACTCGCTTTCTTACTTGCTCCCTCTCTCAGTCACCCTCTCCCTTGCTCACTCCTTCACTTCCTTGCTCAATTACTTGCTACTTCATTCTCTTGCCTACTCACTTGCCCCGTCAATGCCTGACCTTCTTCTAAACACCCTCAAGCATCACTCCGTCACCTTTTGAAGGTACTCACTCACGGTCTTGCTTTCTCACTTGCTCACTCCTTTACTGCCTCACTCACTTGTCCCTTCATTCTCTTGGCTACTCACTCACCCCCTCATTACCTAACATTCGTCCTCACCCCCTCACCACTTCACTTACTCACTCCCTTACATTTTAAGGCACTCACTCACTCACAGCCTTGCTTCCTAACTTGCTCCCTCGTTTACATAGACTCTTACTTGCTTGCTCCTTTTGTCCCTTGCTTACTTACTTGCTCCTTCATTGCCTGCCCCTGTTCCTCATCACCTCACTTGCTCGCTCCTTCGCCTTTTAAAACACTCACAGCCTCGCTTCCCCACTTGCTTCCTCATTCCCTTGTCTAATCACTTACTCCTCACTTGCACCTTTACACACTCACTCATTTACTCACATGCTCACTTGCTAACTCACTAACTCATGCACTCACTTCTTCTCGCACTCGTTTACTTTTAGTCACTCACCTCGTTTCCTCACTTGCTCCCTCATTCGCTAGCCCCCTCGCTTGCTCACTCCCTCAATCCCTCACTCTGTCCAGAGCGCAGGTTTTCTGTGCTTTTCCAACCAGCACACCCAGTAATAGACTTCATCCATCTTTTCAGTTCCCTCATGTGAAGTTTTCTGTTGTGTGTTGGGTTAGCACACAGTGTGCAGCCAGGCTAGCGGCACTGCAGCGTTTTTCCAGCTCCTGCTCTGGCAGTTCTGTGTTCTCCCGTCCAAAAACCTCAGTCTCGGTTTTTACACTAATTCTGGACTTATCCGGTGCTCTGTTTCACACACTTAGCTACTGGCAGGAGTCGTATCCAGGAAGTTAGCCGCGGCTGAAGCCACACTTTTAAGGCTGCACTGTAAAACGGAGCCATTGCCAGCCATTTTACAACACACTAAAAAAGAGAGAGAGAGAAAGAAGAACGAGCTCTCTTTTGATGTAGTGTCTTTTCTGTTTTATGCAGGTGGGGGGTGTGTGAAATAGGTTCGGGGCTGTGCGCTGGTGCATTAGCGGTGGAGACGCGGCCTGTGTGTGTGAGGGAACAGTGTGTGCTGAGCAAGGCTGGAACACAGCACTCCCCGCTTTCTTTCTCTCCTCTGGCTCCTCCTGTTGTCTCTGTGTGCTTGGTAGATTCAGGTCAGGGGCAATAAGTAGCAGCTGCTCTTTTCCACTGACCCACAACTCTCCCCAAATCTCAGCCTTAACCAGCGCTGAACAGTCAGCTGAACGTCTGCCGGCACCAAAGGACACTAACTACCAGGCCCTGTCTACCTCGGCCACAGCTTCTCTCCTGCACAAAGTAACCTTTCACCCCAGAGATAGAGGGATGAGGATGGAGGGCTCAAGAAGGGTGGAGGAGAAAGAACAGGAGGGAGAAGCAGTAGAGGAATGTACAGGGTGGGGTAACAGTGGCGTTTAAGCACTGCAGACGGAGCTCTGAGTCACAGGGACTCGTTCAGCTGCCCTCACATTCCTCTCTCTAGCTCACTGGAAATGACTGAATTTGTAGGCTTCGCTTAAAGCTTAAGACAATGATTCATAGTACAGCTGCTCATTGTGAACTGTATGGAATTATGGGATTTTTCAGCTCCAAACTTGTATGATGTTATTTATTTACCTGTCTGTTTAGTCACTGAAGCCAGTGTCTTTGAACCCCCATTGGGTTTATATGTGGCCACTCGCGTCAAGTCCTCACATTCAAGTCCTCACGCATCTTATTAAGCATCAAATTATTCATAGTAGTTATTGAGCAATACATTATAGGATTAATAGCATGATTATAAGCCTTAAGGACTCAGTTAAGCAAGCCTGGTTGGTTTTGCCCATCTAATAATAGAAGGAACAAAGATAGAAAGTTCTCACCTTGTCCACTCTCTGATATTTGATGTTTGCTTTTCCCCAGTAAAATAACTGACCAAAATGTAAACCAGTCCACATGTCCCCTCTTTCCACTGTTCCACTGTGTTTTTAGTTCATTTTGAAATTTTGATGAAATCTTTCATCCAGTTATCCCTGAGAATTCCCAAATCCTCTTTTTGGTAATTTCACTAATATTCTCTCGTTGTTTGCTCTTTCAGGGCTGTTGGCTCATATCCCTAGGATTTGTACATGTCCAGTTTCTAAACCAATCTTTTATCGACAGCAGCAGTAGAAGAACAGGCTGAAGGGGTTACTGAACAACCTGCCCTGACACTTCTTTTCATTTCTTACTAGGGCTGGACGATATGACAATAACATCACAATACCTCAAGACGTTTCGATTGTGCAGTACACACGTGCATCACAGTATTGCGTTTCTCTAAGGTTTGTTAAGCTGCAAACAGGCTGCATATACTATAGGTCTAATTGCGCTCTCTATTAATGGATTATACAGCTGGTTGGTGTTCTTTAAAGAGTAGTACCCAAACAGTGTATCTCCATAATGATAAGGTTATAGGAGACTGAAAAACATACTTTTACATTTAATGCAGGTTGATGTACCCAATATTGTGTAAGACTTTATTTCTGACTGCTTCAATATAGTAAGGTAATTTAGCACAGTAACATGAAGATTGCTATATCACAGACCCCTGTTTCCTGGTCTACTTGCTTTTACTTATCAGTAATGATTTTACATGTTCAGCATCCCCTGAGTGATGGACTAGTCCATAGCTGGTTTGTTCCCTATTCGAGGACTTTGCTTTTCGAGGGTGTGTGAGTGGTCTGTTTCGGAGTGGAACTTGTTCTTCTCCTCAGCACACATTTTTATATTCCGATCGGAAGCTGTAGAGCGAGAGAAGAGAAACATTTCTATTTTTTTTCCTCTAACTTCCCTCACCCCCTCCTTCTCCTCTCTCTCTCCCTCTCTATTTCTCTCTCCCTCACTCCCTCCCTCCTCTACCTCTTTGTCATCTTGTTGGGTGGATTCCCAGCTGACTGTGTTTGTCATGGTAACAGGCAGCGAGGCAGCGGGCCCAGCCACTTGCACTTCCTGACTGAGTGGAAATGCCTGGCAGAGCTGCGGCTGCGCACTGCTCGCATACACGTGCGTGTGTGTGTGAGCGCACAGACAGGCCAGGGTGCATGAAGCTGTCAGCCCGGATTAGGTTCAAGCTCACTGCAATGCTGCCTACTGCTACTGGGCTTTACTTTATGGTAATGAGAAGAGGCCTCACGGACAGGCTTCTTTCTCTCCGGCTCCGTCCCTCCCTCCTTCCCTCTCGCTCTCTTTCTCTCTCGGTTTCTGTCTCTTCCCTCTCGCTCTTTCACTCTTTCTCTCTTCCCTCTCTTTTGCTTGTTCATTCTCTAATTCTTCCCTCGCTCACACTTTCTCTGTCGTCTCTCTTGCTCTTTCTGTACCTGCTCCCACGTTCTCTTTCTTTTTTCCCCATTTTTTCCTTTTTTCTTCCTTCTTACTTTCTCTTTCCTGTTACTCTGTCCCCCAGTCTTTCTCTTTTCCCTGTCACCCTGTCTTCCACTCTCACTTATTTTAGTTCTTTCTCTTGGTTGCTCTTGCTTATCTCTTTGCATTTCTCTATTCCATCTCTCTTGTTCTCCTCTCTCGTTCTTACTGCTGCATGTCTATATGAGCACTGAAACACACTGCATGTTTATGCTCTGTGAAATGTTACGAAGCTTGAAGGCTCAGTACTGATTTGCTGGTGAGTGTTAAGCTGTAAACTCAGGACAGATGATTCTAAAATGTTCAGAACTGAGAGCTTTTCACAAAGAGGAGAAATCAAAATCGCTGTTTATCATTTGTTTTTGTTTTTTTAACAGGATCTTACAATAATGAATATGAATATGCATTGTCTACATCTGCTCTCTCTCTTCTGCGTGCACCTCCTGTTCTTTCTCTCTTTTTCCTGTTCTCTCGGTCTTGCTGTCCTTCTCTCCTTTCTTTTCCCTCATGTTTTTTCTCTCTGTTTTTCTCTTTTTTCTCTTTTCCTGTCCAATCCTCTACTATCTCTCTCTTTCTCTCTCTCTCTGTCTCCTCATGTTCTTTCTCTCTTCTCTTTCTCTCCCTATCCCTCTTTTTTCCCTTTACTCTGTCAATAACGCTTTCTCCTTTTCACTCTCACCTACTGTTCTCCATCAGTGTCTTTTGCCTCCTGTTCCTCTCTCTCTCCCTCTCGCTCTCCCTCTCTCTCTCTCTCATGCTCTCTTTCTCTCTACCTCTCTGGCGCTCTCTTTCTCTGTGTCTCTCGCCCACTCTCTCCGCAGCGGCGTGGTGACTCAGTGTACTGTAACAACATGGCGGCCCCTGAGAGAGGTTGTAAATCTCAAGTATGCTCTTTCTGCCGGTACAGTAGCCCCGGCGTGCCGTGCTGTTGCTGTTTGCTAACATGGGACCGGGGGTCCGCTCCCTCTCTCTCACCCAGCCAGCCACTCGGCTGCCCTGCTGCCCTCTGCCTACTCCCCACTGCGTCCTGCAGACGCGACAGGAGCCAAAAAACAGCACTTCGTTCTCGCATGACACATTTACACCGTGAGCTCTTACTGAAAGTCTGACACACACTTGCCTCCCTCCTCTCAGCAGCATGTCTCAGGAAGCAGTAGTCAGAGCAGGATTCCTGTACCCTTCTTCCCGTCTACATGTGAACTCTAGAACTGCATCTAAGAATGATCCTGAGGTCCATACGCTTGCCTTCGCTTTAATGCAGATATCATAATCGGATATCATCTGTATAATCAATAATGTGAAACTTCTCAGGCTGCTTTCTAATGTAAAACATGTTCAAAAAGTTGATGCATTGTTTTTGTTGTCTGTTTTCAGCCCCTGTGTAAACAGTTCCTCCCGTCACATTTGTGCATGCCATAAATAATCCGATCTGACTTGAGATTCCATAACCTGCTGAATAGTTTCTTTAAGAAGCAGAATCAGATAGAACTTTTGTGAACTCAGGAATTTCCGCCCGTATCGAACCCGTTTATGTGGTTCTAAGGGTTCTGAGAGACTGATAGCAGGTTGAATTACTTGTGCTTTATGAAGTTGCTGGTTTGCGTAAAGCACTGTCCCCATGTTGTGTTACCTTATCTGTTTGGCACAGTTGTAACGTGAGTCGTTGTGTGCTCTTTCTTCTCTGCGGCGGCGGCACAGAGATTGTAGTGAATCTCACCCCAGTGGAGGCTCAGAATGCTAATATGATGACAGCTTGCGGGCCAGTGTCATGGCAACAAAGCTACAATCTGGTAATAGAAACGGTCTTTTTATTTTTAACCCAAGTCAACTTGTTGCTGCTCCAACCAACTGCTGTTTGGGTTGGCTGTCTGTTTCGTTGGTCGTGTATTTTGTCCGACATGCCATGTACCAGCTCATAATGTTTATCTGCCTTTATTTATGATGACTTCAGTTTACGTGCCTAACAAGTTTTAACATACCATCTCATCAACTAAATGCTACATGGTTCCTGCCAAAGGAGCATTTTTGTACTTAAATGTGGTAGTTTAGTCTTTATGGCTTTTCATTTTGTAGATTTATCTTCTTGGCTTAAGTTTAATAAACTATGTTTTACAAATCACTGTTCTTGCTAATCATTGTTATTATAGAAATGTGTATGTTTCATACACATTTTGAGCTTTCGTGTTTGATTTTCTTTCACTAGAACCTTATGGAAGTATTTATATGACCATGGTTTTTGTTTGTGTACTAAAATGTGGTATATGTAATTTAGTCATTTGGCAAGAAATAAGAAGTACAATACAATTTGGATGGGATGTGTTTTCAGGACACATAACATGTGAAAGCAGGCTACTTTCCACAAAACTTATCACCTTCTAAATTGTAATCGTTAACAATAACACCCAGGCCAGTTTGATTTGGACCACAGACAATACAAGGAAATACTTCCCTGAGTGCCTCAATACTTAAAGAGGATTTTTATATTTCTGCATAATTAAATGGCTGAGATGTAAACAAAGTCGTTCAGGCTGGTAAAATGCTGTTATAGAGAAACTTGCCGAATCAGATAGGAGCCAGATGTCTGAGGAGTTTAGCACCTCTTAATGCTATCTCACAGAACATTATTACATGAAATAGTCACGCATATGCGGCCTGTTGCCTGAGACATTGTTTTACATTCGTTTTGATATAAGGTTTTGACCTACAACTAGTTTTCTTAATTTATTCATGGCAGAGGTGTACACCCATGGCAACAAACCACCAGTTTGTTGCAGGTTGTTGACCGTTACCATCGTCAACATTATATACATGTATTCAGAAAACATGTGTAGGTTCCTTGGTGGTTTTGGATAGTAAATAAAATGGCAGCATTTGCGTTGTAAATATTGTGATCACTGTAAAAGTTTTCTCTACAATTAACCTGTTCAAACCAATGATTTAGTGACTACATTGTGCAGAAATTAAGAAAAGAGTCCCTGTTTAAAAAATTTGGACTAAAAATCACAGAGAAAGTCCAGTAATAATTTAATTACCAGACATGTCCATGTAAAGCTAATCCCATCTAAATAGTTCCCAACAAGAACCTTTTGGCGCAGCATCTGATGTTCTCTTTCTCTCTTCTTCTCTATCTGATACAGATATATGTTGGGTAAAGGAGCAAAGCGGAAGTTGGACGAGGATGACGAGGGCGTGGAAGGCAAAGCGCTGGCGGCTGACGGCCTCTCCAAGGTGTCTTACACGCTGCAGAGGCAGACCATCTTCAACATCTCTTTGATGAAGCTGTATAACCAGCGGGCGCTGGCCGAGCCCAGCCTGGAGAAGCGTGTTCTCATCAACAACATGCTGCGCCGCATCCAGGAGGAACTGAAGCAGGAGGGCAACATGCGACCACTTTTCTTCCCTCCGTCTCCTCCGCCGGACGACCCAGTGGATGAGGGTTTTCGGGAGGCACAACCAGCCTTTGGTGCACTTTTGGTTGCGGCTACACCCCTGGCGCCGCCTCCAGCATCTCCTGCTCCACCTCCGCCGCCACCAGCCCCAGCTCTGGGCAGCCAAACGCCACTGGACGCCTGCCTCACCCCAGCCTCTCTGCTGGAAGAGGACAACGCTGCCTTTTGCACATCACCGCCCCCTTCACTTTCACCCCCACCCCTTCAGGACGTCCCATCTAGACTCCATCCACAAGTGGGCGGAGACAGTTTCTCCTCAGCCCTAGATGACATTGAGGAGCTGTGTCCAGCAGCCCAAGCAGCAGGGCCTACACCTACCTCCCCCTCCGCACTCACAGTGGCCCTCCACATGCCCCTCCAGTCCCCTAACCAGGCTAGTGGGGCCTCAGACTCCAAAGACTGCAGCAAATCCTGCAGCCCCAAACTTGAGGGCCTAAACCCGATACCCCTGGAACGTCCATCTGCAGCCTTAGGAGCCAGCGACTCGAAACTGATGGAAACCCTCCCTCCCAACGGCATGGACATGAGCACTTCCCCCTCTGCCTCCTCTTCCTCAGGCTTCCTCACAGACCTGGCCCTGGACGATATCCTTTTTGCAGACATCGACACATCCATGTACGATTTCGATCCATGCACATCTACCACGGGGGCTGCTCCCTCCAAGCTGTCACCCGTGGTGACGGCCGACGACCTCCTCAAGACTCTTTCTCCTTACAGCGGCTCCTCTGCTGCCGTCAGCTCTAACCAGCCTTTCAAAATGGACCTCACAGAACTGGACCACATTATGGAGGTCCTGGTAGGGTCATGACCAGGTCTGAGAAGGGGAATAGGAGGAGTAGATGCAAAAATAAATCAAAGATTTTTAGATACAAAATGTAAAAAAGCTGAAGAACGTTGTGGGTGTTTTGTACAGTTTTTTGATTTTTAAGACGAGGCAATTGTAATAATAATAATCAATGGTGATGTCACCCAGTACTACTTCTCAAAACACTGTGCATGCACTGTGCTCGCCTTTCCCAAAAAATGAACATGAAGGAACACACTTGGCTTCTTGTCAGATTTGAGTGCCTTCATTGAAAAATGACCACTTGGGTAGATCTCCTGTCCTTTTGTTATCTCTTTTTCATTTCTCAAAATAAGCAGAGAAGGAGTAGCAGCTCTCTTTCCCCTTCGTCAGCATACAGGTGCAAGAATGTGCTATGCCGGGCCTATTTGCGTGTCACTTTCATTTTCACTAAGCACAACACAATTTTCAGAGGACCCTGGTTTATGTGTGGTTTTTTTTTTTTTTTTTATGTTTATGTCATTGACATTTAAGAAACTATTGAAATAGCTGTGCTCCCACTTTAATGTCCTGACTGAACCAAACTCCCACTCTATAATCTCTAATATGACATGTACATATTCACCCTGACTGGCTTATTTATATATGAACTTGGTGTAAATGTTGAGAATCAGTGTAGAGAAATTTGCCTTCTACCAAATTTCAGTCATCTGCATTGGTCACTTGGGTTCAGGCAATACGTGCACACTGTATTGATGTGTTTTAGTCCTTTTCTTGAATGGGAAATAACCAAGTGAATGTTAAGTCCCTTTATTCTGTAAGACATGTATGCAAATAATACCCTCCTGATCAAAAGGCAAAGTGCGAACAACTTTTAAGTCACTTTTGTCATTATCTGTTGAAATGCATGAACATAACTTCCTCTTTTTCTATGTTTTGGATTTTCAGTGCTCATAAGAAATGCAATTTCATTTAAAACACTACACCGGTGTGCAGGAAGTGAGTGCGTTCGTGCCTGTTTATGCAAAATAGATCTTTGCTCATGTTATAGGCAGCCTCAGAATTATGGTGATTCATTTGTTCTTTTCTTTTGCGTCTCATCTACGCTTGTTTGCCAAACATTTCTTCCGCATCCTGCACTCTCCAATGGTACGGTATACATATGATTGCATGCAGTGTTGCAATATCATTGTACAGAAGCCAGCTATAGGATTTTAGGTGGGTTGGTTGTATTTGACCTTATTTATACCATTGTTTGGTTGAGTTTTACTGATTGCCATCTGCTTGTGTCTAAGCAGTGTTGTCCTCGACTCCCTTTAGTCTCTCAGCTGGGATTTCTCTTGTTGGGTTTTGGCCAGTAGAGATGGTCACAAAGATCTTAGAAGTTACCATAGAGGATTTGTTTATATTTCCAAAACCTTTCCATTACCATCACTTATTCCATGGTTAAAATGCAGCCTGTGTGCAGCAGCGGGCTAAAGAAATGCCTTCAGCTCTGCACCTCACTACAAACCTAGTCAGTCTAACTGGACTTTGTCTTTTCAGCTCAGTCCTGACCTTCGTGTGCAAAGGGACCATTTCTCATATCATCTGCTTAGTGTTATAGACCCATTCACTAGAGAACACTCTTCCTCAGTGAAGACTTCAGGATCAATATCATTTCCCATCACAGTCAGATTTCAAGCGCACGTTTGCTTCGTAACGTGGAGTCACACAGGCCTCATCAGACAGTGCAGACCATTTCAATAGGAGCTTTAATTCACTATTTACAGAGAAGCCTTCAGTGGGAGTGAGTTTGAACAGGTCACAGCCAGAAGCGCTGGAGAGATTATCTGAGAATTAAACACGATAATGAGCAGGAGTATGAGAGCCAAGCAGACAATACTATTCAGTCATAATTATAATTACTGATTATTTTAAGATGTTTGGATTTGGAGTGATTGTTTTTGTTTTAAATTATTTATTCTTCGTTTCCTGTGTAAATATATTTATTTTGATGTGAAGCTACCATCTGAATTGTAATGTGTACAGAATGTATGGTAGGAATGTACTCTGCTTATAGGAATGTATCATGCTTAATGAATTGGGTTGGAAGCCATGTTTTTCTGTTTTAAAAATGCATTATTTTGTCTCTTGTTTTGTTTTCCTACATTATAATTTCGGGGTGGTGTTTGTGGCTGGTTCTAGGTCGACGCCTCTGACCCCTATTTAAATATGAGTATTTAATGTCTGTGTATTTCTGTTTGTGTGCAAGGGAAATGTTTGAGAAGCAATATTTTATTCGCAGAGGTTCAGACTCCAAAGCCTTTTTGTTTTGTTTTTGTTTTTTTTCTCTGAAAAAAAAGTCTGTCGCTAACCCTCAATGCCAAAACGTGTGAAGAGCAGAAGTGAATGATTTCTGATGCTGGTTACTGTTAGAGTTGACATGGTGTCTCCTGTCTTCAGCCTGTGCTACCAGCAGGCCACCTGTTCGGGGAAATAAAAGTAGTTGAGTGGTTTTTGAGAGAGACCACCGGTGGGGAAGGGGAAGGGTGGGGGGTTGAACCTCTTCTTCTACTCAGTAAGAGAGGCTGTATTTTCCACAGACCTTGGAGCTGTGCCTTTTTCTATGCAATTACCAACATATTCATTTTGAGAGAAAAATGAACCCATCAACTGATGATCACTGTATTTGCATCAAGGTGTGGACTGTAGAATATATATAAAATATGGACAGGCGTCTATGAATTTGAAACAGTCTTACTTTTGTAGTTTTATATCATACAATAAACTATTAAAAAATAAGTTCCATGTCTATTTTGTCCTTCTTTCATTTCACTCTTGTTATACTCTGGGCTTATTACTGAGTTGTAAACAAAAAGATATTATTTTGCAACTAAAAATAATATGTACGATTGTTCTTTTGTCCAAAGAAATACATGTATATTCAAAACAACAACAGGAGAGGGCAAAATGTGTAAAATACTTTTATTCCAGACATATTTTGCTACATTCATTATTAATTTGTTACAGAGTTACAGCTTGTGTGCTTAAATTGTAACATTCTTTAAAGCATTGATCTGTAATTTTGAAAGTAATCTTGTGCCCACAGACAGAAGCTTAAGAGGTGAGTATGGGTCTCTGCCTTCTAAATACCCCATAAGCTTAAAATGAATACATCCACTATATTTCAGGCTTATTGTTTCATAATTAATTTTAATGATAGTTACGTAGTTCGGGTAGTGAGCATAAGCCCGCATTCAGATCCTTTAGTGTGGCTCTCTATCCAACTGATGTCCTTAAATGAATAGATGAAGTTCAGACTTGTTATTTACTTAATGATCTTAATAATTCAGTAACTAATATAGTTATTACATTGTAAGTTATTAGAAAGTTTGAAGGGTCAGTCTTTGCTGACCAGCAGCCCCATTCGCTTGAATCACTCTCTCAGGCTGTTTCACTCTCTCCCTCCATGTCTTTGAGCAGATACTGGGCATTTATCTGCATCAACAGTTGCCTCCATTTTGCACTGGTGACTCATGAGCTGCTAGCAAGAGTCTATTTCCAGCATTGGGGCCACGACGCTGTGGAAAGCATAGGGCTGCGTCTAGCCTGTGAGTGAGACAGTGGGGAAGTAGTGGCCTACTTGCTGTCAGGTCATTGAGGATGTTTTTCCCCCCTTACGCGCACTCTGTCTTTATGTGACAGCTGAGTCACTCACACTGCAATCACTGTAACCATCACTCATTTTCTAGGTCTCTTTATCACACGGTGTTTTCTTATCCTCTTACTTTGTCACTTCTGTGACTCTTATATTAACTGAATCAGTTAGGTATGTGTAATTTGTGTAGTTTAAAAGTTAATAGACGTTTAGTGCCATGCTGAGCTGATTTAGAGGTGCCTGGGGTTGGAACTTTAAAAATATTAGCACAGAATATATTTAGCATTATTATCTTTTTTTAAAAATGACTGAACAGATTTTATTGTGAATTATATGACTACAACACAATTGTAATTGATACATTCAAAATCAGTAAATAAGTAGTAAATAGTAAATAATAATGAGTTCAAGGCTAAAACCCCAAAACTGTACATGTGTAACTATATATATGTGTAAATGTGAACCTGGGTATTTCTATTGATTTGTCATACCTTATGTATTAATGCCTCAAAACATCTTAACCATAACTTTAATGTCCTCTGAACCGCCAACTTGCCGTATTTTGATTTAGCTGCATTACGTATAGCAAGGTTTCTCTGCCCTGGCCCTGGAGAGCTGTCTTCCTGCAGAGCTACGTTCTGACCACAATTTGCCACTACTGCTCCAGCTAATCAACCACTTCCTAAGTGCCTGATTGGCTGGATCAGATGTATTACAGTTAATTAAGGGATGGGGCAGTTTATTGGACACAGGCTGGATCTGTACTCCTCAGGACAGTAGCTCTTCACAACTAGTGTTCTAGACCGCTGACATTCAGTTACATGACGTACATGCAAAAGTTTAGAGGCTTCTGGTCAAACCATGCTTTGGTTTTCTTCATGTTTATGCACAATTACTGTGTCTTTGCTGGGTTTGACATAATCAGGAAAAAATAAAACAGAAAACAAAAGTAAAATTTGTGTCTCTTTTTCATTAAATCTGCAAAACGTGTGATATGACTTAAGGTGTTGAAACCTTTGTAAATGACTGTGTAGTGTATAAAAAGAAGCTGAGTCATTGTGAGATTATTCTCACAGGCTAAAGAAGACAAGTCTTGTGCTGAGACGTTTGCAAAAGAATGAGAAAATACCTTTATCTATGTCATATCTATAAATCTAAATAAATAAATGCAAATACAATTAATTGCAATGTGTTATTTAGCATGTTGCACTATTTCTATTCCTCAGTGATATCTTCACCCTCCCAGTATCATACCTGAGACAAACAGCAACAAAGATCTTGGAGCCCCTGAAGCTTAGTGTCCCTCAATGACTTACACTGCTTATATCATGACAAGACGCTGTGCTTTTCCATTAACCCTTTAATTAGATGCAGAAATGATCTTCACTGGGTCCAACAAGTCGACAAATTCCTTCCCATTAAGCTTATAAATAAACCCAAATAGTAAGACCTCTCTCTCTCTCTCTCGCTCTCTCTTTCTCTATGTTGTTCATTATTATATCATTAGACTTTTCAAACTTCCATTACAGTTCACAGTATCTGATTGGTTTACAGCTTATCCTGATCCTTCAACAACTCTGAGCAAAGACAGCACAAAAATACACTTTAGACCCCCTCAGTACTGACCCCCACATACACCTGTCCAGGAGACCAACTGTGCTCTCTCTCTCTTTCTCTCACTCCCTTTTTTCACTCTCTCTCCTACTCTTTACCTTTAAATAAAGATTCTATATAATTACACAGTTAGGAAATGATACTGAATGTTCAGAGAAAGTTTAGATGGGAATCGCATATTTCTCCCTCTACAGTGCATAATATCTTAAAACAATTCAAAAAATCTGAATGAATTTCAGTGCTTAATGGACTTAACCCTGAGCTAAACACATGTGATCTCCGATCTCTGAGACAGCACTGCATCAAGAACCATCATTCAACAATAGCTGCTATAACCACATGGGCAAGGGATTACGTTGACAAACCTTTGGCACCTAAAACCTTACTGTGCAAAATAGCCTTAAGCTAACCATGTCCAGTAGCACCATCAACGTCTCTGGGTTTGGAGCCCTTTTGAATGGACCACCACACAGTATAAATGTGTATGTTGGTCAGATGAATCAGTATTCCAGTATTCTTTTTTGATAAAGTGAATGCCTTGCGCTTCAGGACAAAGACGGAAAAGACCATCCAGACTGTAATCAGCGAAGTCTAAAAGCCGGGGTCTGTCATGGGGTCAGTGTGTCAGTGCTCTGGGAAATCTAAATCTGTAAATATAAATACACAAATCACTGCTTTCTTTTGTATATTCCACATTGTCCAAACCTTTTTGATTTGGGACTGTACATCAATGAATGCTATTATTGCATGAAATTGTGTGTGAGTACACTGTCTGATGCTCAGATGTTGTTTTGTTATAGATTTGAGATTTTGTACTATAATGCCGTTTTGAAATGTATTGATGACAGAGGTCTGCCCGGGGAAAAACACTTTTTTCACACTACTAACAGCCCAT
Organism: Prochilodus magdalenae; assembly: GCA_024036415.1. Taxonomy (NCBI): domain Eukaryota; kingdom Metazoa; phylum Chordata; class Actinopteri; order Characiformes; family Prochilodontidae; genus Prochilodus; species Prochilodus magdalenae. Next base: position 281,013 of record JAMWET010007136.1, read on the forward strand.
ATAAAATGCAGGTTTACTATTTTGGCTTTGGATGTAAATATAATGGCTGCATTAGCATTGTAGACATTTTGACCCTGGTTAGTTTTACCACCACTGTAATGACATATGAATTTTCTGCAATGCATCATTTTACTCTGAATTGCTTGTTTACTTTCTAAGCAGCTGAATTTCGGTATAATTTTGTTGAAAAATCAGTGGAATTCCCCTTAATCTCTACACGGAGGGCCCTTACAGCACTGTCAATACACTGCGTCCCTACCCTCTACCCTCTCCATCTCTGTATTCGCTGTACACCCTCTCTCTTTCTTTATTGTTTGCTGTATATTACAGGGAGATATGTTTAACCAACAGCATGCTGGTTTGATCACTGTAAATATTCCAACTGCTGTGACAAAATAACACACAGGACTATTCAGCAATTAGAGGAGCGAACATGGTCAGAGAGACAAACTGCCTAAGCAGCTGCATTTATAATTGGATTCTGCTCAGTTCACAGAGGCCATATACAGCCTTCCTTGTTTCTGCAGAAGTAGAGAGAGAGAGAGAGAGAGGGAGGGAGGGACGGAGGGAGGGAGAGAGACTTTCTCTTTCTGTCTCCTCCTATCTCTTTCCTCCTCTCTCTTTACTTCTCTCTCACACTTTTCTCTTTCCCCCGTTCTCTCTCTCTCCCCGTTCCCCCTCTCTCTCCCTCTCTTCCTCTCACTCTCTCCTCCCTCCCTCTGAACCCCCCACCCCGCACCCCCCGCGCTGTCAGGTTGGCTTTGTGCGGATATGTGAATGATCGTGTTCTGCTCGCGTTGTGGCTGTGGAGGGAATGGAGCCACGCCTTCTCTCCGCCAACCACAAGCCCTGCTCAGCACACACACACATGCGGCCACACATGTTTATATAACGCCTACGTCAGCACAGCAGCGCCCCTGACGACTGGAATTTGAATTGCAAGATGTAGAAGCCCCCACATTTCTTTCTACCCCCCCACCCTTCCGTGAGGAACATGCTTAACTGGTGATGCCACATCGCTGGTTTGGCGTTATTATCAATCAAACATTTCACATACCAATGCCTGCGACTCTGATTCATAAGCCTCGTATAACCCTACACCTAACCAAACGATACACTGAACCGATCCTAGTCGAGCTGCATGTCCAGTGTGAGATATTTAAGTCATGTCTGAATGATGCAAGTAGGTTCACTTAACCTGAATGTTTTTGAATGTTCACTAAAAGGCGAGACTCGGACGTTTGTAAGAAGTAAATACTGTAACACAACACATTCCTTAAAGGGGAATTCCAATTATGTGTCAAAACCTCTGCGTAAATAAATAGTCGATTCAGAGTGGTGTGATGCAGGATGCTCAGTTCTAGAGAAACTTACTGAGTCAGAATTGTTCATAGCATTGCTGACTGGAGGTCTCTGAAAAGTTTAAAGGAGCAATATGTAACTTTATGCAATTTGTCAAACTAGTTCGGCTCCAGTACTTCGTCCTCTATTTTCACTCCAACCCCTTTTTACTTACCAGTAAACGGAAATGATGGAAATGTTAATTCCTGTGTTTTTTGTCACTTGTTTATTTTGTTTGCAAATGTGTTTTATTGCTGAGAGTGGGCAGGGTTTTTTTCCTTATCTCCTCATGTGGGTCTATGTGATGCAGATTGATGCTACAGTCACTCACTATCGTCTCTTCAGCTCCAAAGTGGTATTACAAGACAGGACGGGTTGGGGCTAGCTGGTTAACATGCTAACATAAGTAAATATCTCTGTAGCATGATACATAGATATCTTCGACAGACTGTCAACCATTGACAGACTATTTTTTACATTCTGTAAATAACCTGGCTATTCTGAGAGAGAGGGAGAGAGAGAGAGAGCGAGAGAGAGAGGCGGGTTGGGGGGTGGCGGGGTGGGGTAGGTTGGGGTTAAATCATCATACATATAGCTCCTTTAATGCTTCTTTAAGCTACATCAGAGAAAATTATTACATGAAGTGATTCAGAACATTTATGAATGCTGCCCAATGTCTGTTTTTATAACAGATTTGAGAAGAACCAGAATCTTTATTTTCACAAGTATGTCACGCATTCAAGGAATTTGTCTTGGTGAAAGCACATCAGTACGACATGTTACAGGAGCACAGACTGTTAAAAAGCATTACGCTACGGGAAAAGTACAATACGATAAAATTAAATAGAATAGAGAATAATAATAACAATATTAATAAAGACTCCAAAATGTGTTAAAAAGATATATGCGTATTATAAGTATGTGGATATTCAATACATAAGTGATTCTGAGCCATATTAAGTATTGTTTACAGAATCTGTACAGCTGTGGAAATAAGCGTTATGTTACAGAGGAGTTACTGTAATGCAGTGAGAGTCAGTTCAAGTATGAGTTTGAAAAGTCATTCATGATGTGGAGGTAAGTGCAGAGTGTTGTAACACAAAATAGTCTTTCCACATTTCCAGCTATTTCACCACTATCATCACAGAAAGTCTCCGAAGACATCTGTAGGTTCACAAGTGGTTCAGAACAGTCAATAATTTGCGCTGTAGATATTGTGAACCCTGAAAAGAAGTCAGACAGTTTACCTACAACTTCACATCAGATCACTCTGAATGACTTCACATCTCAGTGACTGACATTACATCAAGAACGGCAACTTGTTTAAGCCACATGCGTTGAAATAGCAATATCGTTTGTCACCAGCTAAATAAAGACCTTCAGATGTAAATATATCTAAGCTACTTACAACTTGCATCTGCATTCAAATATATTTAGATATTTATATATTTAGCCTTTTCTCTCGACTGAAAGGCTTTATCATGTAACATTGAGCTGGTGCAGACATGTCAGTGCAAAGGTCTCCGAGAGTTAATGATTATGAAGGACAGAGTAGTTCTCAGTGGAGATATTGAAAAGCAGTCCAGAGATGGAGGAAGCTGAGCAGCAAGAAGCAGATTTGATGAGACAGCTTTAATAATTTATCATGAGTAACTTGGTGAGATGCGGAAAAAAGATTCCTGAACACAAAAGCCCTCCTACTTGTACATTTAAGCTAATATGACTGATTAGTACACGAAAACAAGTTTCTCTTTCAGAATGAACACATGCGAAAAAGGTACATTAGCTTAACCCCTTAACTCTGGGCCTATTATTCAGTTACTAAACCTCCATTTCCATAATTAAATTGTTGAGATGTACACAAAGTCTGTCAGAATGACATGCTGTGAAATGCTGTGGTGTACTCAAACTTGTCAAAACTGAATTCTTTACAGTGGTGGCCTCCCAAGTGTAAAGTTGATAATGGTAGAGCAGTGGTAAATCTGACAACACACTGCATGTAGTTCTCTGCCGTGAATGTGTTTAAAATATGAGCTTAAGGGAAAACTTGATCACCATGCTATCATAAAAAACAACGTCTCAGCCGTCAGCCATGATATTCATAACCATTTCCTGTAAAAACGTTCAGTGAGAAAGCTTTTAAAGGCATTAACCGTCTGGTTCCTATCTCCACCGCTGTGAGCAGTTCTGACTCGGTGCCTAGTTTCTTTAGAACAAAGCATTTCAAAGCAAATCACTCCGAAAGACTTTCTTTAGATCTTGCTAGCTTAATTACACAGATATTTTGGAAAAAGTACAATTCCCCTTTAAGACTTATCATCCTGTTATTTCTATGTGTTATTCACTATAAAGCTAAAATGTATTTTTATAGAGTTTATAAAGGTAATTGTGTTAAACTAGCACTAACAAACACTTTTTTCTTCTGCGCTCCTATGATTTATGTTTTGACATAACCAAGTAACCTGGCTGCTCAACACAGTCACCTTGCTAACCCTCCAACAGTAAGGCATCATGTGATCAATAAAACAACAAGAGAGTAGCTTATAATGAGGTGGTTTAAGATTGCTTATTCTTTGCTTTTTACAAAAAAGAACATTTGAGTAAGAAGGCTTAGAAATAAAGAGAGATGGATAGATAGAGAGACAGAAATGATCTCAGTTATCATCAGCAAATGAGTGACCTTTAACATGATATTTAGGACTAACAGCCCTTTACAATAAGCCGTCATTGTGGGACCACAGTAACGCATACTGAGCCCACCTGCGTGCTTGCCCTGGGGTGCGTGAGACAACGCGTGTGATTGCATACGTGTGCATGAGAGTGTTCATGTGATTTCCAGCGTGCGAGTATGCGGGGGGAAAGGCCCAAAGAGAGGAGCCAGAACAGGAAGTACGAGGCAGACCACACACAGCTGCAGCATGGAAGCAGTGGGTGTGAGGAAGTGTGTGGGAGTGTGACATTCAGAAAACACACAAACAGCCATATTCAGCAAGGCTGTGAGACAGAGAGAGAGAGAGAGAGAGAGAGAGAGAGAGAGAGAGAGAGAGAGAGAGAAAGGGAGAGAGAAAAATAAAAACAAATGAAGAATCATAAGCAGTGTTGAACATCATGGAAACAATTACATGATAGAAACTAATGAGGATTAAAGGTCCTTTCAGCAAGTCTTTATCAGACAGCTGTAATTCAGCTGGCACGGGCCTTTACTCTTTATTGACACCTGCTCTGCCGAACCTGTCCAGTTCAGGAGCAGCATTTTAGAACTTCCATTTAGGCACATTTTCCATTACTTTTTACCATTTACTTTACCATTTACTTTCAGGACACCATTACATCCTATCATAAAACCATCAAATACATCTTCACTCAGCCCCAGGACAAATGTTAAATTATTAGGACTGTGATATCAACAAATCAGGAAAACACAAAACTCCATTGGTCCTATTAGAGTCCACAAGCAGCCAACAGAAACCTTTAATATGGTTGATGGTTTTTGTCAGCTGAAGTGCTGGATGCTGACTGCCTGCATGCGAGGCAGACAAAGTGTGCATCAGGCCCAGGTGGGCACGGCCCGAGCTGTGCCCAGTGCCAGGCCCGTCTGTAGGGCTTTCCGCCTGAGCAGGTGAGGAGAATGGAGCAGTGGGAGAGGAGGCCTGCACTGCTGCAGCATTAACCTAATTACAGCCTGGCCCCACTAAATAAACACTTATTAAATTTGCATGCTCAAATACACTTATGTGCGGACTGGGTCACAGTGCATGCTGCCTTCACCGCCACTGAGAGAAGAACACCCGGAATCCACACACTACTTTCACCCAGTTCCTACCTACAGTGGATTTGCTTATGGTCAAGTCAGATAAGTTCATGTCCCTGGTGTCACTAGCCGGTTTGTGCCTGGGAGACTTTAATATCATTATTAAATGAGTTTACATAAAATATAATAAAAGCAAACTCCACATTTAGCAGCCAAATAATTACCCTAGTAATGACCAAGCCAGTAGGCCTATATATAGACCTTCACTCTCTTCCACTGACTGAACCATATAATATGCCCTTTACACACTTATCTGGTTTATTGCACAACACTGCCCCCAAGTGTGTTCAGGGATTGTTTACAACCAGCATTCTTGGCGCTTGACTTGATCTAAAAGAAGAATTCTCCGGTCTTAAAGTGTTTTTTGTGAGCTGTAATTAAATTCATCCACCATGGCATGATCTGAGATGGTTAATTGCACCAATTCAGAATTTCAGTACAGCCGTGGAGAAGGTAACCATGAGACATAATGTATTCTAATGTACTTACTGTCAAAAATGACCAGTGAAACTGCAGGTGCCTGGGTTTTTATATCGTTGCTATCTGAAGAAAGCAATGCATCTGAGTTTTGATGATTTTTATTCTTGTACATCAGTTAAACATGGCTGTTGTCCTTTAATCTGTGTGCAAAATTTTCATGTTGAATATTTCAAAATGACATGAAGAGAAACACCTCTATATTAACTTACACCGACAGTTAGAAACTTCTGTAAAGTCACTATATTTAAGATGCATGTTTATTTATTTATTTATTTATTTATTTATTTTGTGGACAGTGATGGTATGGTATGATGTTAATTCGGTAAATATAAAAATAAAAAACTACATTTTAAATATTCATTTTCTGTGATGTATTAGAAGTATTTACTTCTAAAGGGCATTAAAGGCTTGGAACATCTGACTCGATAAGTGTCTATGGAATAAAGCCTTTTCATCAAACCCCTCTGAATGACTTTTAAGTTTTACATTTTAATGGTTTAATTAAGCTGTTAAAAATGCAGAAATCAGCAGTTTTATTTTAAAATTAATGTAATTGAAATCAAACGACAAAATATGTAAAAAAATTTATTTTAACCAAAGAGAATTACATAGCATCAAGAACCAAGGTTTTAAATATCATAACGGAGCAGAAATGAGTTACACTTACTCAGTTACGTGCACCTATAAGCAAAGTTTAAAAATATTATTCACTGACACAATGCAACAGTGTTACTGTAACAATGTTACAGGTTTTCCCCTTACACTCATTATTGTGCATGATCTCCATTCTGTCTGTATACTGGTGTAATATCTTCTCTAGGGATGAAAAAAAAATCTCAGTCAACTTTATATCTGAAAAACAAAAAAGGATAGCAGTGAGTACTTTACAACTAGTCTTTCTGAGTTCGAAAGTTGGACCAAGCAGCTTAATGAGTAACCTGGGGGCATTTCACCTCTCTCAGCCCTCACCAGAACAAAACAGCTGGTTTAGTGTTCAAGAGATTGGACCATTCCTGATATTTAATTATGTTTTTATATTTTTAAAGGATTTTTTCAATTGAAATTCCTATACATAGACAATTGAGGTGGAGAAGGTGCAAAATTCCATATCCATACTTCAGTGAATAATACCATTAATAAACTATTACTTTTTAGTTTATTTAGTTTACTGCACAATACGCAGCATATCCACTTGGCAACATACGTGTAAAAAGTATCAGCAGCTAAAAGACAGTAAGTCATCACATCTGTGTTCATTTATTGTGATAAATTATTTCTGTAATTAGTTCATCAGATATCAGATTCAGTTTTTATTCTTTATTATTTACATGCATTACTTACGGACTTTAACTTCCCTGCTGAGGAAAGGCCATTAGAACCATTATTATTAAAACCTATTAGTTTTGCGTTCTGATAGGAATTGGCTTAATTGGTCACCTTAAGGCACTTTTATAAAAACCATCAAATGCATTAGGTTTAGTGTAAAACCAATACAAATGTTCACACTGTGACATCAACCCATTAGGAAAACACAACATATCATAACAGCATTAATTAACACCACCAGCAAAGTTAAATGGAAATTCCATAAATTTTTCAACGTTTAAATAATATAGCCCATGAACTTATGAGGTACTTTAAGTGGTTAGATGTGAAATGGTTTAGTGTAGAGAAACAGATTCTGATTTCTTTACAGTGGTGCTGGTAGGAGACAGGGGTCTTCAACACAAATGTAGCCAAAACCACTTGTGAACCCACACGTCTTCTGATTTTTATGTGTAATGTTGATGATGGTAAAACTTTGTCGTAGTACACTCTCCATAAACCCCGGTGCTACAAATAATTTAAAATAAATGTATTAAATACACTTTAACCCAAAACTCCATTACAAAACTACAGTAAAACAGTGTGTAAGACATCAGGCAGCATATTCATAACCATCTCATGCAATAACTTTCTGTAATGGATCCTTCAGAGGCACTGAACTCTCCAGACGTCTGGTTCCTATTACCACCACTTTAAACAAGTCTGACTCTGTAAGTTTCTCTAGAGTTAAGTATTTCACACCAAACCACTTAAAGGACTTTGTCTACATCTCAGCCACTAAATTACTCAGGACGTCTGAAAGATTAGTGATGTTCCCCTTTACATACAAACGGATTGACTCAGTTTTTACTTGATTGAGTCAATTTATTACCTAGGATATTTTACTTTTATCTCAGAAATAATGTACTTTATCCTCCGAGAGACAGACACCGTAGTCCTGTCACGGCAGGCTCTCCAGATTAGCTCCATGTAGTCTCTGGGTTAAGTACCCTTATTCCGAGGCACGTCACCATAATTCCCCACCCGAGGAGCCTCTGAGTCAGACTGGGCTCTTTCTGTTCCTCTCAGTCCTGTCCCTGGCTGCGGTTGTGCTGTGGTGACCGTCCCTCAGTGTCATTTACTCAGCCAGTCAGTCTCTCTCTCTCTCTCTCTCTCTCTCTCTCTCTCTCTCTCTCTCTCTCTCTCTCTCTCTCTCTCTCTCTCTCTCTCTCTCTCTCTCTCTCTCTCTCTCTCTCTCTCTCTCTCTCTCTCTCAAAATCCTAATGCTCTTCTGCACAAGATGGCGGAGCCGAGCATGGAGAAGGACGCATCAGTAAGTAACGGAGACTGCCGGAATCTCACCATATCTCATGTCTTGATGTTCCAGCTGCAGGAGGCTGATTTGACCGTTGAATGAATTACAGCGTATAGATCCTGAACGCGCTGCGTTGCGGCTAACGCGCGTCGTGCTAGCGAGTCTTTCTCCGGAGCAGCGCAGACTTATTTCGCTCCCAAACCTTTAAGAAACGGATTTCTGGCGATCTGGATTAACTGCAGGGCCTCGGACAGGGGGCAAGACAGGGCGCTGGTGCTGTTCTCCCCGTAGTAATGTGTTGTCTAGAAATGCCCAGCGTTAAGGTGCGCACTTTGTTACTGTACGCATCAGCAGGCTGGGCGCGTTAACCCGTCTATTCATACTGCGAGCGAAATCATATAATCTCTAATAGCCGTATGGCAATATTCGCAGTTACTGTTGCACCTGCTAAACGTTTCATTCTCTCTCTCTCTCTGTCTCGGATGGACTTGCAAGAACACTGAAGACGATCATCTTAACAATTCGTTAGGAGACCCTGGCTTGATCTCCCCTGACAAAGAGGATATATCCCGGATTCTGGTAGAGTAGCCCCGCTAAAGCTCTGCAAATGTGTGGGTTCTTCAGTACTACAGTCAGGACAGTCTACTTTAAATAATCCTCCCCGATTTTAATCTTATAGACGGTTCCATTCAAAGGACGGATCAGAGGTGGGATGAGGCCAGGGAAGAAGATCATCATCATGGGCATTGTGGATCCAGAGCCAGACAGGTAGGCGAGCATTGGAATTCGGTGTTGTAGAAACAGGCATGTGACCTTAAAGAGCATCATCACAAGTGTTAGGAGCACGCCAGTCTCACCTGAGTGCCTGTAGTTTACTGCTGGAGCATTCCTAATAGAAGCAGGGCAATGTGCCTGATAGACTTCAGCTGAGCCAGACTGTGTGCGGGCTTGTGTGTGTGTGTGTGTGTGTGTGTGTGTGTGTGTGTGTGTGTGTGTGTTCCATGGGCGTTCACCTTCTCTGCTACAGAGGGTGATCTCAGAGACTTTATGGGGTGTGTCACTGAAACTAAAAGAAAGTCCACCTCAGCAAATGCATTTTGTGTTGGCTGCACTGATAAACTTTAATCCTGTTTTGGCTTCTTCACTTTACTTAATAATGATTTGTCTCACACCGTATCTCCACGAGGTTAACCCACTGAACCCTAGACTTATTTTTAGTAACTACTATTACTAACTACTATAAGGCTATTTGAAAACTACTGTAAACCTTCTCTGCAAGCTATGAAGTCACAAAAATTAGAAACTTATATTAAAAGACAAATAAAAATGATGTTACAAAAACATCCTACAAGACGTGCCCAGATTAGTTAAATCAACATGTCGTCAGTTTTAGACTTCATTCTTCTATTCTATTTTAAAAATTAACAGTGGTTAACAGTTTAAGTTGTAAGAAAAATTAATTACAAATAGATGGACAAAAAAAATTGCCCAAAAATTAATCTTAATAAAATCTTTCTACCTGAACTTGTAGTTACTGTTGTAGTTACTGTTCTGGAGAGATACCTTTTTTACAGTGTCAGGAAACTGGGCATGGAGGTAGTCTGATTTTATAACATTATAGATCATATCAGTAATATGTCATTCAGAGCAGGAGCTCAACACCACATCCCCTTTTTTGGGAAAAGCAATCCAGCCTTTTGAAAAGACAACAAAAGCAAAACAAAGAAATTTCACTGGTGTTTCTAAATGTATATTTTGAACTAACCTGTATAAATGAATAACTCTATACCGATGAGTTACTATGTAGTAACTCAACAAATAGAAAACACTGCCATTGTTCTCCTGCCATATCCAGATTGGGGCTTAGGCTAGACAACCAAGCTATCATAGATAGATCAGTTTTCCGGAACAGTGCTAATGCTAGCAAACCAAGTATTTCTAGAGCAGGGCTCAAAAATAAAATATTTCATGTAATATTGAAGTAAATTGTGTTTTAAAACTAGAATGTTTCACTGGTCACCTGGAGACTCAAACAGATGAAAATAGAAGTTCAGATAGGAAAGCTCTGGCCGTTCAGTATCGCACCAGTTTAATGCTTCGAGACTGAAATGACTCAGTTTGAGTTAATGCCTGAGTGTACTGTTCAGCGTATTTATGGCAGGCGGAATTAACACATATTTATCTTAAATAGTTTATAAATGACTCAGAGATGCTTATTCAGTTCTGGTTTTGTTTTGCTCTGCTGTTACAGTCTATGTCTAAGTCTAAGTGTCGTGGCAGTATAATTACTGTTCTGTACTCTCAAAATTTGTAAAGCAAATAACCCTCAGCAGAAGTGTTGAGTTCTTTTATATATGTACTAACACAGGGAGTTTATTATATATCCAGTTACACTATACTATAAATATACTGTATATTTGCTTTGCTGTAAATGGAGTGTACTGTCTGTCATTGGTCTCGTTCTTTGCACAGTTTTGATGTCAGCCTGACCTGTAGCTGCAATAAAGAGAAGGCCGAAGAGGAGCTCACAGATGTGGCCCTGAAACTTAGTGCCAGGTTTGCTGAGCGGCAGTTCCTGAGGAATGCGAGGATCTCTGGGAAGTGGAGTGAAGAGGAGACTGCCATTCCATATTTCCCTTTCATACAAGACCAGCCGTTCAGGGTAATTAACAGACCTGACTCTGCTGCTTTGTTTATAAGTGTTAATATTAAAAACAACAAGTGCTGTAAAGCATTATTAATAATGCTTGATAAAGGTTGATAAATCAGTGTTGTCAGTCAGGTGGTTAACGATTTGCCACATTATGCAGAGATACCTCAGACGTCATGAGCTTTAGAATCAGAAGTCTTGAGTTCAATGCTGTGGATGGAACAAGGAAGAGGATGGCTTGATCCAGTGACTCTTCAGATAGACAGATGCAAAGAGAAAGAGATAGATAGACATATAGATATTTTTATCATATAGAAATTTGCTTTAACTAAGCTTTAACTGAAGCTTTGAGACGGGGAGGCTTGATTTATTTAAGTTCAACCTTAGCAGACAAACACTGGAAACACACAGACATTTGTTGATCCGACTCTGATTGCTCAATTAATTAAAACTTGGGATACTAACACAATTACTGATATAATCAATAGTGACAGCCCTACATTCACCAACCGGCACTAGCTTCATGATACCCAAAATTTACCCCTTTACCACAGCTTTGCAATAATCTTGTATCTGCCACCTAGATGTGGAATTTTCTTGTGGAATCTGATTGAGCCAGATTATGGCAATGTAGAGCGTCAATGCCAGATGAAAAGGGACTGCACTGATTGTATGCTGCTATCACAGCCTGAACATTATAACCTTAAATAGTATGTATTAGGGATGTACAATATATTATGCTGGATCTGCTGTAAGGTTTCGTCTCTAAGATTTCTCTTAAGGTTTTGTGGGGGTCCAAACGGCATTTGCGAAATCCAGCAAACATTAAAGCGTTAAAAATTAAAGCATTAAAAACAGTCTTATACCATGTTGTGTTAATTGCTTAACATCATGGCCTTAAACATTTACATAACAATAAACATGCTGCTGTTGAGGTCCGGTTTGGAAACACTTGATATGATTCAGTGGAGCATGCTGCTAAAGTAACCTCTCGATTGAGAAACTGCATACCATCTAAATAAGACTGAACAAGTGCAGATTGCGAATGTATGATCACTGATGGGGAAAAGACAAAAGAAGGCAAAATGCACTTTGCTCTGCAGCTATACAGTGGCTGAAGGTAAAGATGGCTGAGATAATGAGGTTGGTGAATGAGGCTGGAGAAAACGGGTCACTCAACTTTCAGATCAATCAGTGATCCAATACAGAACTGAGATAAGCATGCAAAACCAGACCAGTGCTTCCTTTCTGCATTCTGCCCACAACATGAGGCTCAGTGACTGAAAGGGTTTTCGCATTCTCCCTGAATGTACTCTGATGTCTCTGAATTCTGTGTTCTTGCTCCCATTTTCACAGATCGAGATCCACTGTGAACATCAGCGTTTTCGGATTTTTGTGGATGGACATCAGCTGTTTGACTTTTATCACAAAGTAAAGTCTTTGCTGACCATTGATATGATCAGGATAGATGGGAGTCTACAGATCACCAAGCTAGGCTAAATTCCAGCACACCTGAGCAAGCTCCAGAGAGAACTTCTGACAGGTGACCAAGCCCACCTGTGTGTCGTGAGGCAGCGACGGTGAATGCCTCTGGGCTTCTGCTCCCATAAAGACATCATCACCGCCTACATTTCCTCACTCTATTCTTTCTTTTTCCTTATCCCCTTCTACCAATTACACATCTTTGAAGGTTGAAATGTAACAGCTGAATGGTTGCAATGTCAGCGATGTGTCTTTTTGGTTGTTCCTGAAATCACACTGTTGTTTTATTTCTTTTGTTTGTTTGTTTGCTTTGTTTTATTTTTGTGTAGATTATTTTTTCAGGGACGTGTGTAATTGTATGCACTCTGCGGTACGATGCTGCGCCAGGGGAATCTTGCTGCTCCAAAAAAGGTACTGCCTATTCATAGTTCTGTGCAGTGCTGGCAAAAACTTTCAGGGACTCAGGAAATCAAATGTAGTATGTGTGTTTAAAAATATTAAGCAAAATAAATAAACAGAAGGAATGAAAATGCTGATAGCAAGAAATCTCAAATGTCTTTGGATTGCTTTAGTCATAGATTGCTCTAAGTCTTTGCCATTTCACCCAGATTTGGTGAGTTGCCCGTCTCTATGATTTACAGTGTCAGCCTAATGACCTAAATACGAGGCAGTGCAGATTATTTGCTGAGCTCTGTGTAGCTTAGAAGCATCTACGATTGACATTATGTAAATACTGTACTTTGGCTCCTCTCTGCAAGTGCTGTTCATTGCAACCATTCCTTTTACTGGGGATAAGTATCTTGCACTGAATTAATGTAGAATGTAGTTCATATGGATTTTTGTTTCTATTGTAGTTTGGTGTTTAAATTCCATCACCAGAAATGAAGAACTAGTTTATAAAGTTGGAAGATCATACAAGCCATTAAAAATGATAACAAGTTTAAAAAAACGCAGCCAGCTGCAAAGCCCTCTTTTTTTGGCAGTTGTTTTATGTTTAGTCAAATAACCGTACCATTGTAAAACAGCACTGGCTTTGCAAAATGTACATTTACAAAAACTCACCTCCTGATGTTTACATTCTCCTTTGTTTATGAGGTAAAATAGGGCTGAATTGTATCTTGAATGTAACGTTATGAACTTGATACCTAATAAGGAAGAAGAAGAAGAAGCAAGCTTAGCAATGAGGTACCTTAATTTAATAGCACTAAACCACATTGTTCTATTTAACTTAACCTTTGTGTCATTCCTTACCCAACTACTTTTTGGACTACAATGCCAAGGAGTAGCCTGTGTTCAGTAGCTGTGTCTTTTCTCTCAGCTTTGTTATATACGTGATGTCTTTGATATCTTTCTACTCTCCCCTGAACTGTAAGCACCCTGTGGGTTTACCCCCATATGGAAGGGCGTATGTTTCCATGCCATATGTTATGCTTTCTTATCATCTCTGAATCTGCTTACGTATATACCATTATGGTGATTAGTATCAGCATTGTTTGTAAGCTATTACTAATGATCTGCCATAACACAAGGTACAGACTCAGAGTCTCATGTCTTTGCAAGGCATTTTGCCAAACAGTAGTACAGTATTCATGCCACATAAGGGATGTCTCTAAAATGATTTGGATAGTATGTGACCTGGGCACTGCTATGGCTTACAAGTGTCGTGATGTTAAATATCTCCGGTAAGCGGAGTAAAGACTAAAATCATTAAGCTGTGGTGAATCTCTTTTAACTCAGCTGATGGTCACTTGGAGTTAATTGTCCTTAAAAGAGCAGAGAATGAGACTCAGAGCCCTACCAGTCATTATCCAGCTGCACTCAGATTGATTGTATTCATATTTGTGATGTATGATGTATTTATTCATTCGATTAATGGTTTATTTGCAGACTTTGCTCTGCAGGTGCTTAAATCTAAACTTTAATCTAAAGAATCATGTAGCACTTGTCTAGTTTGTACCATAAATTGTTCTAACGATGCTTGGTCACCTTAAGCAGAGCACAGTATTTCGCAGTTGTACCAGTAATTTAGCAATAAGAGAATATGGCCATTTTTCTTTTCTTTCTTTCGTTTATCAGCACTTCAAATATCAGTCTTCCAGAAGCAAACAGATTCTGATATGAAGTGTGACTAAAGGTTGAAGTCAAGGATGATATAGAAATGAGTCTCTTATAGGTTTCTGAGGTTTTATGGAATTTTTATTTATGTTTATCTGACTTTTTACCAATCTTACAACGACTACAGTTGTTTCATGTGGTGTATAGGAGTATGCTCTGGGGAAGCATAATCTCAGTGCATGCAGTTTCCTTTGCAATTATGATAAATTACCATGCTCAAAGCTGCAAGTTAGAAGTGAATGAGGTTTGTTGTGTAACTACCAAAAGAGAGTGATTAGAAGGGGGAATTACTGGACCATTATAGATAGAAATACAATTAGCTAAGTGTTTTCAGTAATGCACACATTTCTAACTTACAGCTGCTTCTCTGCTAAACGTACTACATTTGTTTCATTTTTAGTCTAAAGCTGAAGATCCTACCATATACTGATCTTACAAAATTGATCACAAACTGTGGGGACCAACTGAAAAAGGGTCAATAGTGAAGAAGTACTTTTTTATTTGAATAGAATATCACATATACGGACCATCACAATGCACCTGACCAGTATTGAGGTTCTAATGGTTTACTGTGGTGTGTTACTTTGATGCATTCCATCTGGTTCTGTTTGATTGTTTAGAAATGATGCTAAATGTTTGAACCAGCACATTGTTCTTGGTACCATGAATAGCGTGTGTCTGCTGTGTGAGGCTGTCTGAAGGACGATATGCCCTGGAGGAACAGGGAGGGACTGAGCTGATCTGTATCTCATTGATAGCTGAGTGAAGCTTATGAAGCTGAATAAAGAGAATTGGTTCTTTGAGCGCAATCCAAATGTTATAATGACAACTCACCAAGACTGTACAAAACAGCTGTCACTCAAAACCGTCTAATCCCCTCAACTCTTGATTTCCTTTATTTTCCATTAAAAATCCCCACAGTAATGTTTTGCATAAATGCATAAGTCGCTGCTCTGTTCCCTATGATCCAGATTGTCCTCTGGGGTATATAAATGTGTAGCCAGTGCATTGTTTTTGACTGTATTGTAAAATTCTCTGAACCGATTTGAATGGATTTGACCTGAATGCCGTTGTCCCTGATTGTAGATTATTGTGTTTATGACTTTGGATGTACATAATTCTGAACAGGGTGAACAGAGTGAGTTCATTTTCTATTTAATGTCATTAAGAGTGAGTGATAGCGTGTGTGATATTTAATCCAAGTGTTACTATCTTAAGTCATCATGCTTCTAGTTGCATAATTTTCTTTAACATTACATAGCATGATAATTATGACATTTTTCTATCGGATGTTTTGTAGTTTGCCATTTTGCTGCTGTGATGAGCCCAAAGTGTCGATTATTTGATTTTGGGATTATTTCACATGTATTTACGCAGTGGCCTATTATGTAGAGCTAGTTTGTGCTGTCAGACATGTAAAGTGTGGCTGTACAATCAATTTGAAAAGTTAATTGAATGCCTGAGGTGTAGACATTGGCTCTGTGTGTTCCTACAGCTGCATTTTTGTTGAAAGATGTGCCTATGGAATAACTGCTTTGGTGTTTGAGATCCAAAATTTGTAACTCTTACCAAACTATATCACCAATTGGCTTAGAATTTCTGTAGCACTTTCCAGGCTATGCTTAGAATGTGTAAGGAATTATACTGAATTTCTGTAATGTAAAAGCACTTTTTATAATGTATGTGTTGACTAAATGCATCCATTGTAAAATAGCAAATAAAAATCACACACACTGAGTAAGCAGTTCATATTTGTTCCCCCCGAGCTATTTCCTACAAATAAACCCTCATGCTGTGGCCTCATAAAGTAACTGGATATTTTTGTCATACAATCCAAATTCCAAAAATGTTGAGATACTGTGTAAAAGAATGTAAATAAAACGATAAAAAAAGATTTGCAAATCTCATAAATGCATTTTTCCCCAATACAGCAAAGAACACATATCTGATGTTGAAAGTGAGACTTTATTGTTTCATGAAGCTCGTTCAAAACTTGATGCTGGCAACGCATCTTAAAAAAGTTGTAAAAAAATAAATGGCACTATTAAAAAACAGCTGGAGAAACAATTAGCAACTAAGCCACATGACTGGCTATAAAAAGAGCATTTTCAGAGAGGCAGAGTCTCTCAGAAGCAAAGATCGGCAGAGGTTCACCAATCTGCCAAAAAAATTTAAATTATTGAGCAATTTCAGAAAAGCATTCCTCAATGTAAAATTGTAAAGACTCCCTCCATCCACAGTACATAGTACACAGTACACCATCCCCAGTCAAAAGATTCAGAGAATATAGAGTAATCCTTGTACAAGTTAATCCACAAATGCAAGTTACAGCAAAGAAGAAGCGATATGTCAGTACAATCTAAAAACGTCGCCGTCTTCTTTGGGCCAAAACTCGTTTAAAAAAGGACTGGAGCAACATGGAAAACTGTTCTGTGGCCAGATCAATCAAAATTATATCTTTTCTTATATCTTAAAAGTTCTATCTTTTTTGCGAACCACAGACACCGTGTCCTGAGGACTAAGTGGGAGAGGGACCATCCAGCTTGTTATCAGCACACAGTTAAAAATCCTGCATCGCTGATGGTATGCGGTTGCATTAGTGCCTATGTCATGGGCAGCCTACACATCTGGAAATGCATTATCACTGCTGAACAGTATATAGAGGTGTTAGAACAACATATTCTCCTATCCAGACAGTGTCTCTTTCAGGAAAGGCCTTGCGTATTTTAGCAAGACAATGCTAAACAACATACTGCATCCATCACAACACCATGACTTCGCAGAAGGGCTAAACTGGCCTGCCAGCAGCCCAGACCTTTTACCAACAGAAAGCATTTGGCGCATCATTGGTCTATGCGATTTGCAAATCATTAACTTCTGTTTTTATTTACATTTATTTACATTTCATACAGTATCCCAACCTTTTTGAATTGGACTTGTAGTTAAAATGTGTTTGCTGAACAAGGACGTTTCCAGGACTGTTATTCCCTTTTTGGGAAAGCATCATTTCATTATAAAAGGCAGTGAGCAGTTTCTTGCAGACTTCTGCATTATAGCTAAAATACCTTTTTACACTTCGAAGTTCCTGATCCTATCGATGAACACAAGCTCAGCAGCACCACTGTAAAAAAAAAAAACAATGTATCCTTAGCACAGTCGGTTTACATTGATACATTGTGCTATCCTTAGCACAATGTATCCTTAGCTCCAGACTTTTTCCATACAGTCTTTCATCACTTTGATTTTGGGTTAAAACCAGTTGAATAAAACAAATATTCATTCAATTTCACCAAAAGACCAATTGATTGAAGTGGTGCTTCTGTATGTGCTTTCAGTAATTTAAACAAAGAGACCCGTATGATCACTAAAATAGGACAGCAGTCAAACAAGTGCAGATGTACTGATTACAAAATAGCCTGAAACAGAAGTTAAACAAAACAGTCCTAAACAGAGAATAAGCAACACTGGATTATATTTACCAAACAATAAATGATATTATGTTGTGTCTGAAGTCAGTTACACTTGTTCTCATGCTGTAAGCACCCGGTTCAAAAATGGCTTGTGAACTTAGTGTTTTTAAACAAGGGCCTCTTTGTGCAGTCTCTGTGTAGCGACTTTGTTTACTTTGATTACAGTGCTGTGGTGCAATGCATTGTTATACAGGCATTTCCTGACTGTTTCATGAGGGTCAAAGTGGTCAAGTGCTTTGTCATACCTCACAGACTGAGCTTTGCTAAGCAGAAAATATCTGTGTTTTATATTTGTATATAATTTTTTCCATATTTGTGCATATACATTAGCTTGTACAAGCAAAACATATAGGAATGGGCCTGTTTGGCCAAAACAGACACATATCCATCGCGGAATGGCGATGCTGACAATCGTGTACTGTTCATATCCAATAAATAATATATAAATAAATGTTCTTATTATTTTGTTCCTGAAGTTTGTTTTTTGAGGTTTTGGCTCCCCCTACTGGCAAGAACTACAATGGCTACTACAATGCTTTGAAACACATCAAATGAGTGCATGTTAAATATTTTTGTGTTAGGACATCTGAACAAGCAGGATATATATAAATATAATATTAATGACATAAAAAGGGCAAATAAAAAAGATTTGGACTCTAGTTCTAATACATGCTTTATTTTTAAAAACATGAAAAGCATGAAAGTTGTTCCTGAGAAAGATGCTTCGCCTGTGAACAGAGAGTGTGTACAGTTCTCATGATGGTGTGGAGACTGTGAATGATGTTGGCTGAAAACAGGTGGACGACAGAAACAGAAGGATGTTGGCTAAAAGTAGGCTTTTAGTTAATGGAGTAAAGCTTTCTCCATGGAGCTTGTGTTCATAAATACATTAATGTGTAGTATTGGCTAATGTGGATGTTTAAACCCTTTACTGTGTACGCAAGATCGTATTTTGTGTTTTTGGACTAAGCATTATGTTTTTAATGTATCCTACTGTAAAATAACAGTCTGTCATAGTCTTCTATGTGACTTTTTTGGATAATTTGATTCCAAATCACGGTTGTTTGGAGGATTAAACAGATCTGAAATATAAAAAAAAACAATAGCCCTTATCAAACAGGATCCAATCAACCCCAAACAGAAATATGATTTTGGTGGTAACCTTGGATTTATCTCTAAGCATTCATACAGGGAATTGTGAATTAGATGGGAGTTTTCATATATTTGGCAACCCAGACCAAGCGCGGCTCCTGTCTTTCTGAGGCGTCCAGTGCGGCTAAGGTTAAACCTTGCAACTTGCAACATGGCAGTGTTTTGCAGATCGGCTGTTTCAGTTTTGAAACCAGTTATGCTGATGCCGTCTGCATTTGCAGCTATCCGGCACTGCAGCTCAGGTAAATCAGGGTTAAAGTGTGTTTGGATGTAAGTGAACTGTCCGGTGTTCAATGTCACCGCTGACTGTGTGCGTCAGTACTGTACAGCGCTGGTTTAGGCACCTCTTGTAATGTCACTAGCCTGGTTGCTAAAACACTAGCAGCCTCTGGCTGCGACACTAGCTTATAAATATAAAGTCGGTAATATGAAATTGCGTGGACACAATTAGCCATATTTGTGAGTCCTGTCGACTCTATGAAGGTGGTTGCTTTCTGAGACGTTCTATTAGCTTGCTAACTTGGCTTGACGTAACAGTGCTAGCTTAGCATATATGCTAAAGAAAGCTAGCTAATTCAGCCGTCTGGTTTGAGCAACTTGACAACTTCTCCTGATAAGTAGAGTAAGACGTTATGATCAGTTAGCTTGCTAGTTAAAGATCTGGCCTTCCTCGGTGCACAATAACTTAAAATAAAACTTGGCAGCAGATTTGAGTAGAGTGAGAAACCTGTTCATTTTCTTTTGGGCTAGTCATAGTCAACACTTTAAAATATCTGCGTATAAGTCATATGAACCTAGTCTTCACAAACAAGAGCTAGTTATTCCTTCATGCACATAAAGAGAGATTCCACCGATATTTTAAAACTCTGCATAATTAGATTATTAAGATGTGAACAAAGTCATTCAGAGAGATTTGACGTTAAATGCTCCGTTGTAGAGAAACGTCCAGAATCAGGGTTATTCGCAGTGGTGGTGAAGGGAACCAGACGTCTAATACCTCTAAAAGCTAAAAGCTAATACCTCTAAAAGTTACTACATATGATTATGAAGATGCTGCCTGAGATATTGTTTAGAAAGTTTTGCATGAAGGATTTGGGCTAAAACATTATTGTAAAAGCTGTTCTTGGTGGAAGGGTACAGGAATGGCATTGTAAGGCAAAACAGTTCACAATTTTTAAAATGACCTAGCAATGTAAATACATTGTCTACAATGTCAACTCTTGTTTCTGTTACCAAATCTATGTTGGCACTCTCCTCTACAGTGAATCGGTTCAAGTCAGACCACACTTAATGACACTTAATAGCCAATAGAAATTTTAAAAAATCAGTGGAATTTCTTCTTTCGTTTTCCTCAGTAGTGTAATGGGTTGTGTCAGTTTAGCAATTTTAAAGTGGTAAACCTAGTTTGCCTTTCTAAGCGTTCAGGCCACTACAAAAACAGCCCTCAGGATCAGAGAGAAAAGTGGAATAGCAGCTCCCTTAAAATGAATGGATATGGAGTTGTTTTGATGTATACATCTGATTTGGCTGTCTCTTTCACAGGTGGCCAGTACCAGTATATCTTGGTTGACAAAAAAGGAGAAAAGAGTAATGTTGGTTTCATCCAGTTAAACAGACCCAAGGCCTTGAACGCCCTCTGCAATGGCCTGATGCTTGAAGTGAATAAAGCCCTGGATGGCTTTGAACAAGACAGTGAGGTTGGAGCAGTAGTCATCACAGGCAGTGAACGAGCCTTTGCAGGTATGGAATATGAGATTACGATATAGCCTGGATATTTATGTGCCAGTGTGAAAGTATGATCGCAAGATACGCGTTTTATTCAAGTACTGGTTTTGTTTAGCTGGGGCTGACATCAAAGAGATGCAGGATAGGACTTTTCAGGAGTGTTACGGTGGAAACTTCTTGGCACACTGGAACAGAATCACAACAGTTAAAAAGCCGGTTATAGCTGCTGTAAATGGATTTGCTGTGAGTAATCAAATAGTTTTAACCACTTTATTTAAAGATGCTTTACTCATGTTTTCCATTAACCCTGGATTATTTGTTTTCTGTATCTTCTGCTTTTAGCTTGGTGGTGGTTGTGAATTGGCCATGATGTGTGACATCATTTATGCTGGAGAAAAGGCACAGTTTGGACAGCCTGAAATCTTGTTGGGGACCATTCCTGGTAAGCTTGACTTACTTGTATTTTAGTCTCTGGGGCAATGAAAGTGATGTTATTCATTTAACAGTAGCTTGTTCCTGCCATGAAATTAGATTAGCCTTGTTTTTAGACAGATATTCTCCTGTGCAGGTGCTGGTGGTACTCAGAGACTCACTCGGGCTGTGGGTAAATCTTTGGCCATGGAGATCGTTCTGACAGGAGACCGGATCTCAGCACAGGAGGCCAAACAAGCTGGTATGTGTTATAGACAGGATTATATGCTTTTTCACATGCAATTTATTGTTTAGGTTAAACCTACATCATGTTGGAGGAAAGTATTTTTATACATGTTTAGCCTTTTGTAATAGTACGCACCCTCCATAGGTCTTGTGAGTAAAGTGTTTCCTGTGGACCAGGTGGTATCTGAAGCGATTAAATGTGGTGAGAAAATAGCCAGCAATTCCAAGCTTGTATCAGCAATGGCAAAGGAGGCTGTTAATGCAGGTGAGTAGGCTATGGTTAACGCATATATACTGTTTGAAAGGGTAAGGGATGTCTTTGTTTATTAACTGTTGTTGAAATTTATTCTGGTAGTTTTTGAAATGTTCACACTTGGTTCACACTTACAAAACAGACTGAACTATTTCAATCAAAGCCATAGTAAAACCAAATCTGAATGGATGTATTCCAATTATTGTCATAAAAAACTTCCTGTTACCTTTACACAAATGGTCTTTATTGACATCTTTTGATTCATGGCTGGTTTGTGAACTGAAAACAAAATTGTAGCAGTCTACTCTGCCTGATCAAAAGAAAAAAAAAATCACACACTATAAAAATTTGATGAGCCATCTGTAGCATTTGCAGTGGCATACATTTATTATGTTTAGAGTTCATTTTGGGCTGCGATCTTGTATTGATGATGAGAGAGGCATCACTCCATAAAGCCTTCTACAGTACATCCCAAAGACTTTCAGGGGGATTAGAATCAGAAATCTGTCATGGCCAATTCATGTGTGAAAATGATTCCTCATGCTCCCTGAACCACTTTTCCATTTAAACTTGATGAGTTTGGCCAGTGTCATCCTGGAATATGTCCCTACCATCAGGAAAGAAAAGTTCATTGATGTGATAACATGGTCTTTCAGCACATTCAGGTAGTCAGTTAACTTTGTTTCATTGCAACATATTGCTCCTGAGTCTAGACCTCACCAACTGAAGCAACCCCAATTCATAACCTGCCTCCAGAGGCTTGCACTAGTATAGTGGGTGCTATACATGATTGGTCCATTGCATCATATGCTTTCCTTTTTACCCCACAGCTACTGCTCTGCAGTAAGGTTAGTCTAGACTCATCAGGCCTTAGGACTTTTTCCACTGCTACAGAGTCCAATCTTTTTGAAGCCTTTTTTCTGATTAGCCTCACAAGCACATGGTTTTGTACAGCGTAGGGTTAGGGTTAGTTAATTTTACCTGTCTAATTCAGTTACATCTTTTCGCAACCACATAATACACCTTCCTACATGGTTGTTTAAGAATGGAGGTAGTACTCCCTGCATTATTATACATTTTTATAGTTCATTTTATTATGAGTTTTTAGGCTCTCTACAGCCTTCATCTGCTGCTTGTATGTAAAAGCTGTCTTTATTTTCAGCATTTGAACTCGCCCTGTCTGAAGGCAATCGATTGGAGAAGAGATTGTTCCATGCAACCTTTGCTACGGTAAGTTTTAAAATAAACTGAAAGACTACCTTCTCCTCCTGAAGAGGAAATCTAATGATTTGGTCTGATGTTTCCTAATCAGAATGACAGAAAAGAGGGAATGACTGCATTTGTTGAGAAGAGGAAAGCCATGTTCCAGGACAAGTAGAGGAACAGATCAGAAGATGGTGATCTTTTAATACACTAATATTTAGTCTGTGATTAGATGCTGTTGCTGAAAGGCTGTGTTTTTGCCTTAACTTGATTTCATGTCAAGTGTTAATTCCAGTGTTCAAGAGCTCACAATCTCTGCAAGACCCATCACAAGCTGGAATGTGTGTTCCCAACAAACATTGCCTTTTCTCTCAATCTAACTTTATTATTCACATGATCATTGAGATCTTCTGTATAATGTTCGGTTATGACCATCAAATAAATCTCAGATTATAAGAACTGGCGTGTCTCTGCTCTGATATGGCAAGTTAATGAAACGTGTCTAGTTGGGCATTTAAATCCCGGGGTCGTGCAGGAATTCAGACCTCCAGGACCAGAGTTCACCATCGCTGGTCTAGTAGCTAACAGTGTTAAATACTGCAATACTTTTGTTTAATGCTTGGAAATTTGTTCTGGAATATTCTTGTGGAATATTATGGAAATGAATGTTATGATTCTTCATATATGGAATACTGCGAGATGTGGGAAGATATTACAAATTTCATTGTTTGAGCATATGGGTCATGTTTCAGTTGCGCACTTTGGACACTAGGTGGTGATATTGGTACACAGATCTGAGTGTCTGTCAGTGACGCGCGTCTCTCGCAGGCCGGATGATGAAGCAGGAATGTTCCTGAAAGTTGCCGGATAGTGAATATCAGCAAAACAATATGGTTTAAAGTACTTTTAATCTAACAACTTCCTGTGACCATTTATGCAGTTGTAATGTCCGCGTTTAATGACCATTTTAACGCGCAGGCAGCGGAGCTCACTTTCAGCGTTGTTGCCGGTTAAAGGCGAGCGTTGTTTGGATGCGGTGTATTGAGGATTAATGCGCTGTAGTAACTAGAAATGAGCGCCTGTATTCAGCATTACAGGAGAACATTAACGTCAGAGCAGATCACTGGAGATCTTGCGAAGCGTTTTTCCTTAAAGAACGAATAAAGACGCGTGAAAAACTAAAGAGAGGATTACAGAGGACTCCAAAACTACATCTGCCACTCATTTAATTTCATTACTTGTAGGACAAAAACAGGAAGTGGTGCAGTACTGAATGATAAAATAGTAATTTATCGGAAAAACATGTTTAACGCCCCTGAAAATTGTTTGCGTTTAAATTGACATCTTATTCAAACTCGGGCCTCCATTAAAGCTGTTTCCTGCTGTAACTAACATTTAACCACCTCATATGATTCCTCTAAATCTGCAGAGACGATCCGCTTAAAAACGAATTAGAGGTAAACGGGGAGAACCACACGCCCATCCGGGTAACTGACCACTGCAGGCCCGTTTAGCCGGTCTGGTCGGTGTTTATTTTGTTGTTATTGTTTTATCGTTGTTTAATCCGCGTGTTCTACAGAGGAGCCGAGCGGGTCCAATTGTGAGACCAGTCCTTCATTTCTACCGTCCACACTCTGAAGATCCGAGGAGCTCCTTCTCACGGACGCTTCCCGTATCTCCTCCAAACTCCGTGGCCTAATTGATTTCAGTGTTCATTCAGCAGTTCTCCTCAGCCGGCTTTCTTCTCCGGCCCGAGGAACAAAACGCGTTTTGAGAGAGGTGAATAAAAACCTTTCTCCGCACCGAAACGGCCCAGAGGTCTTCATAAAAGCGGAGGCGCTTTGAAGTGAGTCCCCCGCGAACGGAAAGGTCAAAATAATAAATGTAGAGCGATTGAGGCGCTCGGCTCGGACAAAGGAGGCAAAACGCTACACTTTGGCAGCGCAGCCCCTCATAGCGCGATAACCTCATTATAAAGCAGCAGAACCAAAGAGAGAGCAGCGTGGTTCCCCCTCGCAAAGAAAGGAGCTTTCAGACTCATCAGACACTCTTGGCTCCGAGAAGTCTTTTCCTCCTTCCATCATTCTCTCTCTTTCTCTCTCTCTGTGCAGCTGCCTCTGAACTGCGTTCTAGCTGAGCTTTTTTGTACCCAGCGCTGTTTTATTTATCTGTTGTTTGTTTGTTTGTGTGGGTTAAATGGTTTATATTTATTCTCCTAAGTACGTCACTGAGGTAGACTGTCGGTGTATCTTCTACTGTTTCTAATTTATAATGTCTAAGTTTGAACCTTGAATACAGTTTCTCAGAAGTAAAGTACTTGTATCATTTTTAACCCGAGCAATAAAATCTAACTGCTGGAGAAGAGACGTGTGCAGATGTGCAGGGTTTCAGTTTTTAAACTGTCAGTTGAACAGAATTTGTACAGTTCAGTAAATGTACTGAGGGGTCCATCCGAGGGGTCCACCCCAGTCACAGTGTCGTACCTGTATTCTGAGAGTGTGGGATACATCTCTGTTTTAGAGGGCTCGTTGTGTGCTGTCCAGAAGGAGAGAGACAGTGTATCTGATCACACCTCCGGCTTATTCTTCAACCTAAAGAATCCCGAGGAAAGAGAAGGCCGGAGAGTGAAACAGCCCGGGTCTGTACTGATAGAGGCTGGATGGTCTGAGAAGTTTCTCTACAGTTCTGTCTTCGCCTTAAAGGCCAGTTTTTTTCCTCCTGCTCAATCTTTCCCGCGGGCTCGTTATTTAACTACAGGACGTCGTTTATTTTAACATGAATGGAAGTTTCTATTTCTGTTTGAGTTTGGGATTTTCCTGCTCGCTTCCCTCCGTATTCTTCTTTATACCCTACACAACGGGAAAAAAATCTTACTGTATGATTTTTTAAATGAACGTCAATTCTTGCTCAAAATATAAACTTTGCGGAATATGTTTTGACATTAAACATTTTTTAAAAATTAGACATTTTTTTATGAACAGCTCTATTTTTAATAAACGACCTTCTGATAGTAATCTTTATACGTCAGAAAAAGTAGTATATTAAATATAAACGGATAGATAGATACTTTATTGACCCCGAAGGAAATTTAGCAAATAGGCTTTATTGTCCAAATACGTTCACACATACAAGAAAATTGTTTTTGGTTTCAGTAGCTCACAGTGCACAGTGACAGCATTTAACACAGTACAAAACACACATCCTAACACACACACACCATAACATATACCTGTAAAGATTTTGGCGGAGCAGTATATGTATATTAAGGTGCTGAGTGCAGCAGTCTGGATGTAGAGGAGGATTAAATCATTACATTAAGTTTTTTTAGTGAAGTACAGGAAGAGGAAGTACCAGTCTGAGACATTACGTACAAAGGATGGAGCGTTGTGTGTTATCTATTAGCTTAATAAATAAGAAGTATAATAGAAGAACGGAAAAGGGACCCTGATATGGGCTGTATGTATTTATGTTATTCAAGATAAATAATTAGAGTGCGGATTTGTACTGTGCCGTGTGGTGTTCAGCTCTTTATCAGTGTGATTTTTCATTTGGTTGAATTACGCTGTAAAAAACGGCGCTGGCAGGCTAAAGATCTGAGTGATGCTGCAGACTGCCTGAACATAAGCGGATACCGGCAGCCTGTAGTTATGATGTTAAGTAGCTGTGTAGTTGGGACTGTATCGCTGTTGAGGCTCATTAGTGCAGAGTTAGGAGTTCACCCTGCTGTACTAGCTATAACAGTTCTCTGCTGATTAAAGACCATTAGGCTGTGTCTGTCACCTGAGCGCTGACGACTCACTGTGTTGTGCTTTCCTCCGTCCGGACGTGTCGACAAGTTTAAACAAACAGCTTTTCAGTGGTGGATATTTCTTTAACAGCTGCGAGATGCGGCTTAACAGCGCTACCCACGCGGGAACCCGCCTCGTGCCGCGAACGCGCATCTCTCTGACCAATAGAGTACCGCCACGGTGCCACGTGACTGCTTTCAGTTTCGAGGGACGCTTGTGTCGCTGCTCGAAATGGTTGTGCTAAAAGGAATTCCCTCAGTACTAACCCCTGAATTACTGTACGCCCTGGCGAAAATGGGCCACGGAGACGAACTGGGTAAGCAGCTTAACGCAGCAGACGCAAACCAGCAAGTACTTGCTAATGTGGCTAATGACTTGACTCTTGACGAGGTGCTGACTGCAGTGTAGTGAGTCTGTGATTGTCAGCATGGACAATCTGGATCAGCCTTGCGGCCTGTGTAGTTTACATGGCATAGGACCCCATATCTGATGCAGGTAGAGGCCGAGTTTGGATAATTTTATGGTGTGCGAGTCAGGTTTGCAATATTTCTCTGAAATAGGCCTACACAGTAACACTGCTCCTGTGCGCTCTGCATACTCCACTATGCACAGTCTAAACCTTATTACCTCCGTAGGTTTGTGTAGGTTTACTTTCCCTGAGTGTTACAAGCTGCAAGCTTCGGCTAATACAAATGGTACAAACGTTCT
The DNA here is from genome assembly GCA_024036415.1 of Prochilodus magdalenae. NCBI lineage: Eukaryota > Metazoa > Chordata > Actinopteri > Characiformes > Prochilodontidae > Prochilodus > Prochilodus magdalenae. Next base: position 308,468 of record JAMWET010007136.1, read on the forward strand.
GCTTTGCAGGCACATTATGATGTATATATGTATGAATTAGTTAAGTCATTGATGTTAACTGTACAGTAATTCATAGGTCAGTGTTCTGCATGCAGTATGTTAATCAAGATACTAATGTTTGTTGTATGTGATCTTCATTAACTGCCTCAAAAATGGATAGTTTGTATTCAAGACTTAAAACGCCACCAGATAAACGGGTCATCACTCTGTGGTTTACTGTTTCGCTGTGTGTTCTATGCATTGGGAACAAGATCTAATGTTTGTTGTAGTGATCTTCAGTTTCATGTTTCAAGTAAAACCAGAGAACCTCCTCCTCCTGATATGAATGGCTTACAACTTACAAGGTCTGATATGATTGGCCAATCCTGCCAGTCCTGGTAGCTCAGCAGAGGCACCTCCCCAAGTTGTGCCCTGCTATCATAGTGTATAGAGGTTGGAGACATGATGGAGTGGTTAAATAAGGAAGAATGATCGATAATAAACTATAATTGTTTGAACTGGTATGTTGAGTAGTGGAGCTAAATCCTTCCCAATATTGGCCTAGTGATGCCTATAGGTATTAGTATATTGTATAGATATTTTAGTTACTTGCAGTGAGAACCCATATACAGTAGAAGTTGCAGATGATCAGTATCTGAATGACTGAGAACTAGATAATGTATTTTTCATTCTTCATCGGTTCTTTAGACCAAAATAACTGATCAAGATGTAAATGTAATGTTATGTCAGTGTATACAATAAGAAGACAGTGACTGGGTTGATGGCTCCAGTAAATATTTTCAAAGATGCTTTAATTTTACATTTGTGTTGTCTGCTGAAAACACTGGGTTAAGAAATGAATACTGGGGCCATCAACCCTGTCCATGTCTTATAGAGTATCATGCACTGCACATTTTGGTGTTTATGGCACCAGTTTATAACATTTGTGTGGGTCTTTAGTATAACTATGTCTGCTAACTTGAACATTTGTCAACCTTTATTCCATAAGCTTATACGGTCATTTTAATTTGGTACTGTGCCTTTAAGACTGACATATGTACATGATCTTTATTTTGACTGGGGCCAGAATGAGGGCCATTCTGCTGTTGGTGCAATAGACCAAAATATAAATGAAAGTGTGCTCAATTTTGTGGCCTCAACAAAAAATGATTTTGCAGCTTATTTCCATATAAAGACTGCAGAGAGAGGGGACGTATGTACTACAACTCTTCTATTTAAAAAAAGGACAGATTTTTTCACTCTATGGACCTGTTACACTAAAGAAAAGACAGTGAGAGGTGAGAGTCAGAGTCTGCCCTATACAGAGTTTTTTACTCCATTTTGTCTGTAGTTCTTGCAGATGCAAATTTCCCTGTCTCATCCGTTTGCAAATCTGGCCCAATGGAGATACGAGCTGATGGTAGGTACTGTCAAACAATAACATGATAATCTTGGTTTGTCTTTTTCAGAGACGAACTATACATGCATAATGAGGTTGCCAAGTCCAGTAGGCTATATACAGTACTGCATCATATTTTAGCTTGTTTATTTTTTAGGTTTGCATATTCCAGAGCTTTTGGAAGCGATTTTGAAGCTTCTTCCTCTGGATACCTATGTTTCACATCCGGTGGGTCAATTTCTGTGATGAATCATTTCATTTTTAATTCAAAATGCTTATGTTGTGTGTGTGTGTGTGTGTGTATATATATATATATATATATATATGTATATATATATATATATATATATATATAATGTATGTATGTGTGTATTATAAAACTAAATGAGAAGCTGATGAAGGTTTGTCTTTTAGGCAGCTGTCATGGATCTTGTGGAGAGTGACAGGCAGCGAGGTTTGCAAGTGACGGTGTGGCTCCGCTACTCTGAACTTCTGAAAAAAATAGGATCAGACGTATGTACATAGCATAGGTCCATGACTCCTCTGTTTTTATCTAATAGCTCTCCCATCAGTGATTAAATTCCCTCATCATATTTTTTAAACTTGCCTCCTAAGTCTTCTGAGAAATATCAAAATTTGTTTGTGATTTGTTTTTGCAGAGGGATTTGGAGAAAGTTGAACGGTTTGCTTTCTATGAGCGTGCTAAGAAAGCATTTGCTGTGGTGGCAACAGGGTAGAGTGTTTAGTTTTACTCTATCTGTCATAGATCTAATCTCTGTTTCTGTGTAGTAATGGATTCTTGCATCTCTGGCAGGGAGACAGCTCTGTACGGCAACCTCATCATCAAGAAAGGAGTCATTCCTCCTGAAGAACTGAGCTGACCGCTGAACTGAGATCAGTTTCTGTTACCAATCTACCAAATGACCAAAGACTATCTTTATGTTTGCACAGCGTGTGTTTCTCTGTGCTGACAGAGAAGGTTTGTATGATATGCATATGATTAATAATGTTTAGTATACTGGAAATCTCCACTGAATGTAAATGTGAGTGTTAACTGGAATAAATGTTTTGTCAGTGACCATGTCCAGGAATCAAGGTGATAGACGTTAATGTCCACATGCTCCAGGTGTCAGCTAGGTGGAAGTACTGTGAGCGTACTACGATCGTGCAAAAATTTATGCCAGCCTTTTTCCTGTGCCTGCCCCAGCAGTGGTGACACAGAACTGACTGGAGGGCACAGCTGGACAGCTAATTGGGCAATACTAACCACTTTACTGAAGGTTAAGTCTGTAAATGTAAATACAATTTTTAAATAAACTTGTTTTCACTGTAATGCTACCTTGTTTTGGTTTGACTGTTTTCAATTTCAGATGAAAGAACAGAATAGACCAGCGTATATTTCAATATGGTGTCATGATTTATTCAACAAGCTAACAGTTACAATCACTGCAAAGCATGCTCATCACCAGTGAAACCAATAATCATCCAGCAGTCACCAATATGGTTTTCATTTACAGGAGAACTCTTTTTTGGGATTTTATCAATTTATCCATTACAAATGAACATGCTCATAAATCTCATAAAATATCTTGTATCAATGTAATTAATCTCATATGCATTATTTTGTACTCAACGTTTTTTGTTTAGCTGTGGTAGAACTTATCTAGGTCTTCTTCTGGTTCTGTGTAAACCATCTTAGGCTTATTACCAAACGCTTGCATTACTGGAGCCTCCAGCACAGACCCTGATGGAATGTGTCCATGGTAAAGGCCATCTTTGTCCTCTTCTGGGCTTAAGTGCGTAAGCCTTCCAGATTGTTCTTCTGCTTCACCCTTGTCTTTAGCGCCTATTTGGACTAGTTTCTCATTGTGAAGCATCACTCTAACAAGCTTCTCAGGCCCGGCATGGTAGCGATGGTCCACATCCTGCTCAGGCTCCTGATACAGCCGAGCCCGGACGTGGAATTGCGGCTGGATGTTCCTGTATGGCTGCTCATTGCCAGCTGTGAGCTTTGCTCCGGGTGGATGGTAGAGCTTGTCTTTGTCCTCTTCAGCTTTGTCGTATTTCTGCTGACGAATTTGTTTGACAGCTTTCCATATTAGCATGCTGGGGTCAATGTCAGTGTCGGTAAGATCCTGCTGCTCCGGTGGTTCAACTTCCTTCAGTCCCAATGTCATCTTCTCATTAAATGCATCAGACCTAGTGCAAAAAAAAGATGTGATGCAGTCAAACAGGCTGATAACATGACTTTTAATGAAATATGAATATCTAGCTTCTAAGGGAAATCACTCACAACCTTGTGTCTTGAAGTGCTGCATCATCATGTTTTCCCTGCGCACAATGCAAATCATAAGAGCGGTTATCTTGGGATACTTGAAATGAGTGGCGTACATTGTTTAATACCATCTTGGACATTAGTCCTGTCAGCATTCTTGGCTAGGTCATGCCTCTGATTTATGTTCTGGACTTTGGTCATCAGGAGAAACCAGGATGATCATAAACTCTGAAAGTCACTATACTTTTTTTTGTTAGATTTTTTGTTTGTTTGAATAAAGTGCATGGCTTGTTCCCAACAATGTTCTGAAAACTGTACAATATAGATAACAATTGGAGTCGCAGCTGATCTTGTTGTTTAAGTTAAGGATTTAGCCAGAATTGTTTACAAACATTGCAGATAAGCTAACATCCAAAACCAATGTTGTAGCAGATAAAAGTATTTGTAAATGATGCTGTATTCATAAATATGCTAATCCTGTTTTTCAGGTTTCAAAAAATTAGCAGGACACCAGGAAGGAATAAATACAAATGAAGAAATTTCAGATGTAGTGAGTATAGCTTTATACTATTATCATCATTCAGAATAAATCGTATTTACAAAGTGCCAAGCTACTTAATTGTAAATACATAGAGGAAAAGAACAAATATAAATATATAACTTTATTTATCATTTAATAACTTCTTGTTCACAAAGTGTGTGAAATATTTAATTAAAACCACTTTGTGGTATTTAAATCCACAATGTATAAGTTACTATGTATCTAAAACCTTATTTTAATTCCCCAGCCTTTGCATGGTAATCAATATTATTAAAGCTTTAAAAGCTGGCTTCTTATGTAATGGCTAACTTTACAAGTTTTGCTTAAACTTTAAACAGAAATAAGCCGTTTAAATTAATCAGTTTATATGATTAGTGTTTTAAAGAGTAAGTGAACAAAAGCACAGCAGCACAAAACCATAGATACATACCCATGATTTATATGGGCGTGCTGAGCTGCTATACAGCACCAGTGACAGGCAGATCAGGACAGAAAACCTTTAATAGGAAAAGAAATGGTGACCTCATTAGTGATTATTTAATATCTCTATACACAATATCATATAGTTTATAAGGCATAAAGAAACACCTGGGAAAAGTGCTTTTCTTAAATCCTGGTGCACTTACCTGAACATCATAGCTCCGTCTGGCTCGGGTGAGTTTTAAATTCACAGTGAGCATTGAGATGGTTCAGGATAGGGTTGTGGTGCATTGCAGGTCATAAAAAGGGTAAAGTTCGTTTAGTTAGTAGACTTTGGACTTCAGCAGTTCATATAAACATTATGTAATCGTAAGTAATTTCATATTCGCATTGTTGTATGTTTTAAACCTTTTTGAAATATGTTAGTGTTTTTTCAGTAACATATTTCCATATTTCTAAATGTTGCCTCAAAGATGGCTTGCATAGTTAAGCCGAACATAGTTAAACCTGTGTGAGCAAGGCATTGAAATTTGTTACGCAGACAAATTTGAAAACGAAGCTTACTCGTGCAAAACTATCCTTATCAAATCTCTTACATCATTTATGAGCATGTGTAGGGCAGGACTTTCCTGAAAGCAGGCAGTTGTTGAATTTTAACAGATTACAAGTGTTTATAATTACCAATAAACAAAGCCAATACAACAGACTAATTGGTTGGCATTTCTTCTGTAATGTAAAAACAGGAGACATTAGGCAAAGTCACTCTGCATATAAATTGATCACAACAGAAATACATTCAGTGAGGGTATTTACTGCTCTCCTAGACGAGTGCTGCATTACTGCATGCATGGTTTAAATATTCGGATCAGCTTGAAGACAATAGAAGGAAAAAACAACTTTGCTGGAGAAGGTAAAGATGTTTCGGGGCCTTGGTGATGGTAAAATCATAAATAAAAAGGAAAAAAAACTAAGACACAGCACATATAAGTCACAGTTTTCTTTCTGTCTGTGTATCAAACATATTAACTCAAAGGTCACTGCACAACATGTTCCTGAAGGAGTGGCCGTTTTTCCTGTACTTTAGAGAGAGTGCCTCTTGTAATAGCTGTATCTGCCAAACTAGAGTGACTAAGGGCACCCACACCTCCACACCCACCCCCTTGCCGAGCCGTGTGGGGGAGATTGAAGACAGATGAGCGTGTTGTGATCTCGGTGCCAAGCACTTGGCCTCATTAGCCCAATCAGCCTCAATAACAGGATGATGTTTACCCAGAATGCTGGGTAGAGCTAAGGAAACGGAGTCAGTCTGAGTCACTCTCACCTGCAAGGCCTTGTTTACTGGCTAAATGGATGGATGGACTCCTCAGAGCAGGGGCTTTAAAAGGTTGCCAGTTGTCTGAGAGGATTGCTTGGGAAAAAATCTTTTGATCATTGTTTATTGTTTATTGTTTATTCAGTTTTGAATATATTTACACTGTTAAAACTGCTGGCTCATCTCCAGAGTTCCTACTATTGATCTTAGGGAGTTTCCTTGCCACTGCAAAGCTGCTTAGAGACAGTGTCCATTGACAAAAGCACTTAGAAAATAAATCTGAATAAACAGAGCTGAATAGTAAAGAAAGCTATTAGTTATGAATAATCACTGTGTAGCATCTTCACAATGTTAACTTTAAATTTAAACAATTTGGGACCATCCTTCATAAACCCTTCGTACAGTAATGATTCAAACCAAGTATATGTTTATTTACATTAAATTAGTACATTTTATTTTAAACTGATCGTAATTCCAGGAGCAACTGTTTGAAAAGCTCTACTTGTGAAAGTACATCTGTCTCATCTCAGCCAAAGGGCAGTTACTATGCCATGTTTGGTCAGTCATCGGAAAATGAAGCAAGTCCTCCACCACAAGCTCTGGGGCATCTCTTTACAGCAGCTTCTTTATCATCTCTCTCTAACATGCAACTTGCATATGCCTGTAATTAGGCTGCTTGTGCTTTTAATGTAGCACAGCCTCCGTATATGCCTTTGATGTTTACTGTACAGTAACCATTAATGAACACTTTAGAAAGAAGACGCAGTGTTCTCACATGCTGAAGAAAATCCGTATTGACTTTTAGCTGCCAAACATTGGAATTTAGCAATGACTTTCTGTTAAAATAACAGGAAAGGCAAACAGGTCTTACTTATCATACTCTATAGGCAATGAACTTATTATTATTTAATGCACAGTTTAGTCAAAACACCATACTGACAAGAGAAATTGTTTTTGGGATGTGAAACTTTTTTTTACAAGTATGTGCTCGGTTTCGGGAATGTAGTGACTTAAACCAACTGACGCTGAAGTAAGTAGATCAGAATGACATTTATTGTTCAGCAGTGTAAAAACAGCAATGAACAGTTCTGTCATGGAAATGTAGAGAACTGAACATCTGTAAAATCAGGCCTACAAGGCTATAAGTGAATAAGTAAAAAAGGGAGATGGTTGTACAACACCACAAACTATTTACCCATGTCAAAACGTGCTGAGGTTTAGAGTGCCTCTAACTTCTCTGATCTGGGTAGCTACAGAGGAGAGTTAAATGAAAGAGTGCACAGCCAGACAGGTCTCCTTAACACATTGCACTTTTGCACTTTAACTCATATATAGCTATAGGCCACATTTGAACATTTTTTTATATTATATTTATAATTCTATAATCTTATAATTAATGATATATGTTGTTCTACAGTTAAAGTATATATATATGTATATATAACGCGGCGTTACAACATAGAGAGGTGAATAAACAATAATGTTTTACTTTATATAGGACAAGTTCAACTGTGTGTGTGTGCTAACATCTAATTATGAACAACAAATATTATTGTTTTTAAAAAAAACTTGTTTAAATTTTAAAGGCACAATGACTAGCTTATTATTCGGATAAAATTGTGTCTTGGAACATTTTAACATGAGTAAAATGGTTGTGGCATTGTTTCCTGGGGCAAATGCTTGGTGTTTCACATTTTACACCAAAAAAAAAAAAAAAAGAAGTTATTTAAATCTGTTTCCCTCAGTGTCTGTTGCTTTTGGTCACTTGGACAAAATTCCTGAATTCCAAAGTGCATATTTGTAAAACAACTGCTTCAAACCCCCAAACAATTTCTCATTCTGTAAAACAATGCCTTAAAAATGTTGTAAAACACTGAAAAACAACATTTAGATACAAAAAGTCAATTAACATAATCCTGAATAAAGACCCTGTTTATATTACATATCACTGTACATATCCATGAACATACTTTAGTAATGAGTGAGCATGTGTCATGCACTTCAAATAGATATAAAAGGCTACAATAAACTGTATGTAAGAGATACAGCATGAAATGAACCCCGATTTCAGTAGCATTGTACATAGGTTGGACATGTATCATGTAAAGCAGAAAGTATGTGGTTGCTCTCTGTACGGGGTACAGAGCGTTTGCTGCACTACTTGTTTTATTAGTCAAAGACAGAGAAAAATATATAGATATAGGTAACGATGTTGACTTCCTGCGTTCAGTGTATTACTGGCAATAAAAAATTACTCTTTATTAGCATTTGGTTCATCTTAATGTTAATAAAGAGATAAGTGTCCAACTATCAGCTCTACAGTAACAACTTTTTTTTTTAATTTATGTTAAACTTTATTAATGTAAGTTAATCAGGAAAGTTTGGACCATTTCTGCTGGTCCATTCATCGCAGTGCAAAGCACAGCTGCTCAAATGAAGCAGAAAAATAAAAAGGATGCGTCTTTTTGTTCTGTGTGATCTCCTTTATCCTCGCATCTGAATGAACTTTAGAAAAGTCTAAACAGACAGAAGTTTAGTGGCAGCGTTTTGGAGCTGAGTGCTGGTGTCTCGTGTCCAGCCTGGGTCTGAAATCTGTGGACGCTGGCTGAGTGAGGTATAGAGCTGTGTGAGCTCTGCACTGGGTCGATGTGTGGCTGCACCCGACTGGGCTGCTTTTAATTAGAAGAGCACTGACGCGCCTCTCCTCACCATCAGCCGCTTAGTTGCTGAGTGACGGACTGTGGGAGCAAATGGCCCACGGCATGGAACTAAATAAAGTCCTACAAAGTATTTATTAGAGTCTGTAATACAGACCTCATGCTCGATCGAGCCCCCTTACTCCCCTCTGGTTGCATTTTGCTGAGGTGGATCGGGGTTTACATATGGTGCTTTAGTGAAAGTAGGTGGAGGGAATTTTACATTTACATTACCAGTTCTGTTTTATTACACTGAACATGCAAACATCTTATCCCAGTCTGCTTACAAAGCTGCAGTGATATTATCTGTGAAACAAGATAATACGCATCGTGTCTTGGGCATTTAGTTTAGGAAAAATAGTGCATATGAACAGAACCTTAAAGCTCCTTTGTGAAATTTTATTATAGGCATTAAAATGTTCTTTACAGAACCAAAATTGAAACAAAAATGATTCTTCTCATTTCCTCATAAAGCGTATGGTTGTATACAAAAGTCTGGGAAACACTGATTTGATAGGAAATTAAAGGAGATTGGGGCATCTTTTCACACATTCGATATTTTCTCATATATCATAAGATAAGGATAAGCTGTCACAGTGGAATTTGTAACAAATTAAAACAATCAATTCATTGTGGTTTTTATCTTTTTTTGGTTGATTATATGATTTATTGATTGGTTAGTTAATTTTATTAGTTTTAAATACAATTTAATGCCTTTTTAGGGCAACAAAAAATTAACTTGATTACCTAATTGCTGGGTCAATCCTGGAGCTTAATAGTGTTCATTAAAACGTTAAAAAAATCTTCAACAGCTAGAAAATTATTATAAATAAACAAAACCCTTCAAGCATCCAAACAAAATGATTATTATATTTTTTTTTATAATTTTCATATAAGCATAAAAGCAGGCCATAGTAAAAGAATACACCATATTCTCTCCTCTGTTAAGTACAAATGAAATTTACTCAGTGTAATACAATGGTACATTTTTTTTTACCTCAGCATCTAGAAAAAGACAATCTGCTCAGCTCAGCTCACAGTGTGTCTTACACTTCCCAGACAGGATATGACATCAGATCAAGTAAATGCAGAAAGCTAGTATTCCACTTCTAATTAGCACTCTCTGACAGTGGAAACCTGAACATGATGCCCTGATCACTCGTACATGTCTAGAGACAACACATTCTCTTCACTTCTCACAGCGTAGTGCATAATCACTGTTTATTTCCTGTATTTAACACACACACAATAATGTGGCCTGTGCAAAAGTTCCAGCACATTTCTATTTTTGTAATATGTTACATTAAATAGATTGAAATCATCTGGGGACATAAATAAATGTGGTATTTATGTTGTATGAGGTGGTATGTATTTATGTATGATCATTATTTTCCTCTGGAAAATCAACAAAACATGTAATTTGACCAGGAACAAATAAGTTTAAATGTTTTTATTATAATATTAAAACAAACAGACACTCAAATAAAATCAACAATTTACAAATGTGAACATCTCAGGCTGCTGGCCTCCCAACAGGTGCAGTCACAGCAAAATCCTTTACACTTTATCATATGCTGAATAAGGAGATTTTGGAGAGTCTCTGGAGCAGAAAACAATGATGTATGTTTTTATGTGTTAGACAGGAAGAGAGTGATTTTATGTAAATGAGCCTTGTAAGAGACAGAAGTACATAAATGATACAAAAGAAGATGGAAAGGGTAGGAAGTGCCTTCCAAATGCAAAACACACTCTGACTTGTTGCAGTAAAATGTGAACATTGTGTGTTTTGCTATAGGATTAGGCTCAGCGGCACACAGGAGTGCTTAATACAAACCTCACTCTGAAAGGCTGCTGACATATTAGCTGATAATGCTATACAGTCATAAACCACAGATGTCAGCAACATCATCACTGTCACTATGAAAAGTCGGGAAATTCCCATACAAATGGATGGGCCAGCACACTATATCGCTTGATCACAACGTTTGATTATAACAACATAGGTTGTCCAAGGCTTATATCCTGTCTTCTGCACAACAGGTGAGGCTGAGTTCGATTCGATCACATTTAGCCATAAAATGCAAACTTGGCCGTGTTTTCTTTGGGCTGGGTCCAATTTCCCACTGTGTACGTTCTCTTTTGAGCCTCTCCAGGAATGTTCCAGAGGTCCAGCGCCCTCAGACTTGACGGCTCACAGCGAAAGACGAGCTTTGTGTGAAAGCTTGTCCAAGGATACTGGTGCTGATGGCGAGACACCTCTGCCAGCTCATAAGGTATACTGTAATGCACTGTAAAACTGCACTGTGTTTGTCATACAGCAGACTTCTCACAGCCTGCACAAAATAAACTGCTGATGTTTCATGCAATCCTGCTAACCACCTCTACAATTACTCGGACAGAGGCAGCAGTGAACGCTGAGGCATCTGAAGCATGTGCTTTATATATATTCCTCTTTACATTTCTGCAGCTGTAAACTGTAAGATGTGGTTTGATGTGTATATTAAACAATTAATTGTAGACTTTCATGAGCCACTCAAGCCATTGTTCAGACAGTCTGAAAGACTTGGACAATACTGAATTGTTCAAACACGTTGGCCAGTGTGCTTCACAAGGCTTATTTTAAGCATGGCTGGCACCAAATTTATGGAATAGCATTTTTTCATTTCCACTGAATGCAGCAGAATGAGTGCAGTAAAAAGAGCTTGATTTGTTTATTTTCTCGCCCCACGGTTGCAGCCTGCCATGATTTGTTTTAGTTGGTCACCGAGCCGTCTGTGGCATTGGAGAGAGACGAGGCTGCTACCTATGTCTACATTCCTTCATACATCAAACTCCAGGAAAATCACAGGCCAGGCCTTAGAAGTATGCGTATCCCCCCCGTTGTGCTGTTTCTGCTCCTGTTCGGCATCGCACCAATTAATTTGGACGACAATTCTGACACATCACTGTAAAGCCGTGAAACCGCAGCTTGTGTTGAGTTGTCCTGACTAAATATACAAGGAGTACATTAACAGCTAAGTGGCAGTAAATGATATTAACCAGTGCACGCTTGCTGCTTTTAGAAGGCCCTCCGGTTCTTTTCAAACTGCTCTATGTTTAATTATTCAGACATCATGATTGAAACCCCTAATTTTCAGGCTGACAAATATCTGTGGGTTTGATTTTGTACCAGTTGATTGGTATCCTGCTGAGTAGGTTTTTAAAATAAGCAATGTTGTGAAAAAGGCCATAGCACGGTAATATACTGCTACCTCCTTAAGGATTTGATGCTAAGAGCAGGTAAATATTCAGATTTGTATTTATGCATGCTGCATAGACTACAAAGCCAATTATTTTGCATCCTGAATTCTGCACACTCTGATCTCCTAATTGAAATACAGTGAGCTTAAATACATTTGTTATGTACAGCAGACATGACAGTGCAGACATAAAATGTTCAAAGTTCATAATCACATGGGAGCATGTGATATCTTATTGCTGCTATTGATGAGTCTCATCATGTCTAAGTGTTCAGCATGCTCAGGCATCAAGCACTAATCTCAACATCTCTGACAAATCGCTCGGCCTAGAAGCACATAGTTGTGTGTGAAAACGACTGTTTGAACTTATTCCAAACGTTCTGGGCCTGCAAATGAGAACCAGTGGCAGACACGTACACCGCTAACTTCCTCCACTCAACTAAGGATGGCTCCATGTCGTCTGCATCAACTGTATCTACGTTCAGCAATATTAGATCCATGTGTGGCAGCTTTCAGGCCTTTTCTCTTGAGAAGGCCGTGCACTTCCCAAACATGCTGCCATCCAGAGGCCACTGTCTTCTTGGAATGCCAAAAATGAGGGAGAATTTGCAGCGCGTAAGTCTTTCCCTCACAAGCAGTGAGTTTTTGCTCTAATTAGTCTTCGCAGAAAATAAACAGAGGGAATCTTCACACTACAAAATCCTATTAAACTACTAGCCAAATAAAGAACAGGGATTTCTAGTTAACCTAAATCAACAAATTCTGTTTCCAGCATTTTGCTTGGATAAACTCTTAACCTCTTCTTACAGATCCCCTAGTATTAAGTAGTAACAGCCCCCTTCTGTAGTTGTATTGTTGTATTTCATCATGAGTCGACCAATAGAAACGCTCCGAAATGACTCGGATAAGATCTTTTTATATGATCAACAAGTTAAGAATGTTTTTGGAGATAATTGTTATATATACAGCTGTATACAAAAGTTTGAATACCCCAGACCAAATGATGTTTTGTTGATTTTGAACACATAGTCTGCAGTGAAAGTGCAGATTTTTTTGTTTTTCCTTTGTCTGGGTTTAACATATTGGAAAAATAAAAAGTATAATAAACATAAAATGTGCCATAACTTTTGCAAAGACCACATGCACATTTAGGCTAAGTGAAACAAGAAGTTGAACACATCCTCCACTGAGAACATGCTTGTTTATTCCGTTCTCACTGCAGCCCATATTACTTAAAGCTATCCTCCAGTTCCTGCTTTTGCTAATCAATGCATCATTAAGTTAAATCAAGTGTGCTGGTGATGGAATTCAGTAAATCTATGTAATGGCTGGGAACATTAAGGAGGCATCTGGAATCAAACCTTGATCCTTAAACGCTCTTATATGATATCAACAATTTTACTGAAAATACATAAACATTTTTTTAACTTTTCAAGATTTTAAAAAATAAACATTCTTGTATGTAGGTCTATTTATTCTATTGATATAGAAACCATACATCCAGTTACTGCTGAGAATGGTTTTAAATAATATGCCAAAAATATTAAATCATAAATTTTATCATTGTATAAAACTTTATATGAAGAACCAATAAATGGCTTTTCATTGGTAATTTGTTGTTTGGATTCAGACAACAGCACAATGCAACTCATATTCATCGTTTTTCATCAAAGCTCTAACCTCTACTGTTCTTAACCTCCAATCCCATTTAACTGTGTGAGGTTTTTCATGTGTTCTGATGAGTCTATTAAAATCAGCATTGCATTTGATAAAGAACTGCATCACTGTATAAAAAATAGAAACAGAAATAACACATGTATTTATACTTTATAGAATCAACACAAGACAATGCAAAAAACTAACTTTTTTTAAAAATGTAAGTTCAATTAAAGGTGCTATGAAGTGATCTGAACATCTGAGCTGCACAACAGTGACAGTTCTGTCTTCGCTGCCCCTTGTTCACTCCCCCCGCTCCAATTCTATTTTCATCATGGCTTTAAGAACCATTAAATCGACTCATTCCGTTTATTTCTTTGTTTAGGAGAGGGTTTCACAAAGCCATGAAGTTTATTAGTAAACAGTTTACCCAAATGTAAGCAAGACTAATCTTCAGCTTTCATCATGGTAATAAGGGGAGCCGTAATTGGTTACTTTGTTTGACCTACTTTGGAGCACAAATATTGTCATTAGTTATAGACCAAATCCCTTAATGACATCCTGTCATTAAGGCAAGGCTAATATGCTAATGGTACAAATGAATTATAAAAGAGCAGAGTTGGTTTCCATTAGCTTTGCGCTCTCGCTGAATAGCCAGGACACACTGCTTTAATTTAAAGCGTGCAGGCTTTCGTTCCGACCCAGACGATGGGAAAATGTGTGCCAGCTCCGTTTGGATAAGGCTGTGCCTGCTGAATCTCAGGCAGGGGGGATCGCTGTTGGATTTTGATTTCTGTTATGATTGAGCAATTATCAGGGCACAGCGAGCCAGCCTCAGCACAGGATCAGTTCCACACAGAGTGGAGTTCAAACAAATAGACCTGATTTGTAGAAGATGTTTCTGTCAGAACCGTGCCGTCATGCAGAATCAGCTGATACCGGCTCGTACTTGCTAAATACATGGCGGACTAAACAGCTTCAGCTACTGATGAAGAGTGTTCTGAGTGGGAGACTTGCTCTAAGCTGTGACTTTGGACTAGTTAACAGAACCATAGCCAGGAATTTCAGAACAACCCAGGAATTCCTACCACAGGAGTCTAATAAGAATATTATAATGTATTTAGTGAATTACTCAGGTACCCTACAGGACACGGCATGCAAGTATTGTCATAGTAAACTATGGAAAAATTGTACAGCTCTCATTTATTGCATTACTGCAGTTTACTGCACACCGTCCTGAAACATTAACTTGTGCTTTCAAAGCTCGAACTAACAGATCCTGGTTTATTAACTGTTTTGGCTCCCTTCCCTGTGCTTTGAAATGAGTGGTAGAGGTGCTCTCTTTGGGAATATATTGGAAAAATAACCCACACATCTAAACATGAATTACTTTATATGTTCATTACATATCCCATAAAATGGTTTAAAGGCCTGAGGGTTTTTCAGGGTAGCATTTTTTTTTAATGATGAGCATTCGCCATAAGGAGCCTGACCTATCGACCCTGGATCCATATGTAACACTGGATAATCCTTCCAATTCACTGAACGTTATGTCCTTCTTCCAGCCCAATTTCTTCATCTACTTCTTTTGCCCTCGGCTAATCGTGATGCCCCGGAGTGTGTGAGTCTAACATTTCAAAAAGTGAAAAAAAGCAGCAATAAGGAGGAAAATGACTAAGAGCTGTCAGCAAATAATGACTGTTGGCAACAAAGCGTGACACACTCACGCTGGCGTAGGTTCGCGTTGAAAAGTGCGCCAAGAATAAATTGTCTGTCTGTAACTATTTAAAGGCAGCATTATGGTGTGATTTATGCACAGAAAACCGATATTATGGGCCAGAACATTTTCCAAGTGTAGCAGCTTGCAGCAATTTAAATTATATGGGGGAAAACCACCAAAACAAATATTTGACTGAGTTCCCATATTGAAATGGATATATTTATATGGATTAATTTGGCTCAAATGAGCAGTTATAAATTTCTGAATCTATCTAGGGGCCTGGGGGTCCCTTTGCAGCAAACATTTCACACAGTCTGCATACAGCATGTGCATTCATACAGCCAGCTTGTTCCTATAGCTTACTGTAGTACTCAGTTATAGACTCCATTTGAATTTCACATTAGTACAATATATATGAACATGTTTATGTTGCAGGGGCACTTTGTCTTATCAAAGGGCTACATGCTCTAACACAGGTGCTCTGTTGTTACAAAAGTATACAGACAATCCGTCAGGAAAAAAAAGTGATAATGTAGTTTCCTAAAGCAAAAACACTATAAATACACCCTTAATGGTGAAACATGGCCCTTAAGGTCCAATTTTATAACTTAAAAATGAGTTTTAAAGGAACATTACATTCAACAGGAGAAAAGCGCATACTGCAACATAAACAATATAACTGAAACAGAATATGCTTACAGTTAGGTTCTAAACTCAAGACGTACTCTTGAGGATACCACAGTGACAGTGTTTGTACCCTGAAAGTCCGTTTTTATGAAAGCGTGCACATTAAAGAGGAAGTCCGCTGATCAAATTTTCTGCATAATTCAGTGGTTAAGATATAAACAAAGTCATTCAGAGATGTTTTTGTAGAGAAGCTTACCAGGGCATATTTTTTGGTCCCAGTGCCTCCAAATATGACCATTTCATCTACTATCCAAATCAACAGTGAAGTACAATGCATTTTAAAACATTGTCTCGGACTTCGGGCAGTATATGTATGACCTTATAATGTATAAACTTTCTGTGAGGGAACTTTTAGGGACATTAAACATTCCAGATGTCTGGTTCCTATCGCCACCACTGTGAACAGTTTTGGCTTTGTACGGTTCTCTAGGATGAAGCCTTTTATGCCAAAAACAGGTGGAGTTGCACATCAAGTAAGTTTTTGCCAGTATGTTGACAGAGTCATATCAAAACCTCATAACTAACATGCATCTTGTATTTTAAGTAACATACAGCATGCCATACAGCAGGCTCAGTATTCATGTTGTAAAATATTAAAATTTACATCTTGTGGGTAAATTTGGTAATTATATTTTATTTTTGTGCACTTTTGTTATTTACCATAAGTCATTTGATAGTCAGCCAAGCTTGCATAAGCATTTGCGGAAAACAAAAAATAAAACATAATTTGTGTCTTGTCCAAGCTGTGAGGCCTGGGAAGGCTTACACAGACTGCTTGATAGGACATGAATGATTCTACTGTACATTCTGCTTGCAGATTTGTAGAGATTTAATAGGTTTAATTTTGTAATCCATAAAACAAGAAGATCCTTAGACAACTAAATTATGCATTCTCCTCAGACTGTGGCCGCAGAATTGTGGGTGTGTGCGCGTGTATGTATGTGCGTCAGTTCTGTGGCCTCCGCCTCACATTTTCACTGTAATTGGTGCCAAATGTGATTTGTGCAGTTCTTCACAAGAAGATAGTCAATCCGGGTTCTAAACATGGAAGTTTAAAATACTAACTTCTGATTAGTAATATCAGCTTCATATCGATACTGTGTTAACTGGAGCTCACCAACTCTACGAAGACTGTTCAACCTGTAGGCCTTTTGCTAAGTATAACAGTGCTTATGACAAAGCTGCACACTAACCCGAATAAAAATCATTTTTAAAAATTCTCTCAGAGTATGCTTTTAAACATGGTACCAAAGCTTAAGCGATGTTAAGAAGACAGTACAAAAAGGTAAATATGCAATTGCTCATTGACTAGCTCTAATGTAGCTGTTAATCCAGTTTCAATCTCCACCACAACAAAACTCCACATTTGTTTGGCATATGTGAGTAATTACAAATAACACATTTGGCAGACTGTGTGGTAACTGTGAGGAAATCGGTGTAATGTTTGGCTCACAGACCCAGGGCTATACAATTAACGTTTACAATGTGTTTTTAAGTACAGAACAGCCATTAGTGACTAAAGCTGCAATGTGACTGCAGTTCTGCTACAGAGCTTGAATGAGTTTTAAGAGAACCTTTTTCAAACAATCTAATAAGGAGACTGATCGGCTCATTTAATGTTTCAGGGGCATAATGATTTACCCATTACACAATGAATGAGGATCTTAGCTGATATTTAATTTTGAAGAAAGCAGTAATTATTACACCGTATGTTTCCGGTAATGCTTGACTAATTCAACCCTGTCTAGTTCTGGTATCAAAGCAATTAGGGGAACATTGCCAACAAATTTGGGTAAATGAGCAATGAAAGAATGAATTACACCAAATACTGATAACTAAGCATAAATCATTTTCTAATGACTATATTAAAGATTAAGCGGGTTGAGTGTGCACCAATACTGTACACGCTCTATCCACCACATTTAAATGCTCCCCAATACCTCTAACTGTGTCCCTCATGTATAACTAACAGGGCCAGTGAGAATAGTAAAAGTTCTCTCTTTTACAGCCTAAGGTAAAGCAAAATCAGACTGTCAATGGTAGCATTTCTACAGATGCATTGGTAGCATTTGGTGTAAAATGTTCACACATAAAACCCTGTCTATCCACATTTCACTTGGCTTTCAATGGCAAATGGTTATGCGAAGACTTCCAAGTTTGTGCGAGTGCACGCCTCCAACTTCCAGCGCTAATTAAAAAAGCCACACTTCAATTAAGTCAATGAGCATCAATTACCATAACCGGAACTTTTGCCAGCATGAAATAAAACACACGAGACAGTTTTAACTGCGTTTTAAAGACATTAATTACAAGCCGTTCAGCTAGACCTCCATGCAAGCCTGAGGATGACATGAGATGTTATGATGATGAATGGGCCAATGTTTCTGCAGTAAATTCACATTTCAGTTTTTACTGGCAGAAGTACATCAGGAGAACTTCATTCAGCAAGATAACACACAGCTTTTCATTCAGACTTCCCTTGGAAGCTAGTAATGTAGCGTGCAGAAAGTCATTGGCTAGCATTTACTGACAACGCCACAAGCACTACACAAAAGCACCAAATGAAGACCATCTGCCTATGCGTATGACACTGCTCTTGGCTGTTACTGCTTGTAGTTTTAATTATTTCTCAAAGGAAAGTCTATGCAGAGCACCTTCTAATCCTGTCACTTACAATTTACAACTGACTTCAATGGCATATAAACATTTCTGCCCTCAATATACACAATTTAAATCATCTCTAAGCCACATAAGAAGACATATTTACCTTGTTTGAATGGCATTACTCTTTACAAACAGAATAAACGCCTGAGCCACATTACGGCTGAGGAGCAGAACTATGCTTTCACTGGCATTTCACTGAGCGGCCTGAAATAAGGGGTGATTAAATGGGACAGATTCTGGTTTGAATCGTACAACAACAGGCCCACATGTAATTTTGGCTCTTATTGCCTGGAGCTCCACGGGTGTATTGGAAAAGTGGATAAAGTGAAGGGGGGTGAATTATAAGAGCCCTAACTCATCTTTAGAGGACCTCCATTCTGCCCAATTGTCTGTGCGGGGGAACAAGGCCCACTCGGTGGCGCCGGGCATTTGTATTGCTGACATGGCAGAAAGTCGTCTGGGTCAGCGAGTCACCTGGCACCAGGCATAATGGCAGGGCTGGGCGGGTGAGGGAGTGTGTGTCTGTGTATGGGCTATGGTAGGGCACCGGGGGCCGCACTGGCGACGCTGAAAACGTTCCCCCCTCACGCGATGACAGGCCAATCTTTGGGCAACAATGCAGCGTAATTTGTGAGAGGGCCTCACTATGAGAGTGAAGATGGGTAATTAAAGAGAGAGAGGACAGTCAGAGACAGGGCTGATGACAGCCGTCAGCTGACTGCTGTATAAGGCCTTGTTATACGCTCCATCGTCATGGAACTAAACGGGCCCTCTAGTTTTGAGCTGGGCTTGGTGGCACTGGAGAGAGAAAGGGGGGTCCTGGACTCCTCTGGCTGAGAGAGGGCAGAGAGCATTGTCCTCACACTCTCCTTTGTGGGAACAGACTTCTAGCTTTGAAAAAGGAAAGCTTTCATCCAGCTCACCTGTTACAGCTCTCTTAACGGAATAGTTCACTGAATTAGTCAAGATGATATACTTTTTCCTCTGACCATATATGCCGTCGAATGGGCAAAATATGTCTGATGTCCACAGTTTTCTCACTGAGTTTTGCACTAGGCTAATGTAGCTGAAAATCTTTCACTGTTAAAAAGCACTATGACTTCTGAATAATAGCTACTGATTTCTTTCACTGTAAATTACCAAAGCATATTAACAGTAAACAACATAACAACTGTGAAAATATAACAACAGTAACTCACAGTTACCTTGACCACAAAATTACAGTAATGTAGGTGTATTCTGCAGAAATAAGCTATAATTAAAACAAGCTATAATTTAATCAATCAGCAAAATTAGTGCAAGAAACTCAGCAGCCAGTAATTAACTTTACATATAAATATCAATATAATAAATGTATATATTCTATATAAAGCACCTTAAATTAATAATAATAATAATAATAATAATAATAATAAAATCTGTGTGAGTTTTCTCCAGATGCTCTGGTTTCCTCCCACAGTTAATCAATCAATCAACATTTATTTGTATAGCACTTGTTATAGCTAATGTTGTCTCAAAGCAGTTTTGCAGAAAAGCAGTTTATGGAAAGAAAAGAAAAGAAAAACAGAGGAGTCCATATACAGACTTAAGGAAGAAAAAGAGAGGAACCCATCGTCCTCTGGTCAACCTTGGGTGAAGAAAAAAATACACAGCTAATGATTTTTGATGACAAGATTCAGTAATGGAGCTTGGTGACTGAACAGCATTCATGCTCTGACTAATCCAGGAGGAAGTAATGTAAAATTAGTAAAATCTCGTATCTTCTCCGCCATAGTGAAAGATAGAGTTTACAAAGTCAAAAGGTGTGAATGTGTATGTCTGTGAGTCTGCCTTGCGAAGGATTGGTAACCTGTCTAGGGTGTTTCCTGCCATCCACCCATTTCAGACCCCCATGACCCAGAAGGATAAAGCTCCAGTTCCAATACAAAGTAAAAAGTTAAGGGGAAAATGGCATAAAATATGATTTTTCACTGAACTATTCCTTCAAAAGTGGGAGCCAAATATGGTTCTTTAAAGCAAGGCCATGAGAAAACCGCTTTTAGCTCCCTGTTTTTGTGTAAATTAGATGTACAGCTTTAAGGAACCTTTCTAAAGTTGAAAGAACCTCCGTAATGTTATAAAGTAATTAAAGGTTTTCCTGGAGTCATGCGTTGAAGAACCGAGACGTTATGAAAAGTCAAGAAGCATTTATTTTTAAGAATGTACTGGCCTTCAAAGCCTGCTCAGTCATGCCCTCCAGCACAGACATAGCGAGCTCTGCGCTGCTGTAACTGCTGAATTAGGGACGTTCATTTTGCTATTAACTCATGAATGGAGTCTTCTCTCTGCTCAGGCCGTAAATGTGAGGGTCTTTATGTTTTTCAGGAAAGTTTAGACTCTATACTTTGGGGAATATGATTGGCCTCTATTGTGGGTGGAGATAATCTGCCTTGTCACTTAGCAGCTCAGTTTGTGGTCAAAGAGATGGCACAAAACCCCCTTCAGTAATGGCCATTAATAACACCAGCGGACAGTTCAACACCCATTTGCGCACTATATGGCCATTAAGCTGCTTAAGAACTTTCCTAAAGCAGGAAAGGAAGCAGGCGAGACTGTTCCTGTTGCTAATGTGATGACTGACTTAGCAACAATGACTGACTCCCTATGTATAATGAACTGCAGCTATACTATAACATGCCATATCCATATGTGAGTCTCAAGAGTGAATTTTAAACACTGTGCCAAATATTTTCTCCACTGGAGTGATGTTGATCTCAGGTTTTGGAGTAGAAAGCACTAGACGTCAGAATTTTGTACAGCAGCCCAAAATACTTACAGCATATTACACCACCAGCCTTTGGGCCACATTAATAGAACAGGGGTCGAATCCGCCACTTCTTTTGTTCTGAACTCGGTTTGTGGCTACATGTTGTGGGCAGGGGTCTTCACACTTCATGTATGACATCATCATATTTTTTTTTTCACCACACACAGCTGCAGTGGGTTCATTCTTTTGTGTCCTCTCTCACATGAGGCAGATGTGGCTCCTGCTAAAGATGTGTGTGTGCGTCTGTCTTTGGAACCACTTGGCACACTCTCGGGCAGACTGTGGCTTCCCCTCACAGACAGCACACTTCCAGCCACACTCCAGTTCCATATTCACTCCGAGGCAGCAGCCAGTCTGCTGACAGACGCTTGATTTACGACCGCCTTGCCGACTTTTACTGCAAATGTTAATGTGACAGAAACTATTGACTTGAGGAAGTAATTCTGCCGTGGGTCATAAAGCCGAGTGTAAAAGCGCTTGTGCTTTCATGAGCACTCCACTTGATGATATGTTTATAAGCATCATCATAAGCTTTCCTTCACTAGCTTTTTTTTTGGTGATGTCACTCTGCCAAATTGTACCACCACCGTCAGAAACACCTACTGAAAACGCTGATCTGTTACTGAATATTAAAGAGTATAACTGCTGCTGACAGCATTATGGAGATTTTTATATCAGTTCTGTCCTCAGACTGACACAAAGAGCCAGTGTTTGCCCTTTAATGCTTTTTTTTAAATGTTGGATTTATGTTGGAAGGATACATGCACAGTGTTGTAAGGCAAAATAGTTTTTTTGTGTGCCTTCTAAACAGTCAGGAGGCACATGTAGGTGGTTTTGGACAGTAAATAAAATGATTACATTTCTGCTGTAGTCATTGTGACCCCTGGTTCCCGCCACCACCACCACCACTGCAAACAAATCATGGTAAGAATCTTCACAATGAACCATTTTACAAACAAAGTACTCTGAATGACTTTGTTTCCATCTCAATGACTGAATCACACAGAAATGCTGAAAAATCTGCGAATTCCTCTGTGAAGCTGTGTCTGAAGACAGAAGCTGAGTGAACTAGAAGGATAACTGAAAATCAAACTTTGACAAAGTAGCACCACACTATGAAGTCTGTAGTTCAGTGTAATAGTGAATAACACTTGCACTGCAATGCAAAAACCTTGCCTCTGTTTTTTGTCCATTTTTATTTTTCACATAATTTGACAGCTCCAGTTAACCTCTGCATTGTGCCAAAGTGTTATATTAAACAGAGCAACAGGAAATGGAAAAAAAATACTTGGAAAAATTCTTGTGGTATAGACTTACCTTACAAGTTATGACATGCTAAACATTTATAAATCATTCTTATCTAAAACTGTAACTATTACAAGAGGTTTCCCATATTCATGCCTGGAAAAATCTTCTAATACAATTTCAGAAATCTTGAAGTTGGTTTTATTCCTATATTTATACTTGCATATAGACTGACCTATTGTTATCTTCCATTCGTATTGTATATCTGTAGTGTATGTATATATATACATCAATATTCCATGCCCTGTATATACCCTGCATCTCTCATCTACCTCAGCCTTACCATAGTGCTATATGGAAATTTGTACACCTGCAAATATCATAGTTTTTATTCATAACTTTTATTCATAACTGTAAATTAGTATAAACAGAGATTGTGTGCTTAGCATTGTAAATATTTATTGTCTAATGTATAATGTATAAGGGACTACACACCTAAGTTTTTCACTCACCTTCACACCTGTGAAAATGTGATGCGACAATAAAAGTGATTTGATTTGATGCTTGCTTGATAACTCACATCATTACAGTAGTTTGTATCTTTATTATAGTCAGCTTCTCAGTTGTGTACTACACAGTATATACTATGTACCAACCTTAAAAGTATGCATTTCACAGCCCAGTACACAAAATATTTTGACCATGCATCATTTCTAACTAATGTGAATACAAGCTGGACGTGTCCTTACAAAACGCTATAATAGATCCATTACTTAATACAATATATTTATTTTTTTACAGGCTCATTTGACAGATTTGTGTTAAACAATATATATTTCTCACTTCATTTCTGGTTCCATCATCACCGGAACAGCCTTCGCATCACCGTCTATCGTTTTTTCAAGCTCTGCCCTTTCCATTTGACATTGCTGAACTGACTATTTAACATGTCAATGTATCTCAATGGGATTTAAGTCAATTTTTGAGTCATTCAGAGGTGGACTTGCTTGTGTGCTTTAGGTCATTATTCTGCCTCATAACACAATCGCACCTCAGCTTTAGGTCACAAAATGACAGACGGCTATTCTCCTTCAGGATTTTTTTGATAGAGAGAACAATCCTGGAAAGTGAGGCAGGAGAGGTCTGCAGTTCTTTAGTTGTTTGGCTGGGTTCTTTTGTAACCTCCTACATGAGAAGTAAATGCTCTCTTGGTGAAATTGTGGTAGGCTGGCCACTCCTGGGAAGGTTCACCACTTTTCCTTTTGGCTCCAATGAATCTCACAATGCATGTCATACCAGGCTGGATTCTAGCTTTGCTGGAGACCCGGTGCTTTAGCAATGACTTTGTAACCCTTTCCAGACTGGTAGATTGAATGTTCACTTCACATTTTGTTTAAACAGGTTTAAGTCTCCATTTCCATCCTGCATCAGTTTGTTAAAATGGCAAAAGTCATAGCAGAAATATAAAGAGAGAACAAAACACTGACGACAAAGATAAAGATCCTACATCAAATTCAAACCATAATGAAGCATTACTTCTTAGACTCACAAACACAAATCTGGTATTGGTTGAAAGTTGAGAATCTGCACTTTGGACAGAAGTTCTCCATTTGTTTGAAAGGGCTAAGAGTTAGATGAGTCAGGGCTGTTCATGTCAGATATCACCGTGCTTTCGTTAACGCTGTCAACAGCTATGGGCTTCTAAGGGTTAAGTGCAGTAATCTTTACCAAAAAGCTTTACCCATCAAAAAGTAGCCATATCTACAAACTGGCCCAAGTTTTACTGTTACTTTAATTGGGTTCCTTTAAAATGCCTAATTATACATTTCGCCTTTTCTCTCCCTCATTCCTTTTCTCTCTTACTCTGTCTCACGCACACATACACACACACACACACACATACCCATACACAGCTACACCTTCTCTCTCACAAACACATGCATAAACATCTGGTAGCACTTAAATGGGTTTTAATAGCTATTTACTGTGATCAGTACTTTTTTTATTTAAACACATTTTCCACTCTGCAAACGCTAATGTTTCATAAAACCCCCCTTTTTCTTCTCTAAATTAGATTTTTTCTTGTGCCAGCTCTGGGAGCGTTAAGTGTCGGATCTGTGTGTGAAGTGATGCACTTATGGATTGAAAGAAGTCAAACACTGATGACCCCTGGTGTCGGGCTATCGGCCCGCAGCACGCCCTGCTGATGAAAGCAGCCATCGCACTGAGGGAATATGGTAGACTTGTGTAAAGCGTGAATCATGCAGTTTTAATAAACAGTCACGAGAGCTGGCCAGGCTGCAGCGGCAGGGCTGAGGTCAGCTGCAGTGAGCCATCTCCAGCGAGGCTCCAGCACTGCGCCTCGAAACCTGACACTGCAGCCGCACAACGGGACATGTGTTCGCTCTTACTCTAATGTGAAAATGGACACTCAAACATTCAACTGTGACCTGTTTTATGCTTTTACACAGTCACAGAGCCCTATAACCTCTAATAGGACTCACAAAAGGCCCTGTCTCAGCTGGATCACCCAGCGCAGACACACAGAGCAGTGCTTAAAACATGCTACAATAGCACTAAACCACTCTGCTTACATCTTAGTCCCTAAGGAAACTGACTTGTCCATTTACAGTCATGAGAAGGCCTGTGTTTTTTTAGCATTATGCTGGGAATTGAGATGCAGCATGCAATGGGAGTCATATACAGATACCAAATGATGATCAGCTGTGTTTAAAATGACAAATGTCCATAAGCCTGGCACGCATGCAATATTTTGGCTGTAATGTAAATACATTTTCTTGGGAATCCTCAGTCATATAATCGTATTTCTGAAATAGTAACTTTTACAAGAAATAAGAGAAAAACTTAAATATAAGTGCAATTTTGAAACATTTATTATCAACTATTTCTATTCATCATTACATACTACCACAAAGTTAAAAATAGCTTCTATTGTTAGTTTTCTTTTAATGGGTTTTAAAGCAGTATTAACTCTACATTCTGAGATCACCTAACTATGCCATGGTGCTTCCAAGTGTGTAAATATTTGTACAAGGCATCATGAATTTTAGGGAATATCTTCCGGCAAGGTGTAGGAATGAGTTTGACATGGGGGTGCACATTTGATACTATAACCAAACCCCATTCCCTACAACATTATATAGTTAGAGACTGATCCAAAGACATTAAAATAGCTGGAATTAGCCATGGCTGTTATTTGTTGTGCTCTTGTTACTGACCCTAAAGCCAGCAAAAGCTAACTTCAGTCAAGACCCTCCAATGAGGTGAAAGCTAAAGCCTGTGAAGCTGGTGACTGAACAGGCACCTCAACACCAGCCTTAACAAAGGCTGAAAGAAGATAAAGCACCACTGACAAAACACGCAACCCTCCCCCTTAATGTTGCACATTCAAAAAGTTATTGTGTTTTCGCCCCCTGTGCTATAATTTTTGTGTGCCAACTGTTCCCAATATTGGGTGGGGCGCACCCCCCTCCTCCAGTTCTCAGGTTTTAGGTTTAATTACTCTCTGCAAATCTTAAGAATTGGATTTAATATTGTTGCGTAGACTTGTTGATGCACTTCTAGCACAAAGTAATACAGATGAGTAATAAGGTCTCTATCTGATTTTATCATTATGGGTACTGTTTGTCCATGCAAACCCAACCCAACACCCCATGCCCCCTACCCACACACACACACAAACACACACACACCACTCAATACACTAACACTTCACCAAACTGCTTCACTAAGACAAAATGCTGTGCCTATTATGGACTTTCAGCTTTTGTGTTTTGGCAGCAAAGCAACAGCTGGCAGGCTGGACGCCCCTGGTTTGGTTGTCAGAGTGAGATGAAAACGCTTCTTTTTAAGATAATTACTCCATTCAGGGGGTTGACAAGTACATAATTGATATGAAATGAGTGCCTCGCTGTTAATTGGACTTGGCTGAGCTTATACTAAGTGCCCAAATAAAAAAAAGAAAAATGTACTTATTATCTTGAACGCTTCATATATGCTCTTCATTTGAACACATTTCAGCTTCTACATGGTTAGACTTCTAATATTTTATGTATTACACTTAAAAAAAAAAACATTCTGAAAACTTCAGATGTAAGACAAATTTGACAACTATATCACACTGCACTATATCAATATGGACTTGCTGGTAAGCTCTTGAGCAGTGTTTATACCATGCACAGCTACCCTGGAGCAAGACTGTGTAAATATCGCAGAAACACACAGGCTTGGCCATACATTTGACAAAATCTTACAAACTCTGTGGCATTTAACCCCATTGCACCGCAGTCTTATCATTCAGTCATATATCAGTATTTAATATTCAATAACGACTGTAAATAATTCAGTAACTAACATATAGGGCACTGCAATCATGAGATACCATCCCTCGTTTATTTACTTTCCAGTTCACATACCCATTTTCAAGTTCATTCATTTCTCAGTAGATACTTCAAAATTGTAATATTTAAGACCAGACAAGACTAGCAGGACAGGATAAGACATGACAATCCACTTGCATAAGGCCGAAAAAAGTTAAAGTAAAAGTAAGTATGGAACTCTAAACAACAGTGCAAGACCTGGTAGACCAATAAAACCGTCACCAGCGGATAAACAGTACTTAAAGCAACACTGTGTAGGATTTGGTGATTTGGAGACCTCTCTGGTGTGTATATGTAATTACACTTTACATACAGAAGAACATTCTAAACGCCGGTTGTGCTTCAGACCCCCAGAAACGAATGAATCTGACTTTTTGGAAGCGTGTTAAAAGAGAATTCAAAGAGAAGCTGTTACTGATGAAAGGGAATAAACAAAAAGAACATTTGCAAATCAAACAAAGAAACTGTTGGTGTTCTCAGAAAAATCAACTGACCTCCCTAGACTTCAGACCTCTACGTCATTGAATGTGTTTGGGATTACTTGGAAGCAGAAAATGCAGCCAGCTTTGGAGGTGTGGAAAATTATGCCCGTAGATTTCTTTAAAAAGCTGAAAGCAAGTCTACACAAACCAAAGGAAGGTATAATGAACATTTTGTGGTTCTCCTGCATTTGAGGTTATATACTGTATGCTAGATTGTGTATTATCTGTTGTTTATATGCTACATTGTTGTTTATACGTATTCGGTTGAATTACATGAGTTGTATTACATATTGATGCACTGGAAACACTAACACTGACACCACTTGAGGAAATTAAAGGAATTAATCAATCAATCAATCGATCACTGTGTAGACAGGAGATGAACTAAATGAAGGATGGTGTTTTGCACAGTACTGTAAATTTTCATAGGTTCAAGCAGTATGATCTAAAACCTAAAACAGAAAACTGCTCTTTGTGTGTTTTGTTTCTCAGTTAATGTTGGGTCTACAATACAATAATAATAAAATCATAGAAATAGTTTTTTTTCCAAAGGACATAACTTGTGTGGTGACATAACAGTATCACTGAGCTTTGTTTCTTGTAGGTTACACCTATAAAACACAAACATCAGTCAAGAACATAACTGACATACAGCATCCCAATTTCCCAGACATTTAGAAAAAAATGCGAACACAATTATCACACATCTCTGCACTTAAGTGGTGGAATGTGAATTGTTGTCTCTGTGGCCAAAATCCATCAATGATAAACACAAGTTAAGTTTTTTGGTGAGCAAAAATATGCAATATTTGAGGGCACTATTATTCATCAAACTGTTGACAGATGATGAACAGACATTTTCCAGGAATCAAATCAAGTCCTACATGAGAGCTCAAACTCTTACAGCTCTGGCTGCTTTCCTTAATTTCCTTGACTCGTTCTATGGGATGGAAAACTCTTACATGCTTTCGGAATGTGGTTTCTACCAGGATTCGGAGGTAATTCATTCCACTGTATGTTATAAGCAATTGATTCAAATATGTCTGTAATTACACTGTGCATTATGAGTCTAATTAATTGTCGACTGGCTGAATAAATGGGTGATTGAGCACCATGTCATGTTGTAGGGTCATAGCATGCCTTTAATTATAATGACACTCATCAAAGTAGAGCACGGCCAAGGCCTTTGAGTTTCTAAACTACAGCTAATAATGGAGCTCACAGTTTGTCTGTTCTGAAAGAGAGTGAGTAGAATGGCAATAACAGCAGAGCAATAAGTCACAGAGAAACACCCACTCTGTGTTTTGCACTTCGTTTCAGGGTTCTTTCAGGGGTCCCTGTGGTGGAGCTGTGGTGACAGTGTGGGGTGGACACATGGCCAGCGCTCAGTCAGGTGAAAGCGTCCCCCCCTACGCTGGCGTCTCAAAGGCCCGTCTCCAGGTCCCACTGTGGCCCCTGCCTGCCAGCTGGAGCCCCCTGACCCCTCTCAGCCCGACCCACCCCCACCCCCTGAGTGCAACAAGCAACAACGACCGGCAAGGGGCACCTCCGGACCCCCTGAAGGTCACTCGGCTCACTGTTTAAGTACGGCTGTGGGTTCGACTGTATATAGGAAACCTTATGAAACTGCAGATCATCATCAGAACATGTCGTAGCTCTGAAACTTTACAAGGGTAGAAAAACAAGATTAATATTTTCACTCCTGTCTCCGTTTTTGTTGTTTTGTAGTTTACAAAATTGGAAAATGCACCCAGCCTTTTACATTGTGTGTATATATTATGATTAATAGACCAAAGGAAATGGTCCAAAATCACTCAAAAGGTCACATGGTCATGGCTATATTTATTTGTGTTGAAAGTTAAGTATGCTTTTTCCTTCCGCTCTAAAGTTATCATTTTTAAGATGCAGGGTTTTGTTCCGATAGCAATAGTTTGTTAATATAACTTGGTGAAATGTCTGCTTTTCAAAACTCCAGAAAAATAGCTAAAGAAAAAAAGATATGTATACTCGTGAAATGCTGAATTTTGCAAACTAAAAGGCAAACAAAAAAAAGGAAATTTAAAAAATCAGCAAACAAATATCTAGTGCATATGTTAAGTTTGTCTCCTAAATCGTTCTTTTGAATGTATGTATGTAATGTTAAAATCATATGGCAGTTCTTTCATATGAAAGCTTTTTAAAAAAATTATATACCTACTCAAAGCAGATCCACAAAATTAGTTCTTTAAAAAAACATCAAAAAAGTATTTTTTAAAGCCAGAGAACACCATCCAAAGGTTCAACATTGTCCATGACAAAATCCAGAAAAAAAGAAGCAACCAGCTGAAGGAGCCAGAGTAATGTCCCAACAATGAATCGCACCAACTAAACTTTCAGACTGTTGGTATTTTATGGTCTCTGGGAACTTAAAATTGTTCTTCTATGGCAAAGAACACTTCTTGGCTCTTTTATTTTTTAGTAATTCTGTGATTGTATCAAAAAATACAATTCTGGAATTCTGGAATTTTGCTATAACAAAATGTTTTTGTCAGCATTAAGGCTTGTGTGCATGGAGGCTGAAGGTTATCAGTCCTGCTGCTAAATTATAGACTGAATAAGGGGCTGTTTACGCAGTCAAATTCTAGGGCTCAGAGCCCACTGCGAACTTAACATGAGGAAAAATGTCAAACATTATTAATTGTATTTTCCTGTGTTTATCCAGTAGAACATGCAATACCAGCACTCACCTTTTTATTTACAAGAAAGCAGAACTTTTTTCAGTCTCATTATGCCTCTTTTTGTCATAAATCTTTGTGTGCAGAGAGTTCCAAAAAAAAAGAGGCGAAATCAATTGGATACAGCAGGCCGAACATAGTGCAGAGAATGCAGCGCCGGGGAACAGTCCTGCAGGGCAGACGGCAGTAAATCTCCTCTACACGAAGACCCCTCCTTCCTGTACTGATATCAGCCTCTCAGGTACTAAATCTTTACTGCTAAGTTAGGGCCATTAGAACCAAACACAGGGATTGCTGACTAATTGATAAGGTTACAATTTGAAACATTCTCTGAGGCTCTAATTGAAAACGTTAGGGAGGAAGACTGGAGATGTCTGGGGAACGAGCAGGGGGAATCGAAAGGGGGTCTTTGATCTCAGAGCTTGTCTGCCATCCTGTTTTCCTTCAAGGTTTCCTGGTTAGTTTCAGTAGACAGAGGCAGACTCTTGGGGACAGGATGTTAATGGATCACTTAAAAGAGGCCTATTCTTTACGAGAGGGCTAAAGCGTTATCAGCTGGGTTAAAGACAGTCAGAGCCATGTATGCAGGAGGGAGGCCAGTGACAGATAACCCTGCTGACTATTACAGTAGCGTTGCTTGCCAAGAAAAGTATCTGCACTATACTGCGAGGGAAAATGCTTTAAACTTCAGAACATGATTGCAATCAGTTTCTTGCGATTCATGAAAAAAAAAGTCTTTAAGCAACATGACTGATATGAAATGAGCGCCTCCTTGTTAACTGAACTTGGCCAACTTTATGCAAAGTACTTTAAAAATGAAAGAAAAAACCCAGAAAATAAAAACAATGTGTTATATTTTCCATGTATTTGACTTACTTTACTTTACACTATGCATTGTAAGATGCATAATCAAGAACTGGCTGAGTCGGGCCAATTTCAACAATTTTGCAAGGGTCTGCATAATTAAATGATTACAGTGTAAAATAAAGTCCAAGTGATTGATGTGAAATCTTCTGTTTTAGAGAAACTTAGTCAGGATTGTTTGCAGTGCTGTGGATAACCAGACATCTAAAGAGTTTAATGTCCCTTGGAGAGAGTTACTAGATGGAGTCCTTAAGGATACTCTGACTGAGACGTTTATGATGATGGTTTGTGATTACATTTTTGGCCTAAAATTGTAAAGTTCATTTTCAAAATTCATTCATGGTAGAGAGCCATATACCTAGCTAAGAAGTAATGCTACATACCTAGCTAAGAAGGAACGTCCCCATAACTCCGGCTATTGTTCTCTATCTATCTATGTATCTATGTATCTATCTATCTATCTATCTATCTATAAACAATTTTTTTCAGATTTCCAATATTTTACTATTAAAAACATTCAATAGAAAAACTCAGAGAGCACATGTAGTTCACTGGCCATTTTCAGGCCATTCACCGGCGCATTTCTTATTAAATCCCTCTGAATGATCTTAATGAATGAATTATGCAGAAACATTGAAAAAATCAGTGGAATTAAATGGGAACTATTCAACTTTTAGTTAATCTAAAAAGAATTTAGGGATCAGGAAATCCACATGGCTTTTGACGAATGTCAAAAAAACATGACATAATGACATATAAATTAAAAGCTGAAAAGTACTATTTTTAGTTATCATCATTGCAGTTGTGATTGACAATTCCCTGGATATTTCATTAACAAACTGCCATTATGTTCTTTTGTCGCGTAAGGTAAAATGGCCCAACTTTCAAACAGATCATTGGACTCCGGATCACATTACACTACATCAGTATGGACTTGCTGATAAGCTTTAGAGCAGTATTTATACCATGCATACTGCATAGCTTCACTTAGGTGAAAACTGTGCATGACAGAATCGAACAACCTCTGTGGCATTTAACTCCACAGCCTAACCATCAACTTATAATTCAGTAACTGGTATAAATAAAATAAAATACATTTTTTTTACCATTATCATTATTGCAGATGTGATTGACAGTTGCGTGGATGTTTTATCTACAAGCTGCTATTATCATCTTTTGTCCTGCAAGATAAAACGGCATAAATTTCAAACAGATCATTCGATTCCAGCTCACTTTCTAAGGCAGATGACCTGTGAGGACTGTATCCCAGAGTGAGGTGGAACAAGTACCCTGAAATAACACAGTGCTGCAGTTGCCAAAGCAATTTTCAAGCTTTTGCCTATACGTGTTTAGCTCCACTGTCTACATAGACCTGGAGAAAGTCAAAATATGAGATCTTATTCCTTTCTCTTAACCTTACTCAGATGGAATGACAAAAAAAAGTCAAACAGTTGAAAGAAGTTGAGCCTGTGGGTTGATTCCTCTCTCTCTGGCTGAGATGCAATATCACATCTTCCAGCATTTTAATCTCTGTTGTCTTCGCAACATGAATCAATTCCAATAAGAAGCAGCCATTGCTTTCCCTCACCGCTGATCACTGAGATACACACACATTAAACATGCTGTAAATCTACTGACAGAGCGTAATCTAAAGAGTAACTCCTGTGTGCTCAGGGTCTTTGGCTTTGATTACCTCTAATCAAACTCCCTTAGATCTTCCCTGCTAAATGTAATGTCCGCTTTGATCTAGAGCACTAGCGGCGAATATTTCTATGAAACTGTGCTCTCTGATTAGAATCGTGGCCTGAGCAGGGTAATGTAAATCATAGAGATCCCGTTTGGACAGAGCATCAGCGGTAATAATTTCACTAAAGTAAAAGGCTGCGCTCGTAGGACTACTCTGGGTGCGCAGCAAAACATGAATCTCTGAGCTGTCGTGGCCTGTGGAGCACAGTTGGCTTTGATAATGCTATTCCAAATCACAGTTGGCTTCGAGCAGAAACATTTACTTTAGAGAAATTTTTTGTTTGCGTGTCAAAGTCCCATCCATTCCAATGGCTCTGAATTATAGTGGAGATCATGCTGTTCCAGCATGAAATGGTGCCTGCAACAGAAAGATCAGATTTCATGAATTTTGCTCTTTCATCCTTATGAAATAAATATGTGCGCCCTCCCCAAAAGTTATGAACAGGGGGACTCTAGCTCCGTTTTAAGTTTGTAAAAGTGAGTGTATTATTTTTCAACTTTCTCAGAATATACAGCATTCAGAAAAAACACGGGGTTTTGGAATGGCAAAAGCCTTGCTTAAATTTGTGAGGTGGCGGTTACATATATATGAAAGTCCTGTAGTTATTTGTACATATAAACACGTGATGTTAATGGTTATTTGTCAGCTTGCTGTCAGAAAAATGTCCCTGTCTTACATTGCCTGTACAGACATTTGTTTCCAGCTGAAGGATATCTGGAAAACATTCTTACTAGTTCGGAAAATTGATTGATGGAATTCAATCTTTTCTGTAGTAAAATAATGATGGAAAATAAAGAACCATGCCTTAACTACCAAACTGTACTGTGCAGGCCTCTCTGTGCTGTCTATGAGGTCCTATCAGTGGTGTTTCTGACCACCAGAACATGGACGAAAACGGTAGTTGTGTAATTTAGATAGGGTTAAAGAAAAGTGCTTGAGGGCGAATGGTCTAACCTGCTCAAGCTGGCCTGGCAGCAGCACTGCATGCGCTCCCTGAGGACTTCACACTTTAATTGGAATGGTGCCACAGCCCCTGAGTGGCTGGAGATCAATGGACTGCATGGTTAGTGCAGCAGCAGTGACCCATAGAGCTGGAATCTCCCTCTGCGTCTGACTCTCCTCGCCGGCCTCGCGCTCCTGCCAGTGCTCCAGGGGGCTTCCCATAGTCCACTCACTCTACTCCCTCCAGTCAGACAGGCGCTACCGGAGCCAGAGTCAATAAGCCAAACAGAGCTGTGATGTGATTCACTGTCAGCCTCTACAGGTCGTGCTTTATGAAATGCATCTCATTTGTTCTCTCATAATGACCCCTTTAAAACCCATCAATTTCTGGCAGAACAGTGAAAATGATTATGCATTGGCCTGACAATGATACAATCATGACACATATCATACAGTCATTTCAACATAGTTACTGCCAAACATGACAACTATACACTATATCAGGATGGACTTGCTGATAAGCTTTAGAGAAGTATGTATACTGTGCATGCTGCAAAGCTACACTGGGGTGGAAACTGTGTATGACAGAATCGCACAACCTCTGTGGCATTTAACTCCACAGCCTTATTATAACTGTATAATATATGATTTTACCATGAACTTCTAATAACTGCGATATAAACTACATTGTGAAATCAGAGAAAATTTTTAAAATATATATATTTTTTTTTCTAATTTAAAAGGGTAAAAGTTAATAAACATCATGAACGTTAGTGTGGGACTATTTACAGACCTAAAGGTTTAAGGGGTTAATAAGATTTTAGACTCTTCTTGACCATTTCAATGTTGTTACCTGTCATAATTCCATTATAGAATTTGACACAAGTCCATATCAGCATGTCACTGAGTAGAAGGTGCTCGCTGCATGTGCTTTTGAACTTGTGATTTGGCTTTAATGTGGGTCAGCACCGAGGTGTAGTGCATAGGTGTGGACTGATATTACAGCCTGAGAGAGAGAGAAAGAGAAAGAGAGAGAGTGAGTGTTTGCTCTGTGCTTATTATGGAGAGGAGCCAGTCTTCTCTGAGGCCGTGGGGGGAAGATGGCAGTGCTGATAGCGGCCACATGGGTTCCATCAGGGTAATTGAAGCAGGCTGCCCTGCACCAAAAGCTGAGCCCTGAAGGACGCGACAAAACCAATTGATTTAAAGGCAACAGAGCCCGCGCTCAAAAGATGACATTTTTATTAACATCCCTTAATGCAAAGCAGGGCTGTTTACGGCCATGTAGGTGTCCCCAGAATATTTATTTTACCCCTACATGATTAGAGAAGTTTTGGTGTACACGCCGCGGGGTCATATGAACATCATCTTCACACTGGGAACAGAAGAGGGACTGGGAACAGAGAGGGGGCATTCCTCCCAAAAACCCAGCCCGGGAATCTAAATAGCATGATGCTGCAATGGACAATGGACTCCCAGGCTGGCCTAGATGGAGAACCATATCCTTGACATTGTATTTGTTCTCAAATCATCAAGAGGCCACAAAGACATTTGTGGTTTTCAGGTTAAAGGCGTACTTCAGTGTTCTGCATAACATCTCCAGGATGTGCTGAGTTAAGGCAAACAATAATTTTGACATGTTTCCCTGTATTTAGAAAAGAGGGGAAAACCTGTTGGCTTGAAACACCCTTACAGTAGGAGGGAACAGGGACGTTCTACTGATTGCCATCAATTATAAGCATGATTAAAGGTACCTGTACTTGTTCTCTTCCAAGTACAGGGAAAGTAATGTTATGATGATCCACTATATGCTAGAAATGTGGGAGATAAAAAATGCAGGAGTATTCCTTTAAATGACATCATTACCTAATATCACTGGGGAAACAACCAATGGAGGTAAAACCTTCATAACTTCCACAAAAGAATATCCAAAGAACTTAACGTTTCATTTACCCATCTTTCAAGGCTGAAGAAAACGATCCGCCTGTGTGTTTTCACAATATATGGTGCAGAGTGACATAACAATAACGGCCTTTATGACACCCCCTCCCCTTCCCCAGCTCGAGCTCAGGAAGGATTACCACAGGCCCTTTTCTGAAGTGAGATATTGCATTCATGCCAGGTTAAACAGTCAGCGGTCAAAACAAGCGGCTGACCCAAACTATCCATTCTCTAATTGCATGTCATTTCTTTTATGCCCCACACTGGACATCCTTGTGTGAGCTGGGGCAGGGGGAGAGACGGTTTGCGTCTCTGGGCTGTGTATATTGTTCAGAGCTATTGTCCTCTGGCTAGTCTGGCTCCAGCCCTCAGAAACCCTAATTACATGTCTGCAAAAACCACATACAATACCAGAGCAACAAGGCAGCTTATCACTGCAGACTCGCCGTGCATGCTTTGTGTCCCCTTTGTTTTGCATCTCTCAGTGTATATTATGTCTTAAGTAAATGGAAACATACCATGAGCTTATTTACTGTAACAAATAAAGCAAACAGTGAAACGTAGAAAGCCAGATATGTTTCCTTTGGTTTCAACAGTGCACACAGAGAGGGGGAGGAAAGAAATGACCCCTGGTCACGGTATATGGTGATCGAAATCTGCAAGAACCAGTCAAAGTCAAATAGGAAATATGATGTTACATATCACAGACAACTGTATTTTTGGAAAACAATGTCATCTCAAATCACTTCACAAATATAAATGGTTACTTGAAAGGAAACTTGCAAACGAAAGTGCCTTAAGGGCAATAGCTCCAGGGGCCCGAAAGAGACAAGGGCCCACAAAAACGGTATCATGCTACATGCTAGAGAGAACAGCATGGTGAAAGTAAGAGTTGGAGCTATAATTAAATAGGGTTCTTATATTTGTCATGGCATGTTGTAATGTTGTGACAGGTTCTGTTCAGGCATATTGAAGTGTGGTAGTTACACAGGAAAATTTCTGGAGCCCCAACATTACTTTAAATTGCTTATTTTTAGAACAGGCAATCAAATAGTTCAATAGGGATCTAAAATCGTTGTTAATATGATATTGACATGATATTGAGTACTTCCTTTAAACACCAACACGTTTTGAATGATCTGAATAAGGTACAAACAAGAGGTCACAACAATTCCACAGCGTATCTGAACCTATGGACTACCCTTTATATCTCAAACACTACACCACTAGACTGCTGAATTCTTTGAGTCCGTAATAAGACATGACACACAGAGAAAAACATACAACCAAGGTCAAATATGGTGCTCATTACAAACGCCCCATGCAGACTCCGCTCCATACTGTTTAACTGCTCCTTCACATGAAGCTAATGCAAAATAGCATCCACATTTGTGCTGAGACAACTAATATAAAATGCTATCAGTATTTAAATGTATGTTTTATTATGCTTTTGTTCATTTCCTGCTTTAAAATGCTGTAACTAATGGGAAACTTGACCAAGCACTATATATTTTGCTTTTCCATTTCCATTTGTACAGCTTTTGTACACACCAGAGGGAAAATCACTTGAAAAGCCTTGTTGTAATTCCACTCCTTTTCTTGGTTATAAGGTGACATCATCTCGTAACGCA
Organism: Prochilodus magdalenae; assembly: GCA_024036415.1. Lineage (NCBI taxonomy): Eukaryota > Metazoa > Chordata > Actinopteri > Characiformes > Prochilodontidae > Prochilodus > Prochilodus magdalenae. Next base: position 345,828 of record JAMWET010007136.1, read on the forward strand.
ATTCTTATTGCCCACCTACGTGCCATAATTGGCAGACCCTCACATACCAAACAAAAAGCTAAAAGAGTAAAAACTTACTACTCTGAAATAAGTCCTGGTCCAGCCTACCTTGCAAAGGTGGATCAGGTCTATTAAGTTGCATTTCAGGATCAGAATATGGCGGGATCACTAACTCGACATTGTAAGAACAGCCACAACAGTGTGCAGGTAGAAATAATAACATGATGGCAGACTGCAGGTTGACTAGTTAGATCAAAGTGGGCGAGCTGACCAATAAGAACACACTTGGCTCCTTGAGAGGCGGGCCTTAAAGACACAAGATCTCTAACAGTATCAGACAGATGGTAAATATAAATATACAATATAGGGAAAATAGTGTGCTTTGGGAAAGCTGAAGCATGTAAGTCTGTTTTGGTAGGCCTTAAAAATAAAGCCCTTTTAAGATGGTTGCTATTTTTGACAGAATGCTAATGGTTCTAGACTAGCATTCCTCTCTGCTTTATTAGTATGTTCCATGTAATTACTGAATAATGCATAAGGATGTAATAATCAACAGCACCAGTGTTCAGATCACATCTGTGATGCCTTGCTCAGTAATAGGTTTTTAAAAAACACTTGAAACACTTGAACCATTATGGTTTTATGTTAACATATTTGCGTAGTAGCTCAAGAGGTGAATGATACAGTGTTGTGGGATTAAGTAGCAAGTTCAGCATCTGCCAAAGGATGGTCCAGCCCGGTATGCCTTGCCAGTGGAAAAAACAGCAATTTTCCTGAGCAGTATTAAAATAACACAAGCTACTAAAAGTCAACAGAGAAGCCTGGCCTTTTTGTAAACTGTTTCTTATATAAATAATGCAGAACTTAGTGATTCTTGCTAAACTGGATCATAATTACATTATTGGTTTACATAGTCTCCTGAATGTATCCCAAAGGGAAGCTCTTTGGCAAAGTCTTGCTTTAATATGTCTTGAAATTGTTACCAGCTGGCTTGGCTACAGGAAATGCTTCTCTCTCTTAAAAACCTCAAAGCAAATAATACAAGTAGCATGCAATATTCATAACCCTTTTTTCGTTTTATTGCCTTCCATCCGACAGCGACATGTAGATCTGGCCTCTCGGTATTTCATTACATGTATTATTGTATAATGCCTTACACAAAGTATGTGATATCATCCAATCTCATCAGTCTGTCGTCTCCTGAGGCTTAGTTCGCTCCATGCTCCTATGAAAGCATCCCTTGACCTTCTAACCCTCCTGAGACTAGCATCAGAGCTGTGTGGAGTCGGATCAAACCCATAATAACCCTGTGTACTTTACTCTCTCCCAGTGAACAGCAGAGGACTCTGTGTCTTTAGACTGCATTTTAAAATACTCTCTGCCAGAAAGACTAATATCCTGAATATCATTGCACAAAGACATTTAACTTCATCATGTCATGAACAAAAAGTAAGCCAAGGTAAGGAAAAAATAATCAAAACTGTTCAAACTGTATACATACTGAACTGGGGAGGCCATCAAAAGCAATGAGCTGTATAGACTTTAATTACCATAATTTCCAACGCTGGTTGGCTCAGAACTGTGGGAAAGGTTTTAAGCTTTGCCTGAGAGTAAGACATGATATGCTAAAGTGGTGACATCATGGAGGTAGAGGAATTTAAAGGGACCAGGGGGAGGAGGCTGTCTGTCTACAGTCTACCTGCTTTCTATCTTCTTCATCAAAGAAGGCAAGCCTTCTCTAACAAAAAGCCTAAAAGGATCTAAATCTAATGCTACGAGTCCTCAGACGTATAACAAGGGCTTAAGAACTTTATAATCAAACAAAACATGTATACAAGTGAACGCAAAGCCAAATGCTGTACTAATGTTAAGAAGTGATTAAAGGATTCAGTCACAATGACTGAACTGGGAACATTAACTACAGACTGGACAGGTGGCTGTTCATTTATCTAAGTGTGTTCTTTGACTCTTTGCCTTCAAAACAGCTTTCCCTCTTCAAATGCTATCTTAGGTGTCTTAGCCTGTCACTGCCATCCTTTTTCACTCATTCTCATATATCTATGTGTCTATGGCATTTTTACAGTGGTTGTTTATGTTTAAAGATTGTTTTTTAACCTGTTGTGGGGGTTATACGCTTTTGATAATTCATGTGTAAGTGGCCATTACTGTTATGATGCGCTTGATCTCTCCGTCTTTTTGTTCTAGAAGCACAAGTTAATCATCAAAATTTGAGCTCTGAATTTTAGCTCTAAAATTATGGTGCATCAAGAGAACAGAAAATGAACTACTGGCTAGCAATGCAGCTAGTTACAGAAATGCTTTGAATCTGGCTCAGGGAACTGACTAACTAAAACTAGCTTGAATTGGGTCAGGGTGTACTTTTCCAATGATCCATTTTATGTTTTATTATCTTGCTTGTTGATCTGGAGAAATGCAACTTACAATTTAGTTGCATGTGTGTTTCAAACAAGTTAAAAAGCTAGCCTCATAAGTTTTACTAGCTCATTCTAAAATTATAAATGATAAGAAAAACGCCTCCAGGTATTTCATGTGGTACAATGCACTCTAGAATTTCCACAAAGGGTTCAATGATATGTAAACATCTTTCCACTGCATTCCCATGGCTGTATGGATCCATAGTTATGTTAAACAGCTGATATGGCATATTGTGCAGTAAGAGCATTTGACTCTCTAAAGGTAAACATATCCACATGCAAAAATGGTGAAAGATAGGGCACCATTTTATTTTGGTTACTTTTGCCATTGTTTGAAAAAAAACTTGTCTTTATGGAAAAGCCTTCAATGCAAGAGCTTTCTGAACAGCAGCAGGAATTCCAGCTTTATGAAACTCATAGCAAACAGTTTATGTTGAAACTGGGTAATTGAGGTGACAAGTCAACTGCAGTCATTTTGGAGAATGTAGTTTTGCGGTGTTGAGAAACTAAAATCTACAATTTCGAATGACTCTTTCTGTTGATCCTTTTTTGACCTGCTGCCACTTTTCCATTTTGTTGATACAGTCTGTATTTGCTATATATTGAGACGTTTTTCTTGACAGTGTTAATCTGGAATACGTAATTATGCAATTTCTGAGAGCACAAACAAAGTGTTTTGTTGTCAAGTCTCTGTCAGCTTACTAGCATTCAATCTAGTGTGAATAACCTGTGTAGTCTTATAACTGTGATGTGGTTGTAAGCTTCAGGTGTGTATCTGTTATATATTACATCTTTAATACGATGCATTTGATAGCACTTTGAAAAAAATAACATTAAAACTGATATGCACTAAATCATTTTAAATCGTTTATCTCAGAATTAGAAGATTCTTCCCCTTAGCAGTAAGAGAATATATGTAACACTTCAAATCAGACTGTAGTAGTTTTGTGCTGACATCGAGAAAGAATAATTCCATTATGTTTCCACCACCTAAATCTCTGTGTAAAAATCCAGGGTAACCAGCAAACACACCAAATGCAATTAAGAGGAAAGTAAACAGCCTTGGGCAGGCAATAACTAGAAGTGGAGCTGATTCAAGAAAAGCCTCCAACAGTGCTTAGTGAAATTAGACCGGTACTGATAACATCTACTTAGCAAATTTAATCAGTTCAGTGCTACGTGTGGTAGGCTGCCTTGCCTCATTTTGATGTCTGTGCCACATAACTTGTCTGGTAGTAGATAGCACATTAAATGCCATTTTACTAAATCATTTGTATTGTTATTTTTTTATTATATCATGTGCTTTTGCATTAAACATAACAAATGGAGGGATTTTATTGCTTTAAAAAAGCATGTCAAATCCAGGTCGAGCATATTTTTGATCTTTAATCACATGAGAAAAAGCAAACATCCGAGCAGAGTAACAACAAAACCTGAGACACAGTATATTCTTTCAAACACTCAACCTCTTAATTAATGCTGCATAATTGCAATACCCTTAAGATATGCTGAACAGGGAAGTGACACTGATCAAGATATACCGCAGGCCTTGGCACAAGTCAAAGGAGATTTTCTCAGATATTGCCAAAGAGATATGAAAGATGAAAGGAGAAGGGCAATAGGCCTACTGGTGTGAATTCAACAGGCAGTGTTTTCTCAATATGGCCTCTGCTCCAAGCCCCATTGATGTGAAGGAAGCACTCCAGTGACTTTGGGCCAGTGGCGTCAGGGAGCCCTCCTCCCTTGTCCACTGCGGGCTTGATATGAGCGTGAAAGCTGTTGCTAATAAAAGTTTCAAAGAGAGGGATGAAAAGGAGGAGAAATTGAGCAGCCAGGGCTGCATTATCCTTGCTCTGTATGGTGGCTGCCCTGGCGGAGGTGTTCTGCCAACGGCAGGGGCTCGCAGAGGTCGCTGGAGATGTCACTAGCATTGCCCGAGGGCAGGGGAGAAATCACTCGCTTCTCACAGGCTTCAAAGCGCGGGGCAATTACACTCAAGTAGCCAAATGAATAGATGTATCGGCTTGCCAGCAGTTTCTTGAGAAAAACAGAGGAGGCCTTTGAGAGGGAGAGGAGGGGTGAGCCACACCTTATGAGTAATGTGTAACAACTCGTATGATAATTACCAGGAGAAAAAAAGCTCCCTATGCGCCATCCAAAAAAAGAGGAACATACACCAACCATTGGCTCTGATCATGGACAGAAATAAATGAATAGAAAAAGAAAAAAAGGGCCGGAATGGCCGCACTCCATATGAGCAATGCTGTTTAGAGAAGGCGTCCATTGTGATTGCTTCTCTCGGGCAGTGGCACATACGAAGTCAGATTCCCATTGAGCGTGGTGAAAAGAGCCTTTGATTGGAAATTGCTTTGGCAGGAGAGCTCACCTGCAGAGAGCAGTCTATAGCCTCTTTTGGACGGCCCAGCAGCTGCCAGAGCTGTAAGTCTGGGCACCTAGTGGGCCAAAGAATGGAGGCTGCAGAGTCTTTCAATACAAAGCCACTTAGTAACAGAAGGCATGTGCCAAGCTTGCAAAGCCAGAATGAAAAGTGCCCTTCGGAGTTGACTAAATATCAGGGGGCACTTTTTCTCTCTCTCTCCAAGTCCCCTCTCCTCAGCCCCCTATTGCACTTCTTTTGCGAGGACAATAGAAGAGCTAAAGAGCTCTAACTACAGAAATATACCAACAATCGCCAGGGAAAGGCCCGAGGAACTCAGCCGGAGTGTGGAAGCCATCAATTACATAGAGCAAAAGTTAAAAACCCAGCAGGACCCACGCATTAGAATGCAGAGATATGCAGGGCTGCAGGCAATGGAAGCCTCAACTGTGCTTTGGCCAGGCTAGCTGAAGCTACAAAATGACTGTGTGGAATATGAGGCATGACTGAGGATGTTTTACCTCAACTTGTTTTAATCTGTTTGGAAAAGTATGCTTTTTATAACTGTGTTAAGAAAGGATCTGCAGCTCTACTGACGGAAAAAAAGTAAGCAGCAGGCCTATGCATGTAATTTTATTGGTGCTGTGTAAATATGCTACCTCTGCCATTTCCAAAAAAAAAAAAAATTTATCTTCCAAAAAATCTGGCAAAATAATACTGGAATTTTCTATGTGAGTACAGAGGCATTAGCAAAGCTCATAGAAACTGAATAAGCGCATATAATCCACTAACCACAGGCTGCCTATCATAATGCAGCTGATAAGGAGATTTCCAAAACCAATAAAAAGCAGGCAGATGAATCAGAAAGAGGAATCTGACTGCACAGCACTTGTTGCATCTCAGTGGAGTGTAACTGAATGGCATAACTCATAGCTGCGTGTTAGAGAATACAGATTCGGCCAGCCTGAAAGACTTCACAAACAGCAGAGGGCCTTAAAGGGATGAAAGGCGCTTGACTGTGCGGACACTGAGGGCCTGAATTCCCCAGTGCCTTTTTGGCCGCGTCTCTCAGAAGGCGCCGCCTGACACACTGAGAGCAATGTGCAGGGATCACACAAAGCCTCGTCAATTCAACTATCTCCCAGCAGCTAATTTATGATGCCCTCAAAGCAATTTTCACAGTCAGAAAAGTGCAATTGTATTTTCCAGCTCATTAAACCCAAGCACAACAAAGCTTTCATCCTCCCGCTTTCAACCCCCCCCCACTCCTCACCCCCCCACCCCTCGTTCCAGCCCTTCAACCCACAGTCTGCACTTCAAAAGAGTCAACATGAAAACACAAGCCTCCTCAAAGTGTAAAATAAACATTTCGCTCTCATTTTTTCGTTTTCTTGGTCACCACCAGGATTCTGCTGATGCACAAGGCAGGGACGAGAGGGCCCTGGCTCAAAGTGTTCAGAAACTCAGACTGTCTCAGATTCAGTGAGAATTTAGGGCTTGTTTATTCAGAGGGCCTCTTCACTCTCCTCCCTCCTCTTTGTTCTGCGTTTCATGGGAGGACTTGGAAATTGTAATCTCAGGACAATCAGCCTGACTTATTTGTTCAGGTCCTGTCTCACTTGTAATCGCAGGAAAACCTTTAAATCACGTGAAGAGCTGTCAAAAGGCTCCAGTGTGCCTCCAGCCTCAGAAAGCCTTGCAGTCAGAAACCAGCTCTTATGTGGCTGATAAAAATTAGGTGTCAAATTGAGCTTGCATAATGAGAGGAATCGTAGCCAGACATCTCTGTTATCTGTGTTTGTAAATCAGATAAGAAAACAGTGTAATCCTTCGACATTCTTCTTCTTGCCTGTGTGCAATTCAATCATAGCACGGCTAAAGATGATTGAAGACTTTCAAGTTGCCACAGAGAATCTGCTATTACAGCAAAACTCAAAGAGACTTTTACAAGTAAGAACAAAAAATACAAAAATGACTTCAAACATAAACTGTAATAAGGAGTTTAGCAATGAAACACACGCTAACTTAACTTTAGAATAGACGCTGTCTTTACAATTCGTCACCAGAAGAATGCTTTCCAGTTTGTGGGGGACGCTGGCCAGACTGATCGCTCTCTGAGATTATGCAGAACAGCTCCTTTGATAAAACGGTGAGCTCTGTTGTAAAAAGTGTGCCCTGAAAACATTTCCGTGCCTTGCAGTCAGGCCTCAGTCAAAGCTGGGCTCTAGTGAAGGGGAAAATTGACGCTGTGGCTAAAGCTTTTGTGAAAACTAATTCATTGTATGGCTGGCCACTGGAGAGAGACTGAGAGGGGGAGAGAGAACATTTGAACGTGTGGTCAAATTCTTTGGTCGCTTACTAAAACCACAAAGTGGCCACAATTAGTTCTCATCTCTATAGTGAAAGCCATGTGACCATTCTCATTGTTCTTGGCCTTCCCTCAAAAATCCTCGCTCAAGTCTGCACCGAAAGCCCAGAAAATTGACCTCAACCGTCATTGTCGACTCTGTGGTGCACCTAAGTGCCATTTTTCTGTGTAATGTGTTCTAAAAGTCTGTGCTTGAAAAAACAGGCAGAAAGAGAGAAAAACAGGCCAAATTGTGCAGACATGCCTTACTCACTCTCCTAACTACTAACTTTTATACTAGCTTCACAGCAGATACTGAGTAATTCACAGCAGTTACCAAATCATAAACCTTAATAACCTTTAATAACTGAATTACAGGCTTGGAGTTCAAGATGACCATAATGTGTGCGCATTTCTGTCATATTCCATTGATTAGTCTATTCTGAGATGAGAGTGTAGCGTACAGATTGTTATATAGAGTTTTTATAGAGTTATAGATTTTAAAGACATGTACAGACAGAAAGATGTAAATCTAGCTCTAATACCAAAATGTATATGAATAATTCGTAGTGGCTACTGAATACCTTATAGCGGAGTAGTGAATAATTTCCAGTAGTAATGCAGAATTGATAGCAGTTACGGAATCATTTGAAGCAGTTACTGAATGATTCATTGCAGATGCTGAACATTCTACACTCTACTCTAATGCAGTTACTGAATAAATCATGGTAGATAATGAATCATCTATAGAAGTTACTACATCATTCAGAGCAGTTACTGGATGATTTAGTTACTGTACAATTCAAAGTACATAGTGAATGATTCTGGAATTTACTGCATCATAAACAGCATTTACTGAATAATTCATAATAGATATTGAATGGTCAAAACCACTTTTTGAAAAATGTATAGCATGTGCTAAATAATTTATAATAGATACAGAATTGTAAATAGCACTTACAAAACACCTAATAGGTACTGAATAATTCATACCACTCAAGAAATTATCATATACTGAACTATTTAAAGCAGATGCTGAATAATTCCCTAAACTTATGAAATAATTAATAATAGATATTAAATAATTGATATGAACTTCTGACTAATTCTTGTACTGGATAATTAATAGCACTTACTGAATAGTTTCAGTGAATAACTGACAGTAGATTCTGAATAATTGACAGCATTAACTGAACACTTATTAGTAGATTCAGACTAATTTAGTACTTAATAAACATAATAATCAACTATTCGAAAAAAAATGCTGGATGACAATCTGACATTATATTATTACTTCTATTACTACCTTTTTGATGACTACATAAACGGACATGGCATTCTTTTTTCTGATAAGGCGGGCAGAGGGAAAAAGCTTCGTGGTAGGTTAAATCCCTCAGCAGGGCAGCTCAGCAGTTCATGGACAGCTTACCCTTATAATTGTTCAAAAACAAGAGCATGGCAATTGAGCTAAAGCAGGCGATTTTTTTTTTCTTTTTTTGAACGAAAGTCAAGCGACTGGGGCCATGACGTTAGCCTGAAATGATTGGGTCAGGTCAAGCTCTTGTTAAGTCAAATAAAGGGTCAACATACTTTCTACTTATCCGTGTCACCCGAGGCCTCTGCTTTAAGTGCCCCCTCAGGGCTGAGTAAGAAAAAAAAAATCCTAAGGAAACCTTATGCGCATGGATGTAAACCTAAGGCTGACTTGCCAAAGCAGTTTCCCTTTCGAGATAGTTAAGCATTTATGAGGCCTGACCTCTGCCAGTTGCACTCTCAACAGTCCAGTGGGTTCTGGTTCAAAGGGAATGGGGGGAATGCTGGACAGGCAGTGAGGAAATACCACTACAGAAGGAACCCACACTACTCATTTTTCTAAATCACACATCTTAACTTACGCAGCAACTACCTTTGATATTCTGGCTTTGCTTGAATAAGAATCAAACATGCTTTAGCTTCAGTGATACACCTGGAAAGCACAAAAATGGGTTAGGAAAACAGTGAAATACTGGACCTTTTTTGGCCAGAACCATATAAGACCACAGAGGCATGTACTGTTATAATGTACATTGTGTTGTACATTATTGCTTACAGAAAACAAAGTTTATCAGCCTTAAACGTTCAGACGAATTACAGCGTTAGCTCAGTTTCAGAGTCATGGATCTAAACTCAGATATAAAGAAGCTTCAGTCCATTTAAATATTAAATCCTGGCACCAAACGGACAATCACCACATAAATAAACAGTCTAATTGATTTATTGGTACAGGACAGGTATATTAGTCAAGACAAAAGATTAAAAGCTCATTAAGCCCATTCTCGTTGGTTCACTGATATTGCAATTATGGCCATCCTTGAGATAACGCATTCCAGGCTTGACCAAAGCCACAGTTGTGAGGCATAAAAGATAGTTTTAATTTCCCCGTACTGGAATTGATCCATTGCGCTGTGCATGTCATGTCAACGCTCCCTTTCCAGCACCACTTAAACGTGTGCTCTTTTGTCTGACTGTCAGTCTGCTGCAAAGTTTAGGGTTCCCACTGCCTCTTTAAAAGCCCAGAACAATGCTCAAATGTAATCCTGTTGGAGCCTGATACAGACCATGAGATCTTTCATCTGAGAAAACTGCTAAGGGACATCACATGTCACAACTTCATTTTATCAGCCCTCTTAACTGCCCAGAAGCAACTTTTGCTCTGTAGACAATATTAAACAAGAACATCTAATTCACAAGCGCCACTAATAATTATCAAACTATAAATATAATGGTCAATTTTAGTCGGTTTTTTGGTAATTTATTTCAGTTTTTTTTGGTCCAAATGAAGACAATGGTTTTTGTTTTAACAACAGCAATATTTTAAAATATAGATTTTGTTTTTACATAATTCAAAATTTCCAGTTGCCCATTGTGTTACATTGTAGTGTCATAAAAACATAAAGTCAGAATGAATGTAAAATACTAAAATGTACAAAATTATCAAAATTAAATGTCCAAAATATTATATATATATATATATATATACAATATTTTTACCTTCTTAACATTTCTATAGTGTTATGGTACAAAGCAATTATTTTAAACAGTATATTTAAATATATATATTTGATCAAGAGTATGGCCTTTAGCTTGTTTGAAGCCGTTTGTACCTAATGTTAATGTGAAGTTTCCTGACAGCAGATGAGTTTTAAAGCTTTCTCTAAGCGCATGCTTCTACACTTCTCTTACTACACTTAAAAATTTAGGATTAGTGCACTAGCGGAACGAGGCCTTGTCCACTCAGTGAAAAAGTCCATCCCACTCCGGGCTGACCTTGAGGGACAGATCTGCTTTCAAGCTCTATAATGACTTCTGACATGGTTTACTCGCCTCCACGCTGTGACAGAAATGTCTGCTGGAGTCAGAGGAGGAAATATCTGAAACAGGGCACCACTAAAGGGAGCCTGAAGCAAAACAGCAAGATTACACTTCAAGAGCAAGTTTTTAAATAAAGGTGCTTGTGTGAGGGGGTAAGGGATATGGGTTAACACAAAAAGCCCATTACTGCTACAGACCTTATCCCAACATTCAAATAAAATCAATATGAACGTTTTGCACTTTATCAGGAAATATGTACAGATATGTAGAATTTAAAAGACATTCATACTGTTGTTTATTACAGACACATATCACACACGGGACACCAGGCAAACAACTTTCCTCCGAGCTGAAAAGTATCAGTGGATCCTGCACCCCACCACGACACAGCTTGGTGTGCAGATGAAAACACACAAAAAACGAGACTACTGTAATGTCAGTGAATTGATGTTGACAAGCCAAGTTATTGTCTTCCGCGCAAGAACTGATTTTAAAAAGAAAACCTGCAGGCAAAAGTTCAAGCACATGATCCACAAAATGCTTATGGACCTCAGTGATCAGTAATTTAATATACAGCAGTTGTAACTTTAACATCCGCCGTAATGTTTTCCTTTTATTATTTTGGCCTGTATGTCTATTGCTATTGTAACCCAATGCTGTATGAATCTAAAAGTCCATTCTGTGAGATTTAAAAGGCAATTCCATCATTTTTTTTTTAGAATTTAGCATACATTAATTGTTGAGTAAATAAAGTCCCTGTTGACTTAGTGTGGAGAGAATTTTTGCTCAGATTTATTTGTAATGATGGTAACAAGAAGCAAAGATTGGTATGTATAGAACATATATTTTATTTACTACTGAAAATAACCAGTCAATTATAGTATAATGGTAATGATGGTAAAATGATTCTTTGAGGTGGTTAGACTGTGGTAAAAAAAATAAATAAATAAAAATATTTCTGAACTGTTTTGCCTTAGAATCTCTCCACCAATGTATTTTGAATATGTGTTTGATCCCATTTAAAATACTCAGTCATTCCATAAATGAATTATCAGGGATCAGGGCAATGAACATGAAACTGCAGAATGGTAGGGGGCACTTCCCAGTGCTTTGGCATGCAATGAACTCAGTGCAAAACATGTTTCCACTTGTGTAGGGTACTAATTGTCATTATCTATTACTGTCATCCATGCCAAGAGGCAGGCAATGTAACTCCGCAGTCACTGATTATGCTCCACCACAAACCAGAACAGAAAAATGATCCGTACACAATTATAAGAAATCCACAGGCAAATTACGCTGCAGTTAACACCACCAAAACAAATATTAGAAACGTTTGTAGTAAAGCTCACAGTGTGCTCCCAAAGCTTGCAATGGGGTAAATAAGAAGCCTCCCTGCAGTATGCTCCAACAAGCACCATTCAAAAAGACTCTGTGACCTCCCTAACGGCCCGTTTCTGTGATTTCTTCTTCTTCCTTTTTTTTTAACCTTGAGAATCAAGGCGGAGGATGCATGAGAAATCTATGTAACCCCCCTTGGACACAGACAAACATTCCACCCCGAATCAGATCTTTGCAAAACTTTGAACTCACACACAGAGATCTAACATAAACAGTGCTGCACTGCACCAAAGCAATTGTTCCACTGGCAAAGCTATAGTCAAGTCATGAGGGATTCCCAAAGAAAAACATCTTGTGTTGACTTTTCAAGCAATTATAGTGAGCCCAAAAAGGGCAACAGGAAAAATTAACCATTCAATAAAAAGGGTGAGAGAGATAGTGGGGGAAAAAGGTCTCCCGAATGACAGTGAATTCCCAAGAGGTGAAATAATGCCCCAAGATGACGGCAAAGGAAATTACTTAATAGTCGTAAAGAAGCAATGAGCAACACCGATATCCTCCGATAGCAAGCATAATGTAGGCGTTTAAATATAGAGGCCTGACCTCAACAGATCCCTGGTGAATTCATATTGAAAAAATACATGCTAATAAAAAATAAGTTCAGGGCTTGCATTAATTAGTACATGGGTGACTGCACATCACTGTTGTACATTACATTATCCATACCTCACTACATCTACCAATACAAATCTACAGAAAATGACACTAAAATTACGGATTATAGCATTAATTCACATAACGAGAAACATATATTTAACGTTATCATGACTGCTTACTCATGAAATATTAGTTAGATTATTGATTATTAAGGTGTTCTAACTTTAGTTTTACTGTCTTAATGACCTGAGCTAAATCTACAGAGTTTGTACGATCATGCTAAACGTATTTAGTAAATAGCAGCTTCAGAGGAGAGGGGAAAAAAGCACTCTTAACTGTATGCAAGTCAATGTATATAAAAGTCAATGCACAGGCATTTTATTCCAGGTCACATTGGGCATTTTTGTTGCTCCATTCATGATGTTTTTTGATCACATGAAAACAAAGAGATATATGGGTATTCTGGACAGCCCTGATATGTTCTACAGAAAGAGTTACTGAAATAACTGTAGACAAAAGGTCAAGAAAGAAACCATGCTTTAGCAGGAAATGTGAATCATATCATAAGGGCATGTTTCATGAACTCATTAGTGTTGAGAGTATCAGATTTGGAAAGACCTCATCGTGAGTAGGGTCGATTGCTCGTTTCTCATGAGACTCATGTTGTCCTCTAATATCCCAGAACACTTCATGAAGCTTAATAGTACCCATAGGTAAACAATTAGAGCCCAGACCAGAGGCGGATCCACGCACCTCTTTAACAGCCAAACCTCCTGACAGTTTCTGTCATTCGGGAGTAAAGAGAAGTACATGAAGGCACACTGTTTACAGTACTCTGCTCTGTAATAAATCAGAAGACCACTTCCTCCGGTGAAGTAAGCACTTCAATATGTGCACTGGTTTTGAAGAACTTTTCACTGGTGCTCTTATGAGAGGAGGTTGCACGGTCTCAGGCCTTACACCCACCAGCGTGTTCCACTCACACACCCCACCTAACCCAGAGCAGCACAGACAAAATGCCTACAGGAGGAAGAAGACCTTTTATTAAACCAGTATTTTATAAAACCACATTAAAATGTATTTTGCTAAAAGACTTTAGAGCCTGAACTACAAGTCATCAGCTGAGTCAGATCTGATTTAAGTAACAACATATTTAATATTTAATAATTTTACTGAACAATATATATTATATATAATACACATGTATACGTGTGTGTATATATATATATATATATACGTACATGTGTATATATGTATGTATGTGTGTGTATTTTTTTATAAATATATAAACACACACATGGTACGTACACGCTTTATTGTTATTCTGAGCTAAAATTCTTAATAAATGAATTCGGCCTACGTCGGTAATTTCTGAAAGTTGTCTCCGCGGAGTGAGTGTAACTCTGTGGTCTGTCTGTCTGAGAGCAGCGCTCATTAGCTCGCTGACATTAAACTCTAGGAGGAGACGCAGAGAAGAGCAGTTAACTCCTGCATGTTCTCCCTGAGGTGCTGTCCCTTCTGATCTCGCCGAGCCTGGCGCCTCCAGAGCGGTTCATGTCTGCCTTATGAAACGCTCTGCCTGACGGTGCAGGGCCGCTTCAATGGAGCCTTTCTTAATGCGAGCTTAAAGAGCCGAAGGCAGCTTTAAACCGCTCTAATGCAGCGTGACACAATCATCCTTCACTCGCCCGCGCCCTTTATCAACTCTGTCCGAATATTATCAGGCCCAATAGGAGCATGGTGGACGCTTAGAGCTTTAATACGACTTACATCGGTGTTCAGTTTTTTTTTTAAATACGGTATGAGAACAGAAAGTGGTGAATATAAAAACGGTTGAAAAGCAGCTAATCTGTAAAAAGTTTCCGAGCAGACTAGCTCAGGCTTCCTCTCAGAGAACAGGCCAGAGAGGCGGCTGCTCGTGTTGTCTGGTTTCAATAAGGGTTAAGCTAATGAGCGCGGCGCTCTCTCTCTCCACACACACACGCACGCACGAGCCCTCGGCTTAATTACAGCAGAAAGTCTGAAATGAGCTCTCATTCTCGGAGCCCCGGAGCCATCCGCGAGCCCCGCTCCGGTAGAGAGGCGCTGTGACGGAGCGAGCCCGTCTCTTTCAGACTCGCTTTGACGTCGCTATAGAGATCGAGCCCACCAATCGAAAAGAGCGCCGGGGAAAGTCACGTGGGCCGATCACGCAGCTGATTGGAGGACAGCGGTGTCAAAAAAACAAAAGGCGAAGTTTTGGGGAAGTTTTATAGGTGGGAGCGGCGCGAGGCCGAGGGGGAGCGAAGCGGAGGGACCACTATACAGCACGACAGGGACGGCGGAGAGGAGCGGCGTGTGTTTCGGAGTTTTATGGCCCCTTTACCGTCCACCATGAGCTCCGTGCAGGGACCCCTTCTCCAGGACGGCGAAGAGGAGACTCAGGTCAGCGACAGAAGCCCAGCGAGGGGATGTAAGAGCAAGGCACTGAGCCTACCCTTCAGCGTGGAGGCGCTAATATCGGACAGGAGCACTTCCAGGACTTCATATACCGCAGCGGAGCCCGCCGGGACAACCCCTGCGCCCGAAGCAGAGGAGCGCCTGCAGCTCTCCCCCACGGCTCTGTACGCGGAAAGGAAAGCGGCGCTGGAGAGCGTGACAAACTCGGGCAAAAGAGCAGGCGCGGAGGAGAAGACACGAGGGGGCTGGTTTCAGAGCCCTCCGTACAATTCCCCGCCAAGTAAGTGACAGAAAAAGTTTTAAACTGTCGGAGGGGGGTTTCAGTGTGAGGAGGTTTTTTTTACAGCTTCCAAGCCAAAACATGAAAGACCACTCACGTAAGACGAAAGAAAAACAGTTTGAGTAGCTTTGTTGTGAACAGAGATGTTTTAGATTTCGCCAATTATGAGTGGATTCAGGCAGCAGGGGAACCGTTAATTTGGTTCTGTTCTAGTTATTAAGAGGACACTTCAACAAACTTGTTTTTCCCTCTAGTATAGTGGTGCTCGTTCATCTCTTTAGTTTAAATGTTTAAATTAACCAAATGAAATAGTCTTATATTATAAACAGTCATTTAAATAAGTAACAATTAGAGAGAAATCCAATTAAAAAGTGCTTTTTCATTCAGAGCCCATTTGACCATAATACAGTCACATCACACTCGCTATCCCATCACACACACTGTCCCATCACACGCTCTGCCCCATCATAAACACAATCCAATCACACTCGCTGTCCCATCACACGCTCTGTCCCATCATACACACAATCCCATCGCACGCACTGTCATCACTGTCCCATCACACGAATGTGCCCGAATCACAGCCAACCAGCGCATCTCCGAGCCCCCTAATCTTATGTAGCCTATTGTATGGATTGTGTATGGAAAGCCATTGGCTCTTTAAGAAATGCCTCCATCTGTGTAACTAGTTTGTCCGAGGTTTCTCTTGCTCATTTGGCCCGGTGCTTTCTCCTTACAGGACACTCCAGTCCGTCCCCGTGTGCCCTCAGGAAACACAAGAACAACCGCAAGCCGCGGACTCCGTTTACCACGGCGCAGCTGCTGGCGCTCGAGCGCAAGTTCCGCCAGAAACAGTACTTGTCCATCGCGGAGCGCGCGGAGTTCTCCAGCTCGCTCAATCTGACCGAGACGCAGGTCAAGATCTGGTTTCAGAACCGCAGGGCCAAAGCCAAGAGACTGCAGGAGGCCGAGCTGGAAAAGCTGAAGCTGGCGGCCAAGCCTGTGCTGCCGGCCCTCGCGCTCCCCTTCCCGCTTGCAGCGGGTGCGCACGCGGGCTCTCCGGGCCTGTACGGCCACGCGGCGGCCTTCCCACGGCCTGCACTGCCGTTGCCAGGACTGTTCGGTGGACCTGTGACCTACGGAATGTATTACCTGTCCTAGCTGAGCGCACAGTTAACTGCTGAAAGGCGGACCAACTTAAATCGCTTAGAGTAGGGCTACAATAACGCGGTGCGGAGAAGGGCTTTCAGGATACAGTGCAACGCTGCGATCCAACTTGAAAAAAAAAAAAAAAAAACAGTCCAACTTGTTGATTATATGGCGCAACAGGAATCGAACTTGATATCCGTGTTCAGTTCAGCTCGTTATGTTGTGTGCTGGTATAAACAGTAGAAAACGCCTCGTCTCTAACTGTCTGCGGCCAAACTACTGCAGAGACGCACGGTTTCAGGGCCCACTTTAATCGGAACATGTTAAACTACAATAACACAGAATTCAATTTCGATTTTTAAACATGAAAAAAAAAAACCTCACCAGATGATCACAAAGAACATCACCCGCAGCTCGCTCTCACCCGCCATTGTGAAATACACCTGTATGTAAATGTCACTGCAGAAATTAACTGATGAGAAATCTAAATCCTGAACGTGCAGCGAGCCGGAGCTGCCAGCCTCGTTTTCATCCAGCTCACATCGGAGACTCTTAACGTTTCACTGGATTTACATCTGACCCCAGACTGCTGCCTGGTTCGGCCAGGACTTCTTTAGGCTCCGCGTACCGTTCGATAGTATGATAGACTGTAAAATAATAACCTCTAGATTTTTTATTGTTGTAAATAAGCGTATATATTAGCGTACGGCTATTTTCAACCACCTTTGAAATTCCGAATAGAATTGCTGATATTTATACACTGTGTTTACATATATCTCCTGTAAATTATTGTATATATTTGTACATAAAAATTAGAAAAATAATCTTTTGTATTAAAGACGAAATAAATCTGAAATCAGTGGCATGTGTGTCGTGTTTCTGGACGGTTATTTTGCAGATGCAGCAGATCGGCAGTATCTCCTAACGCGGGGGCTACAGCGGCTCTACAGTGCTGCTATTACATTCGAATCACTTAATTCGTTTCTGAGCTTTAGAGTGAACGCACTGCATTACAACGATCCAGCGCGTAATTTCTGTTATAACTGTTTTATTACAGAGCTGAGGACAAACCCACAAAGTCTGTTCAGCATTTCAAATAAACGGAATTCTGCCCAAGATCTAACGCTGTTCACTTGGACTCTAGTTAGTATTCTTCATGGGCTCTCTGAATCACGCATCTGGGACATTTACCCAGAGCCTTGCTGTGAATAAACTTAATTTAGCACGTACTTAATTCTAGATCAGGTTTCCATCATTTGAATTTGCTCTGAAAAGCTAAAACACACTGGAGGCCCATAAAGAGAGAATGTAAACGAAACATTTCTTTATTCCAAACTTCTGAGCTCTGTGAATTATACTAGTCCATTCCGGCAGTGACAGATGAGGGATAAATTACACTCTTAAAGTCACATTAAAGCAAAGTTAAAGGAGCTCGGGGTTTGTAAAAGAACAAGAAAATAATCTGATAGTCATTCAAGTAGGCTGAAAGACTGAAAAGTGCAATTTTTAAATTGCAAGAGTTATTATTTTAGCTTATAACACCTATAGATGATTTAGACCCATCGAAATAACATGAACACAACCCTGATTAACAGACAGTCTGTGTTAGCCTCAAGCTGAAAACTGTGGACACATTAGTCTTTATGTACTTAAAAAGGGCTGGCCTTTTTTCATCATGATGGTAACATTGGTCAGCAATTTTTTTTGCCCATATGGTTCAGCCCTACATTCCAGCATGGATTGCTGTTATGTACAAGTCGCTGGTATAAGCAGTAAAATGTGCCACATACATGTGTCTTTAGGTTAGTTTTATTGCAAAAGTACTGAAGCCACATTGAGCACACATGATCACATCATGCTACGCCTGTGCAATAAATAAAATGATTGGCCTACTTCTTCTTTCTTCCACCTCTAAAGCCTCTGACTGAACCTTGGCCAAAGCAAATGGATGATGGAACTCTGGGGAAAAAGTATAACATTAAAAAAAATAATAATAATAAAAAATAAAATTATATATTATATTATATTATATAAATTTCCTTGCTATATATACATATATATAAACTCTGGTGGACACTCACTTGTATGAGTAACGTGGTTTTTGCTGTTCAGAAGGCACAGGCTCTTGTCTCGCTGACTCTTGTGGAAGTGAAACGTCCATAGCCTCACATGGTTCTCCATGTTGGCTAATTACACTGCCAGAGACCATCATACAAACTTCCCCCTGCTTAAGAGTCATTTTCTCTTTTGTTCTGCAGAACAAGGAGTTCACACATCACATCACACATGCACAACTGAACTTTAAGCAATGGTGGTGCATTTCACAGAGTGAGTTCAACAGTCTCACCTTTTGCTCTTCTTAGACTTGTCAAATCTGAAGTCCGATGGATAGCTGTGGATCGTGATCAGATGATCTTTCCTAGTATAAATCACTATGTATGCTCAGTTTAATGGATGTGCAGCTCTAATGCTTTTAAAACATATAAATTTTCTGATTGTAGATAGTTCTATATAAATGGACATGATCCATTCACTGCTTCAAGTGTATTTTGTAATAAAATTTGATCATTGTCTGATTCATTTACAGGTTAGCACCTTCACCTATGGAAAACATCCCTCTTGACCTTTGCCAGCCTGTCACAATGGACACAGGTTTGTGGCAAAATGTATATTTATTATTAAGTGGGAGAGATGTACATGTGAACCATGTAAAATCATTCTTTATTTATATGTATACAGTGCATTACAAGTATTTTTTTTTTGCCATTTTTCACAATAATAAAATAAAACAAATAACCAGTACAAAAGTGATGCATCAAATCGTGGTGTGTGCTTGTGGTCTCTTTTCAAGGCTCTGTGAATGGAAAAGTACTGCTGTTCTCAGATCTTTGTAAATCATACGGTGCTTTTTCTGGCCCGTACCTAAATAAGGGTGAGAATTGCTGAGCTCTTGACTCAGACTGTAGGGGCCTGGCAAATGCACACTCGTCCTGAAAGAGGTACAGCGACATTGTGTGTGTGTACTGATGTGTGTGTGTGCACAGTTAAGATACCTATAAGAATTGTGATAAATTATTTTTGTGATTAAAACATTTTATGTACATATGTATGTGGTTGTGTGTGTGTGTGTGTGGTGTGTGTGTGTGTGTGTGTGTGTGTGTGCTGTGTGTGTGTGAGTGTGTGTGTTCTGCGCAGGTTATGACAATTGTTAATAAACTCGGCCTATAAGCCTGCACGTGTTCTCAGAGAATTGCAGATGGTGGAAGATCCCAAGTGGGAACTGTCTGGAAGAAGACACTGAAAGCCAAGTGAGGACACTACACATACACAAACACCCATGCACACCACATACACGCACACACACACACAAGCAGAAAACACAACACTCATTTTGACTACTTACGTATCGTGTGTTAATGGCATTAAAGAACATGGACACCGCAGAGAAGACATCAAGTAAGAAAGCCGTATTTTTTTTGTTTCACTAGGACTACAATAAAAACCCCATGGTTTTTAGAAAAAGTGGGCACTGAAGTCAATTATTCCTGTTGTCACTTTGTTAGGGCACTATAATTATGGGCTGAGCATCTCAGCAAAGATGCCAAGTGTGTGCCTAAGTCAGATATAAATTAACAAGATTCCAGGGGTCTGCAATCTGCAGGTTTTTTGTTAAGGCTTGCAATGCAATTTAAGGCTTGTTGGAACTGCTAAGTCACTCTCTGTGCTGAGCTGTGGAGTTTGGCTTTTTTTCGGGGGGTCCTCATTTAGTGCAAAGCATTCCCTTCTCCTGAGACATCATTAGTAATTAGCTGAATTATTGTTGTAATAGAAATTTGCAGTAGGAATATTAATTATTAACTCTATTATACACTATACAGTAGAAACACTAATTATACACTCACTGTGGACTTCATTAGCTACACCTTGCTAATACCAGGTTGGATCCCACTTTGCCCTCAGAACGGTTTCAAGAGATTTCAGTCCATTTTGACATACATTCTATAGCGTCTTGCAGTGACTGCAGATTTGATGGATGCACATCCATGGTTTTCCATTCCGCTACATCCCAAAGGTGCTCTAGTGGACTGAGATCTAGTGACTGTTTATTTTTTTGAGTACAGTGAACTCAACAAATCAGTTTAGAGTAATTTGAGTTCTGTGACACAATGTAAAAAGTGTTTCATCAAACAATATTTAATGTTTCTGCAAGCAAATAAACTAGGTTTATTCAACCAAAAAATATACTTTTAACAAACAATAAATCAAAGTATTTTTGTTGCTTGTAACAACATGGATTTTTTAGATTGCACTCTTTACAGTTTATCTTCTGCTAGAAGTAACCATTGGAAGATAGGGTACACTGTGGCCATAAAGGGAAAGACATGGTAAGAAGTAATACTAAGGCAGGCTGCGGCATTTAAACAACATCAGATGGTATTAAGCGGCCCAAAGTGTGCCAAGAAAATATCCCCACACCATTACATTACCACCAATGGCCTGAACCTTTGATAAAAGGCGAGATGGATCCATGCTTTTATGTTGTTTATGCCAATTTCTGACTCTACCATTCAGACTCATCAGACCAGACGACGTGTTTTCTTTTTTTTCAATCTTCTATTGTCCAATTTTATTAAGCCTGTGTGAACTGTAGCTCATTTGCCTGTTTTTAGCAGAGGGGGTGGTGCCTGGCGTGGTTTTGGTTTGATGTGTTGTTTGTTAAGAAATGCTCTTCAGCATATCTTGTTAGTAGCTAGTTGTTAATTGGGTTACTGTTGTATTTATATCAGGTCAAACCAATTTTACACAAATCTTGGCATACCTTAAAATGATCAGTTCATTTAACTTCTAACACTAAGTTAATAGAACAAAATTTCATTAAAACAGTTAAGTTCATTAAACTCCCATTTCTCAGTTACTACTTTTTTAACACCTCTTTTGTCTTTTGGTGTTTATATATAAACCAATTAACCAAAACATTTTGAACCACTCACATATAAAGCCAATAATGGACAGTTATATCGTAGCAGTTCTGCATGTCAAATTCTAGGATATATTAGAAAATAAGAGATATATAAGAGAAATATCAGTTTTTATCAGTGTATGTAATTCTATTTAGTGTTATATAAAAGCAGCAAGCTGACACCAGATCAATTTGATAAATGAAGAGTTTAAGGTGTTGTTCTGGCCTCCAGTTTCTCCAGGTTTCAGTCAGTTTGAGCATCTGTAAGGTGTGCTGGGACTACTGATACCTCAGGGCATCTTCAGAGGTCTTGTAGAGGCCATGCCTCAGTGGGTCAGAGCTGGTCAACAGCACATTACCTTATAATGTTTTGGCTCATCGGTGTATGAAATAACTATATATGTGTATGTCTAGTAATAATTTATACCAAATTAAGCAGATACCTAAGTGTAATTTGTGCTTGCACAGTATTTCTCAATTATAGGGAGTGCATGTGTGTGTGTTCCACAAATGATAAATTTTAGAGTATAAACTCTTTGGTCCTAATGAACTGTGTGTTTTTTCTCATTTGCATAATGAGGTTCCTAGACAGCTGATTTGCATATTCATCTATTCATCTATGCCCATATTCATGCAAGGAAATGCACACGTTTTCTAATAACTCTAATTTCTAATGTAATGTATTTAAGGGGCAAGCCAGGTGGAAAATGGATTTGTGTCTGTGTGTACTTGCAGGTACAAAGGGAAGAGCTACCGCTCGAGTGTACAGATCGTGCGCTTGGCAGAGCAAGTCTCCGATTTTTGCCGGAGTGTATGCGTGAGGCTGCAGTGCTGTCCAAACCTTTTCGGCCCGACACTCGTCTCAGACAACTGCCCTGAAAACTGCTCTGTATACACCAAGACCAAATACAGTGAGTGACTGAGAGTGTGTGTGTGTGTGTGTGAGAGAGAGAGAGAGAGAGAGAGAGAGAGAGAGAGAGAGAGAGAGAGAGAGAGAGAGAGAAATTGTTAAGGAGAAAGAAAAATAGGGGGATAGGAAAGGAGAGAGAGAGAGAAAGACAGGGAGATATCAGATTGAAAGAAATAAACTGAGGGGGAGAGAGACAGAGAAGAAGACAGAAAGACAAAAAGAGCTGTGGGAGAAAAAACAGACAGTGAGGTAGACACAGAGCAGAAATAGAAAGGGAGAATTGAATCAAGACACAGAAAGAGAGTGATTTGGAAAAAACAGCAGAGAGAAAGGGATTGGAGATAATAGTTCGTTTTTCTGAGGGAGAGGTGAGAAAGAGAGTGCAATACAGACAGAGAAGAAGAAACAGAGTTACAGAGACAGTGAGTGAGAGAGAGCTAGATAGTAGTCAATTTCTCCTGGGCGGGGGTGATGGGGTGAGACAATGGAGAGAGAGAGAGATAGAGAGAGAGAGAGACAGAGAGAGGATGAAAGAAAGTGTGAAAGAAAGAGACATTATGAGTGTTTTTGTAGGTTCCACGCTCTGCACTCTGCCCTTTTGATGAGACGGTTGTGCTTATTTGAATTTTACGTTTGGAATGAAAATGATATGGTTTTGAATGTGAGGTATCATTTTCCTCATAAACACCTACACACACACAAACACACACACACACACACACTGACCTGAGCATTGCTTTAGCAGAGGGTATTGTTAAAATGTGGATACTAAATGTGGGTCCTGTGTGTGTGTTTGTGTGTGTGTAGCATATTACTATGGAAAGAGACGGAAAGTGGGGCGTCCCAGCCTGGCAGAGAGCACACAGGACGGAGACACGGCCAAATCTGCACGCCGCAGGAAGAAACGCAAAACCATCTTTGTTCAGAAGAAACGGCGCTCTTCTGTAGGATACAACAACACAGAGTCCCCTCAGGTTAGACACACACTACACTGAAACAGCCTGTCATAGGTTTGGAGACAGGAGTATGCTTTCTATATCAGTTGTGCAAAGCAGGTTTATTCTGAGGAAAGAAAAACCACACATGTAAACATTTGTGACAGCCAGGGCGGAGGTGAGGATGGGGGTGGGTGGTGGTCCTGGACCTACCAGGAGAGTCAATGGAGAAAATGTGGCTATGTTTTCCTAAAATAAAATGTGTCTTCTTTTATATTGCCTTCAACATTACATTCCTTCCTCTGGATAAACTATGAACTCACCCACCATGTATTTGTGATGTGTGTGCAGTCTAGTGCACAGAGCTTCTCTGGTTTCAACCTGAAGAACTGTAGAGAAACTTTAGATAGCTTAGCCTTTAAGTTAGCCATTCTGATTGTTTAGTTACTGGGCTTTTAATGAAGCTCTAACACAGCTCATCAGCCATTATAAGGTAAACTCTGTTGGTCTGTTTAATACGCCTCCTTTACAATGGACCCCTCTGGACCTGAGCTCTGCGTACCAGGTTAATAACTGTTCTTATTCAAAGAAGCATCACAACAGCAGTGATTTTGCTTCCCTCATCTTGTAGTCAGCTTAAGCTCCCTTCAGGCCTTTAGTGAAAATCTGATGGTAAGATGTGTTAGTCAACTATAATCATTAGTTAAGCTACCTGGTACATTACAGATTCAAGATTCAAATGTTTATTGTCATATGCAATGAGAGACAAGCAGTTGCACTGTACAATGAAATCCCGGGGCTGAACAAGTACTGAACAATTATAATATAAATGTATAAAAGTACTGAATAAGAAAGAAAAGACTAGAGGAAAGAAAAGTAGATATGTATGTATGTAAATTACAAAAATGTACAATATATGCTATACAATACTGAAAGGTATAGGAGCAGAACATTTGTAAAGTATGTAGTATATAACAGGTTTAATCCACGACTTTTGACCATGAACATTCAACCAGACTGAAGGCCTATTCTTTAACAAGTCTGATTTTCCTCCCTGTCTGAGTGTTTTTTTGACTAAACACTCTGAAAACATTTTTTTCCTTTAAGCGCTGCAACCTAACTGTCCATACATTGGGTACATCGCATTTTACATACACATCAACAACAAGGGGAGTTCACCACCTCTTACAGGAGCTGAATAATGAGCAGTTCTGCAGATATTTACGCCTGTCAGTGTCAGAATTCGAGACTTTGCTTTGGCTTGCCGCTTTTCTCATTAAAAGAGAGTGAAGGACCCACAGTTATATTTGCTGTAACATAACATGCTCACTGTTATTCGTAGCCTTTCAGCTTGGCTCCACCATATTTTCTTTAACCTCTGCATTTTTATAGACAGCCTGCTGCTCATTGTGTAAGATTTTTTGCACTCCACTAGAAGCAGAATGAGTTTTGCCACCATCTTAATCCACACTTCTTTGGGCTGCAACCATGGTCATCCTTTGGTCGCAGTCCATCAGTTTGGGACTCACTGTAAGAGATGGTATTAATATACATGTGTTCATTTTTCAAATTTGGCATTTGCTTTTTTTTGTTCACCCTTAAAAATCAGACTTCTTGTAAATAAGCCTTAATTCTGTGCTAGTATATTCGCACAGAGCAGAAAGGGGGTTCAGAAAAGTGTCTGGATGTGCTGACATTTTAAGCGGGATATACATGAATGATTCATTTAAGCTTATTATATAATTGATGTCAAACAACATGTCATAATATGCTATAATGTGGAAAAAGACATATATGGGCAAATAACATGTCACAGTTTCTCTGCTTTCTGCTTTTTCCTTCTGAGCCTTTTTCTGTGCTGAGGGGCAACCTGTCATATTGTTAAAAAAACAGTTTTTGGGACAGTGTTGCTTTAGGTGATTTTCTAAAGCTTAAAACAGTATAAGGCTGTTCAAATAGTTTGTGTTTTAGAAGTTGGTAAGGGAAGTATTTATGACTTGATGTAAAAAAATACAGGATCATTAATCTATTTTTGAGTTTACACTCATCATCTAAAGAGCTGCACAAATAGTTACACTCAAAAGGAATCAAGGTTTGGCATTTTGAGGCATGTTAATAATTCAGGTTTCATATACGGCCGCGTACGTGGTATAAGCAAGGACGGACTTTATCCCTGTATCTGACTGAAAATGATTGTAGACATTCAGCGAGCAGTGATGCCCTCCATGAGTCATCTTGTGTGCTAGCACCTTTGGCAGGCAGCTGCACGATACAGGACTACATGCACACAGACCGTTACGGTGACTGCCCTTAACACCACGTCAACGTCAGCATAGACTGCAATGGTGTTCTGCCAGCCTGTCGTCTAGTGACTCAGAACCGCAGTGTGTCATCTTTAGTGACTAGTCCCACATTTGTCCTGATGAAGATGTCCAACAAATTCGTTTGATAGCATTGTAGTCCTTCTGGGTGCAAATATTTTGTGAAATGTTAAACAATCCTAATATCCTGGGATTCCCATGTGCATGACAGAAAGCATCTTTCCTTGCTTTATTGTTGGTGTAAATGTTGGATATCAGCTGCTGGTAAGTTTTTGATGGCCAGTAAAGTGCTTTAGTAATCACACATGATCATACAAGAACTCATAGCTTTGGGGTTCAACTGATATTATAACTGCCATTCACCTGCCATGGCACCATTTTTGAGCAATCAGAGCCTTGTCCTCCACATGTCTGTGCTTCTGTTACAAGTTACACCTGAGGAGGTCATTAGTATGGCCTGGCGTGTTAGATATGATATGCACATAGTTTGTGTGAGAGGAATGATTTTACTACATTTAAATACATTCTCATGTTGTACACTAAATAAGCGAAATCTAATTCTAATCAGATTTACAACCACACCCAAATGTAGCTTTAAAATCGGATTACATGTGTTTGTCCGGTGTCCAAACTGCATCCAAACTTCCAAAATCTTCACTCTTCCCTCTTTACAGGACAGTGATTATTTCTATGATGATGATGATGATTCAGTCAGTGATGAAGGCTCCAGTTCAGAGACACATGAGGAAGCCCCTCCCCGTTCCTACATGGATGTGTCAACAAGAGGTCGGCCACGACGGTCCGTAGCCCAGCGCAGGTTTACACACCCTGGGACCACTGACCAGTCACCACTACGGAGAACCACACGCTCAAACTCCTACACGCACAACCAGCCTGCCAGACACACACACACAAAGGTGAGGTCGCTGTAAATCTCAGATCTATTAATGTAATTCTTTATGGAATGATTCAGGGCATCCTGAGGTCTCAGATTTGACGGCAATCCAGTTTCATGCCAAAGTCTTTGAGTGCATAATTTATTTAGTATTTTTGTAATTGACTGCAATCAGTTATAATGCAGTCATAATGCAGTTAAATTGGCAGCCTTAGTCTAACGAGCCATGATGCATCATTGTAAGCACTGGGGCCATGAAGCAGGGGGCCTGCAGCGACAGGGCTCCCTAAAATTTTTATTGGGTGCCTCACATATACACAGTTGTACAATTGTCTAATTCATAAACTATATTCATCAACCCCCTTAACTTCCTGCACTTCAAACAAATCACTTACAGCCTGCAGCAGGATATGTTTATCATTTATAATTATACAATCTTAAATTAGCAGCCTAATGTGCATATTTGGATTAATGTTAAATGCTAGTGGGTGAAGTGGTAGAGTATCAACTTGTTTGGCTCATTTACAGTCATTTTGGTGTTTCTTTTTTGCACTGTGGCCCATACAATAACTGAAGTGGGAGAACAAATTAGTGCATTGTAATTAATAAACTTTTGCATTATTAAAATAGGCTCAAATATTGATATGGATACATTACTTAATAATTTTGTATTATAATATTTTCTTAACAAACATTGGTTTGTCACAGTTCCCCCACAGTTGATCATTCAATAGAATGATCAATTTTACAGTAAATCAGACATCATTAAGGACTTCAATAAAATCATATCATGACTATAGTATTATAATATAGTAAATGGGATGTTGTGGAGCCTGTAACCGTTCCCACCCCTACATCTTTGCTTTCTGATATCCTCATACACCAGCATTTTGTGCATGCCAAAGCCCTGAGACATTTCACATCATGTATTTATGTGTCTGTGTAGCCGGAACATACAGAAGAGGAAGAGGGTCGTCTGGTTCTAGAGCGGAATCCCTTGGAATGGAGTGTTTCTGATGTGGTCGACTTCATCATGTCTACCGACTGTGCCTCACTTGCCAAGATATTCCAGGAGCAGGTAAACACAAATACATGATCATGAAATTCCCCCCGTATTCCTGAATGCAGTCACATGCACACGCTAAGGCATGCTTGGTCTTCTTCTTTACTGTTGCACTGAAGCTGCAAGACTGAAGTAACTAATAAATGGAACTTATATTGAGAGAGGTTATAAAATAGCCTTGTCCCTGAAAGAAATGGAATGGGAATAAATGGAGAAAGCTGGCTTGCTGGTTAAGTCCCCTTATTGTGGAGATATGCACAGTAGTCAGCAGGAAGTGAAAAACTATTTGTGCTGTTTTTTGTCTGATTATAGCAGTGATTTCAAATATGCCTTTGATTTAGCTTAGGGGTTTAGTTTGGGGTTTACTTATCTTTCCTCATTTAAAGAGGAAGATGGAATCCTGGTTTTGAGTGGATGTTAACTGGACAGTAGCATTGCCAAAATGAATATACATTGACAACATTTCCAATACATGCTCTATTATACGTATACTAATACACTTATACACCTGCATGCCTAAATCACCTTACCTCAAAAAGAGTTTGTTCACCTTACCTCAAAAAGAGTTTGTTCACCTTACCTCAAAAAGAGTTTGTTCACCTTACCTCAAAAAGAGTTTGTTCATCTTACCTCAAAAAGAGTTTGTTCACCTTGCCTCAAAAAGAGTTTGTTCAGCAGTCTCAAATTAATTTACTACTGAGGTTTGTGGTTATCATAACACTGTCTACAAAAGTAGACACAAGTATGTGCAGAATTCAGGCCAGAGGATGGTTACTACAACAGCGAGCACTATTGTCCATGATAACACAGTTTGGGACAAGCATGACATTTAAGGCCATCACACACTGAATGTGCACAAATACATGATATATGAATTCTCTCTTCTGAAAAATGGATGGAATGTGATTTTTTCAGGACATCATCATTTATTTTCTCGAACCATTGACCCACCGTCTTAAAGATGGATGAATGGGCACAAGGTCTTCCTCAAGCGACAAAGAGGACTTATATGAGGACTAATTGAGCACTTAGTAGAAATTGGGTAGCCTATATCTCATTCTGAAAAGTGAAAGAAGCACATGGTTTCACTGCCTCATTCACTCAGATGTTGAAACTTTATAACAAATTTTTTTTCCCACTTACTCTTGTTAGCCCTATTTTAAGGCTAACAAGAGTAAAACAAAAGACAAGCTACTCCTTCTGATGTTGTTGTTTTAGTTACTTTGTCTTGACATGCCGTGCCAATGCCAGAGAAAACAGAGACTGGCTGAGGGAGATAATGTCACCTGGAAAAATAAAACTTGCTGTTTAGGGTGCAAGATATCAACAGTTATACAGGTGCTCAAATTAATTTGTCAACAGTGTGTAATGGCCTTCAGGCTTTCAATTTACACAATGCTAATTAGTGCAATATGGGTTTACATTATGGATGGCATGGTGGTGCAGTGGGTAGTGTTGTCACTTCACAGCAAGAATAGCCTTTCTTTAATTGCCCTGCCAGGTGACCAGGGTCCTAGCCATGTGGAGATTGCATGTTGTCCGGGGGTGGTTCCTCCCACGCTCCAAAGATAGTCAAGTAGTGTGTTGGAGATTAGTTACCCCTAGGTGTGAGCATGTGGGAACGTCTGTGTGACTGTGACCTGTCCAGGGTGGCTTTTGCTTTCTGCCCAATGAGCACTGGGATAGGCTCCAATGCAATTTTCTGCTGAATTACACCTAAAACCTACACACTTC
The DNA here is from genome assembly GCA_024036415.1 of Prochilodus magdalenae. NCBI lineage: Eukaryota > Metazoa > Chordata > Actinopteri > Characiformes > Prochilodontidae > Prochilodus > Prochilodus magdalenae. The sequence continues at coordinate 375,022 of JAMWET010007136.1, forward strand.
TTCAGGGCTTCGTTAGTAAAGACAGTAGCTAAATATAGTTCTTTCACAATGTAGAAAACCACCTGAATGATTAAAAGGTATTTGTGTGGTTCAACAGCATGTTTCTTCACCATACCTGGCTAAAGAACCTGAAAATGGTTCTATGTACAGCCAAAAATGAAGTACAATAAAGAACCATCTTTGTCAACCCAAAATTGAAAAGACAGCAGATTTGTCCTCTTCATTTAGCTACATATCTTGAAGTCAACACAAGTACCTTGAAAAACAGTTACCATTGATCCACTCTCTCAAAGGCGCTATAATGAAGTCTTTCTCTTTCTCTTATTCGACAGGACATTGATGGTCAAGCTCTGTTGCTGTTGACTCTTCCCACCGTCCAGGAGTGTATGGATTTGAAGCTGGGTCCGGCCATCAAACTCTGCCACCAGATCGAGCGCGTCAAAGTGGCCTTTTACTCCCAGTACGCTAATTAAGCTAACGGATCCAACCAGGCTAACTGGGTTAGCTCTTTCAGAGGCCTTTCTCTCAGTGGATGAAAAGAAAACTGAACTAATACTCCTCAGGGGCTTGACATGGAGCTTCAGTCCTTCAGGAAAAGAACACAAGCGTACTGCTTAGAGGCGGAAAATCAAAAGACATCTATTTCAAAACCAGATGGACAAGGAGGACCCTTACTTCTGTGATTATATGATGTACACAATGGAGTGATAATACCTATGGATACAAAGCTTGAGGGGAGGACTGCATTGTTTGTTTAGTCGGGAAACATGGAATAAGAGAAGACTCTATCCCCCTCGCAATATGTTTTTTATGTGCAAGGTTCCTGAAGCAGGCCTTTGGAAGGAAATATAAAAACTAACAACATCAGAAGGAAAAATATCTGTTTTATCTGTGATTATCAAATCCTTTTGGTAAAAAAAAAAACCTCTACTACTGTGTTCAGCTCTAGAGATGTCTGTATGTTACTTTCTGTTATTCAGAGACCAAATTATTATATTTATAAAAGATGATTAGATTTGAAGAATTGGTGTATAAAGTAAAATAATATATTTAAAATATTTATTTTGGCCTGACAAGCATTTCTTTCAGAATCTAGGTGCTCACTTGCTATTTCATTCGTCTTCAAATTAGCATGACACAAATTCACGCAGCAATCTTGATTTCCAGCATCTTGTAATGTTAACCTGGGCACTGTATGTAAATGTTTCTTTCATCTATGCAAAAAAACAGGACATTCATGAATATTTGTTTTCTACTCCTTGCTGTATGACCAACACTTCCCTTGACTTGAGATTACTGTAAATAGGCTGTGTATAGAATTTATTAACGTACAGTAAAATCTAGTTTTAATACAACCCACAAACGAGTAGAGTGTTGTAGTTCACACATCACCCAAATAAAAATGGCAGGAGTTTCATCTTGTATTATCAGGAAAGTCCTCAAATAGTCCCATAAAGGGAGTGGGATGGACTTGTACTTTACCCATCAGTACAAGAAGAAGTGAAGGGATTTCCAGAATGCTGGTAAAGTATGGATGAACTGCTTCCAAACTGCTTTTGAGATCAACATAGAAAATCGAAGCTATTTTTTACCCTGTTAGTTCATGTGCCTGGTCATATTAAGTACTTGATTCAATCGACTTGAGTTTTGATTACATCACTATGCGCCAGTGGGTGTGGAAGAATTAGATTACCATGTAATATCATGTCTGGCCTCCCCCTCCCTCTCATCTCCACCTATCATCTAGATAAAATGCTGAGCTAGCTGAGAAAGCCTCACTGATACTTATGTTTCATTCAGAAATATGTCATGGTATTAAAGGAAAATGCATTATGAGGTCTGACTCACACTGCCTGAAGCATTTGAACAGAGAATTATCTGGCAGGTTCAGTGTTATATAACAAGGGATGGAAAGTAACAATGTTATGTCATGATGATGGTTTGAAATGAAAACTGTCACACTAACAAAAATATAGAGCTTACTCAACTTTATAATAAGTGTTTCAGTGTAAATAGACAGTACATTAATAATACAGCCAATGATAATGTTACTGTTGATGTATTCACTGTTACATAATGATAGCCATACAGCTTATGTACAATATAACATAACTTTTCTAATACTTAGCTAGCTATAGTAAAAACACTGGTATAGTCGTAGTTGTGCAGTAGTGGTAGTAGCAGTGTGCCTAACTAAAGTTCCGTCTTTAACTGGAATACATCACCACTAGTAACGTTGTTATTAAATATATTGTTAATGTGTAACTACACTGTTATTAGGCAAAGAGGTGGACTTTGTATTTCTACAGTTACAGCCTGTAGTCCCTCTCTGCATGCTTTGTTAGCCCCCTTTCATCCTGCTCTTTAATGTTCAGGACCCCCAAAGGACCACCACCGAGCAGGGATTATTTGGGTGGTGCATCATTCTCAGCACTTTAGTAACCACTGACATGGTGGGGGTATGTTAGTGTGGATTGCAGGTGCTGCAGGAGTGTTTGAGTGTGAGTGTGTCCACTCACTGTCCACTCTATTACACACTCCTACTTTGCTGGTTCACCTTGTAGATGTAAAGTCAGAGATGATACCTTATCAGCTGCTGCACAGATTGTGTTGGCTTTCATTAGGGGCCATACGATGCTCCTTATAGGATTATGTTGGCTGGACGTTTTGCTTGGTTGGTGGACTATTCCCAGTTCAGCTGTGACACCGAGGTGTTTATAAACTCCAGCAGCACTGCCGTGTCTGTTCCTCTCACATCAGCACAACACACACTAAGACAGCACCACCACATCAGTTTTACTGCAGTGCTGTGAAAGATGCATCTCCCAAGTAATACCTGCTCTGTGGTGGTCCTGTGGGGTCCTGACCATTGCAGAACAGGATGAAAGGGGATTAATAAATCATGTAGAGAAGCAAATTAACTACAGTCTAGATAATGTGGAAACAGTAAATAGGTATAAGAACCGCATCATATCACTGTCAAAACAGAGGATTAAACTTTAATTTATATGAATGTAATTCAGTTGTTTTCCATTTTATGTTGGACAATTGCTAGTGGTCTATTCCTCATGAAATGTTCACACAGTGTGAAGGGCAGTTGACATTTGGAAATGGAGTTAAAGGAGAAACAAAAATAAACAAACAAATAAAGCATAATAACAAAATGCAACTTTCCCGGGTGTACAAGAACTATATGAATATAAAACCAGAACTAAAAAAAATCTACCACAACAAATGTACTGCATAAACAAATAAATAAGAATACTGTTTTTTCCAAAATATGTGGAAAAAAGGGCTGAATTGAACTTGTTTCAGTCATTTACATCATCTCTGCGAGTATACATTAGGACTGACACGTCATATGAATGCTTCACTGTGTTTGCTTACTTTGGCAGCTGAATTGATGTAATATATGTTATTTATGTGGAAAAGATGTACACATATGAATCAAGTCAGTTCAGTGCAGCATTTGAATACTGGGAGCAATGCAACAGGGAATAATAAAATTCCTCTTGTTGCTATCCAATAAAAGAATGGTAAGTGCTTAAAGCCTGAATGTATTTATGTATTTGCTTTGGAGCCTATAAACTATGCCTTATTAGTCATAGCGATGAGTCAACATCGATTCTGCTCTGGAGATGGAACAAATTGGTCCTTTTGGACCTATTCCTTGAAGCAGGACTTAGGTGACCATTTATTATTTATTATTTATTTATTTTTTCTATTGAGTCGTGCTGCAAAAAAATTGTTCGACTGCCACCTCAGACTGTTGCCAGGCAACATGTTCTCAAAGGTATGCGGCGCTCGGCGTGCCCAGTTGTGTGCCTGACTGTAATGGAGGCAGTTTTTTTGATGGTAGAGGCGCCCACATAAATTTGGAGAAGTGGTGAGAAATGTATAACAGCTTCACAAAGAAAGCGGAGGAGCATGGGGAGGGAGCGTAATGAATCTTATTGGAAGCTTGTTCTGAACACTTAATAGGAATAGAGAAGAGGTTTCACTCAGGGCAAAAACAGTGATTACTAAAGTTACTGAATTACTACAGTGATAAGGAGCAGGATAGACACCAGAAACATTTCAAATCATCACTGTATAGCCGCAAGCACCGAAAAATAAATAAATAAAAAACGAAAGCTTGGAGTGGAAGATGTTTTTCTTTCTCCATTTGTCTGTTTTGACAGGGTCATATAGTGCAGATTCATGTGAAGGTTGGAGCTTTACCAACCTAAGGCATTTATCATCATCATGTCCCTCTTTCTCTCTCTCTCTCTCTCTCTCTCTCTCTCTCTCTCTCTCTCTCTCTTTCTCTTTTCATACATTTTCAGGGCTAAAAGCTTTTGCCATTCTCCTGTTCCTCCAGTTTCAACTGCACAACTATACAGACACTTCTTTTTCAACAACAGACAGGTCTAACAACCACGGTCATGCCAGAATGCTTTTCCATGTAGTCATGTTGAAATAAGCATGAAAGTCCTTGAAAATGACATAATCAAAAAGATACCATGTACTGCTCCAAATTGTATAGATGGATCATCCTACCCATCCTACCATTTCAGGCTTTGAACATGACACTGACTTTAGACTAAAAACTTAAATTACTTTTAGTGAACAAATGCATTAGGCTTAGATTTTGCCACTACCACAACAATCACATCACTGTATAAACAGTGATTCTTGCACTGGTGAAAATATGATCTTACTTTCAGCATAACTCAAAATCATTAGTACAAGACTACTTTCAATACATGACCATTTGTATGCACATGAAATCGTATTACTATTCATTAAATTACTTATTAAACCCACTTTTTAAACTACTGCAGAAATTGTGTGTTTCATTAGTGACGAGTCCAAATGTTATATACTGATTTTAAGACTTTTGAAAACATTTACTGCAAAATGTACTGCTTGCTATGTGGGCAAGAGGGGTAAGGACAGAGGGCTAACTTCGTGCTCTAAAATGCTGGGTGTGGCAAAAAATTCTGGAACTTCCTTTTTTCTTACTGCAGCTTGAGCTAACTGGTCCACATCTTTACTGTCCAAAGAAAAATGCATCTCCATTTTTGTCTAGGTTTACTTTTATGCATCATTTGAACACAGTGGTTGCCATTTTTGAAAAGTGTATGATAAATGGACCAACAGAAATGGTGCAAAATTGCTTGGCAAATAGTGTAATTAAATTAACTTAACTTAAAAATATTAAAAGAGGCCTCTCCAGTAAAGTTGCCATTTTGAAGATACTTGTTCTTCTTTGGACGGTTATTGCAAAAGTACACACCTTGGCCATGATGGCTATTGGCATTTGAACTTTATGCTGGTAACAATATGGAGCATCCATTTATTCCTTGGCCTGAAAAACACACACCGCATTGTTTCCATAAAGAGATTGACTCACACTACATGTTTCCATTGTGCTTCATTTTAGTTCAATTGTGCTTCCACAGACGTCAGCAGTTTCTATGTACCAGTTTATTTGATGCATGGAGATACTGAGCATTCTACCAAATTATGATTTAGTAAATAAATAAAGAGGTATATAAAAAGAGGTGTATATATACATTTTTTACAAGGTAAATTGTACAATTTAAAAACTAGCATATAATCTCCAGATACCATTTTCAAGTTATTATGCACTGTGGAGGATGTAAGGATGAAGAACATTTTTTAATTGCTGCTTAAACTAAATAATCTTTTCATATATGTTTAGTGTGATGTTTAGCTGTTCAAGATTCTTTTTAACATTTCACAAAGTTTCTAATCCTAAATGCACCTCTGTATCCACAAGGTAAACGTCTTGTTTTTGTGCTGATAAATTCAAATATGTCAGAATAAAACCTTGCATGTTCTAAATGATAAATTTACAGTACTTTAGTTTTTATGTAATTCAGTGTAACTGGACATTTCTATTGATACATTCATCATCAAATTCACATGGTATGTAAATGGATGGAATAGAATAGGCATTTTTAAAACAGGAAAAAAAATATTTAAAAAGAGCCAAAATGGAGATGCCAGGTTTTGTTACAACAGTAGCAATATGTTTGAGTGTATATATATATATATATATATATACTAAAACATATCTATCTATCTATCTGTCTATCTGTCTATCTGTCTATCTATCTATCTATCTATCTATCTATCTATCTATCTATCTATCTATCTATCTAGAATGAAATGCAAAAATTGCATTTATTCACCATTTTTACCATTACTGACCTTTTTAAAAATGAATATTTTTATATAGATTTAGAAACAGGCATTGGTGATATATATATATTTATACATGTGGAAATGAAGTACATGTTTGAATCAGGTAATTGCAGCACATCGCTGTTCCAAACACCTTTATACAACTGTATTATTTCATATGTGAATATTTCAAAAAGCTGCGTTTCACTTTGCAAAAGGGAAAAAAGTGGTATAAACTGTGGCAGCTTCACTTTTCAGTGGCTTTTAATGGGTAGCTCTCTCTTTCTCTCTTTCTCTCTCTCTCTCTCTCTCTCTCTCTCTCTCTCACACACACACACACACACCTGAAAGTGGGTCAATAAAGCAGTGGGGAGGAGGGGGGCATAACCCTGGCTGGTTAAAGTCTTCTTTCTCCTTTGAAACACGCTGTTGAAGATTTGCACAGTTTTGCATGCATATCGGAAATCAAGATACAGCTTGAAAGAGTACTTACTCTCTAAATGCTTGCTGCAAGCTTTTACCACAAAGAAAATCAAAGGTTAAACCACACAAACTCTCTCACATAAACGCGCACACATACACACTTGCACAAGCACACAGTCTAACTGGGTAATCTTGCATTTTCTCTCCTTGTATTTCCATTGTTGAGGAAGCTTAACATTTAAAATGAATGCTGGAAAATGTGTTTTTGTTTTTGTTTCATCACTGGATGATAACTAAATCCTGGTCCTTGAGGACAGTGTAAACAGGAAATAGTCAAGTTAGCACACTTTTGTTTATTTGAGTAAGGATATTATGTAGTGACTTAGTAAGTCAAATAAATGCCCTCTGTCCAAAAAATAGATTTACATTATTGATTTAATGCACATCATTTTCATTACACATCTACATTATGTTCTAACACTAAGACCATAGTTGGTGACATCACCCACAGCCACTCAGGGCAGGAGTGACAGTATTACTATCCACTGTTTAAGAAAGCTGCAGAAGCAGAAACAGAGGTCAGACCCCTAGATGAAAGATGCAAAACATTTATCAACTGTAAGAATCAGAAGGTCAGACTAGAATTCGCAATAACATACAGAGATGAGCCACAAATGTTCTGGAACATGAAGTTTTTTTGACTGATAAGGCCAGGATGAAGATAGTGAGCAAGACGGTGGACATGGGTTCAGTATATAGCAAAAACAAAAGAACTGGCCTTGTTGTTCCAGTCTCTTCAGATATATAAGTGTTTGTGTTTGTTTTGACTACACTGTTAGAATATGTTGGATTTATTTCATGAACTTTGCATAAAAACACCAAAAGCTTTTGCAATGCATGACTTTTATTCTTAATTGTTCCATAATGTAGGCTACTGTATGCTCATGCTGACACATCACAACAAATCCTGCTCCATTCCACTCAGATGTTTATATTGATTTAAGACCTTGGCACAATTAAAGTAAATGGCTTGGCAATGCAAAGCAATTGGAACAGGATGAATGCTTCCCACTAAACTATGGAACATAACAAGATTTTTGTTTTTTTTTCTTCTTTTGTCTAGGAATTAATTGTTGTAGCTGGATTTACTCGCATATGCTTGCATTTCTTGACTTTTAACAGCGTGCTTTGCTTAGGCTTCAGTGAGAAACAGAATAAACACGCAAACCAATTTACAGCAGAGCAATGGCAAATAATAATAACAGGGCCTGCATTAAAAAGTACAATAGTTGAGTTTCCCACATGCCTCAGAGCAGAGTCTGGCACTGTTTCAGCTTTTCCTGACTGGGGCTTTAAGGATGAGAAATCTTTTCATTTCTGAAGCACTGCAGGCCAATTCCCCAGCCTTAAGCTGTAGGCACAGGCTAGCAGTCTCACATCACTTTCCAGGCTTTTGTGGAGCTATTTCATTATTCCACTCACAGATATATCTTAATGCCAGGCAAAGACAAAAGAAAAACTTTCAAATAAGGGCAAACGATGATGAAATGTTCAGAGGAGAATCGCTGCTATAGTGTGTGGGAAAAAATTAAGAACCACAGAATTGTGCAGGGTTATGGAACATGTTTTAAGGCATTTATATATGTTGCCCTCTGTTGTTCATTTGAATATGAAGCAAATGTAAAAATAGTATAAATAGGAGTTAAAGTTTTTATCCTACTCATCCTACCTATTCTTATACAGATCTATGTAAATTTCTGTTTCCTTAAAGTACAAAGTATCTGTGTCACAAAAACAGGTAAAATACATTTATGAATACAAAGTAATCATTCTACTGGCAAACAAAATAATTACATGTGAGATAATGTGCAACCGTTTTCTATAAAAAAATGGTCTTGAATGGTTTTTTTTTTAGAATATAAGCAAAAGTAATATGAAAAATAACAAACAATTCACCCAGTAAACAATGCACTTCCTTAACAGTGGACCCTGGTTCTATGGTAGAAGTCAATGATTATTACAATTTTTTTAAATGATTTTACATATTAATACAGATCTGTACAGTGATATGTGGGTATAACCAGTATTTTACAGTGTCTTTGGGGGTGGGCTTAGCCAGTCAGATTTCAGAACTGGACCAATCCATTTTAAAAATAGATTTTAATTCTATTCTGATGGAAATACTCTATTACACAAGCAAGAACCAGTTAATAAGGTAATCATTCCTGCCACATACAGTGCTATGCAAAGTCAGAGGCCTTCACCCTCATTTACTGAATTTAAAATCTATTTAAATTTCTGTTTAAGCTCTTAGATAAAAGATTTTCATTTTTCAGTTGTTGTTTTTTTTTGAGGAGACTAGATACTGGAGACTGGATTTTGAAGTTATTGAAAATGTTGGGATTCCAAACAAGATGTAAAGAAGCTATTACAGACTTCAACGTCACTGTATGTGTTGGAAACTTGGATTTTAAACCTGAGTTTAAAACTAAACTTCGGAGATGTGTAATTTTGTGTAATTTCATGTTAAAAAGTTTTTGCTGTTTTATCCCGGATGCTGAGTAACTTGTACTTTAGCCCTTCTGTATAGGACTTTTTAAACTGTTGTACAGTGCTTTGTGTGATCTACATAAGGTTTTTCCAACCCTGATCCTGGAGACCCCCTGATCTGCATATTTTATGCTTTCCCTGCCTGAACGCACCCACTTCAGCTCAGCAAGGGGTTCCTGATAAGCTGATTAGTAGGGCTAGGTGCGTTGGGAGCATGGAAAACTGTGCAGAGCAATGGTTTCCAAAACAGGGACTTGGAAAGACAGATCTAGAAGAATAGTGATATAAATATACTTATGCTGATAAATTTAGTAATATAAATATATTGCTCATTCTATAATCTAGCAAACCGAGTTCATTATTTGTGATTCACTGGCTTATGCACCAGATACACCAATTTTTCTTGGCTATTTATTATTATGTTTACTGTAAAATTGCTCAGTATTATCAGGATTAAAAGGATAAAAGGATTTGTTTATTTACATACCAAAATCCATTTCCCTGTCACCAGGAGGACATTTCTGTCCAACGTAGAGCAAGAACCTGTGGGTCCAGAAATAACTTTTTCTGCGGTCAAATGTTAATTATCAAGGACAAAACTGTACTTCTCCAGTATAAACAAATCACTGGGCATTGTTGGTTGTCGTATTGCATTGTGGGAGTGATAGTCGTCTTAGATAAAGCTTCTAGAGACCTGGACATAAACATGTGAATAGAAGATTTGGGTGCAATTTGAACTGAATGTTTGGATTGTGTTGGTCGGAACAGCAGTGAATCATCCCTTTAGGGTGGACTACGCAAGAGTGGAAGCAAACAATGTATTGTATTACCATAGAAACGTGATATCTGCTGTGGAAATGTTTTGTGTTTGATTGTCTGCTAAAAATGCGCTGTTCTTTCTTTATGTTTAAGTAAAGATAATAGTCATCAGCTGCTGCTTTTTTACTAGCTTTAAGTTGATTCATAGGCTGTTGTTGTGATGGTAAAGTAGGGCAGCTGGAGGTGCCAGTTTAAATGTTGTGGGTGTGTGGATGTATTTTACTTTTGTTTTGCTGTTTCTCGTACAGTGAAGAAAAATGTGCTCTATAATTCAAACAAACTAGACTCTGATTTGTGTTCCCAGAAGATTATGTAGCTAAATGGAAGTAAATAGAAAAAAGAAAGCCTTTCGGAATTAGTCACACTGACATCTCTGACATATTCAGTGATGACTCATCTTGCATATAATGATAAATGAAACCCCACTTTCATGTTCGTGTGTGTGCGTGTGTGTGTACCTCTCAGTAAATTGCATGATTTGTCTTCTCTTCAAATATCAGCAGTCTTTCAATCACAGTGCATTTATAAATGTCTTTAAAAGTATAAAGGCAAAAACAAAGATAAGAACCATTGTTCTGTTGATTTAGCTATCATCCTTCCTGAGTTATTGGATGTCCAAGGGCACACTAGTCCGTAAACAACAACAAATATATTGACTATTTTTGTCTAATAATACTGGAAGGCCTAAGTCTGTGTACAAAGTCTATGTAATTTGTCAGAGATTCAGGAAATCAGATCTGCATTTATACATTTTGCTCCAGTTACAGTCAGGCCCATAAATGCTTGGTCCCTCAAATTAAACTTAATAAGTCCTGAGCTCATATTCATTATTTCATTTCAACTCCAATATTGTGTAGAAGTCAGTTAAAATAACAGTATCAATGTCAACAACCCAATCTTTAAGGACCTATCTCCATTTATAATTCTAGCCAGAGCTGCATCTGTTTGGCATAGGACAGATGGTTATAACCTCGTTTCCACTGCTAAGTATGTTGGAGGATCTATGATATGACAATGTTTCTCTTTCCAAAGGCACCTTGTTATGATGCCATTGTGGAAATATTTAACATGAAAAGCTCCAAAAAGCTAAAACTGGGTCATGGTTGGATCTTTTAGCAGGACAGTGATGCAAAACATATACACACACACAATGATCACACGACCATGCTTTTGACATGGCCATCGCAGTCCCTTGACCCAAACCCCTTGCAAAAACTGTGAGGTAAGCTAAAGAGGACAGTCGAAAGCAAGGGACCTATGACCCTGAAGGTCTGAAGAATTGATGAATTGAGGAGGAGTCTCAGAATCCTTGTTCTATATTGCTGCTTCATTCAGGGGAGGTTGTCCAACATATTAAATTCAGGGGTGCCAATAACTGTAAAAACTGTTTCCTTAAATCTACATATTTTTGGTAAGTAAACTACTATACATACACAACTTTAATCAAACAATTAAAAATTCAGTTAATTAACTACAAAGATTACCATCTTTACTAAGCACCAAATCCAAAATTTCTATAACTGTTTTTATCAAGGGTGCCAATAATTACATTAATAACTCTCTGTAAGTGTCTAAGAACTGGGAAAACCAATTACTGTAGTTGAATGTACTGAATGTAAAATATTTCACATTCTTGCTTGATATAGGATTTTAGCTGCTGAGCAGTTTAATATATTATCTACTAGTTTCAGTTTTCAGACTAGGACTTTCATTTAAGATATCAAAACTGCTTACTGATATTGTTTTTAAAAATCATAAGACACTTTAGAGGAGGAACAGGAATCATTACAATTTTACAGATAAAAACAATCATTTTGACTTTTACCAAATATATTATGTTAAATACTATCAGGATCATGAAAAATATATGTTTTGATACTGTCCAAAGAAAAACAAGTATCTCCAAAATGGAAAATTTACAGGAGAGGGTAAAACCTCATTTAAATTCTAATGTAAGTTAATGTAACCAGACTTTTTTCCCCCAAGTTATTTGTATTGATCTATACATCATTAAATTATCACCCAGCTTAAACAACAAAAATGGAGATCCATGGTTTTATTTGGATAGCGACAACATATTAGCTTTTGATATATTTTGATTTCAGGTTGACTGTAATGTTTGTTAACAGCCTACTATTCAATCACATTGAGGCTTCAGTCCAAAGCACTAAAGCTCAGCCCACTGTATGCACTGGCCAACAGCACATAAAAGTAAGCATTTTAAACAGCTAAGAGAGCCAGGGGCAGATAAGAAGAGCTGTAGTTTAAATGGAAAAAGAGAGATAGAGAGAGAGAGAGAGAGAGAGAGAAAGGGAGAGAGAGAGAGAGGGAGAGAGAGAGAGAAAGAGAGAGAGAGAGAGAGAGAGAGAGAGAGAGAGAGAGAGAGAGAGAGAGAGAGAGAGAGAGAGAGAGAGAGAGAGAGAGAGGGAGAGAGAGAGAGAAAAAAAAGAGAGAGAGAGAGAGAGAGAGCATTAAAAATCAAAACAATAGAGAGAGAATGGTTAATGCATTATATAGGTACATGAATATATAATGTATTATGCATAATGTATTATCTCCAGGGTTCACAGAAAAATATGAAAATATGAAGACTACAATTCTTCTGTTAAACATGCTTCTTTGCAACTCTGAAGCATCTGCCCTTTTATTATGTAGATTGCCACCACTTCAAAATCATGATGAGTACACTACATTGCACAAAGTAGGACAGTATGTACAATGCTGCCAGGGTTTCACCTTTCTACCATCACAGTAAGTGGAGACGTCCACTGTTGTAGTAGGGTGTCGGCTGATGGAGAGTTTTGTGTGACGATCCTCACACCTACACTGGATCCTTGACTTAAAGAAATACTCTGGGCATTAGGTCAGTTACCAAGAGCAATAATAATGCATTTTCCTGTGCCCATATATGCAAATGGTAAGCAACAATATGTATATAGTCTATTCAGACAATACTATACGGTAATTAAAGGGCCCAATGACTGTCAAAAAACATTCCCAGCAATCCTGCATCGTTACTCCAAGAATTGTTGTCACAGGGACTGGTGCTGTTCACTCCAATGTTGAAACATCTGCATGTCACAGCAGAATGAATCAGATTCAGATTCATCAGATTTATCAGACCAGGTGACATTTCTGGAGTCTGGAGGTAAAACAGGGTGGATACATCTTGCAATGCAACTTGAAAACAATATCTGCAGGTGAATATGTTTCTGAAATAGAGGTGCTGACAGTATCTGTAACCTGACACTTCGGTCCTGGCACTGTTTTTTTCCTGGCACTGCAGCCTTCCTGTCAGCTAGAAGAATTCTTCTATGATATCTCTTATGCCTAAATTGTTTCTATGGAACTGTCAGTCTTACGAGTTTTTGTTTGTTTTTTTACACCATTCTTTATAACTCTATAGTAGGGGTTCCCAATTATTTGCTTTGGGGAGGGGGGGGAGTTTGTGTATTTTGCTACTAAGATTATTTATAAAAGTCAGTCATTTAATGAGTAATTCTGTTGTTATTGATATTTTTCTACACCATTTAAGCAAAACATTTGCACTTTTGCTTCTGTTATATGTTCGTGATGAATGGATTGGAAAAGAAATTTAAAAGAATGTAATAGAAATTACCCCAAAAGACAAAGGAAAAATTTGCATTGCATTGATTAACAACAAAAGTAAAGGAGGCTCTTGTCTTGTCTTTTAACTTCAACTTTCTGGAAATATACTGGTTTTCATTGGTCAAGACCATAATTTTTCATTTTAATATATGGAGATAGATAATGTGTTTTTGAAAAAAAAACAACAACAGCAGATGTACAAATTAACAACTATTTTCATTTCTCTAATAAAGGTCTTATTAATTACAATATGACATTGGTATTGCATTTGTAAAACCCTCTCCCAAGCAAGTATAACGAAGACAGTTCTTAAAAGTAGTCTCTAATGCTAACAAAACCCTTCATACACAATAAGAACATGTTTGTTCTCTCTTAAATGGAAGTCAGAAGTAGGGAGGAGTGTTAGGTCAGGCCAAATCAAATATGCTGTCACATGAACTGGAATTCCCCTGTAACAGTTTTAACTGTTTTTACAGAGAAAAACAAAGACATAGTTGGCCTTTTAATTGATGGTATGATTTCAGGCAGCAGATAGAGGTCAGATTGAAAACACATCTGAGTATTCCTCTAAATTCAAAAACTGAAGCTGATTTCACTAAACAGCTATATTTTCATATACAAGGATTACATGCACGCTGTCATACAGACCTGTGGAAAACAAGCAAAGCGGTCAGCTTTGCAGTTTAGACACATTAACTATGTATGTCCAATGTTCACAGGAGTTATGTTGAAGTGCATTTGAGAAGTACAATTTTTTAGGACTTGTTCTAAAGAAACGTGTGCAATTTTCACAAAATCACAACACTGAAAAAAGCAGGTTTTTTGTTTTTTAAGAAGAATGAGTCAACACTACATCAGAAATGTCCCAATCTGCAGCTAATCTGCATCACAATGGAAATGGAAAAGTGTATGTGTGAGCGCATATGTGTGTCTGCGCGCATGTGTGTCATGCCGCACCGTCATTTCTATTTGCTAAGCACTAAATGACTAATTTCAGCATGCAGGCTGGGTCAAGGGTTTAACACTGAACTTTCCACTTGATGAAAAAAAACAGAACAAGCTAAACAGTGCAATCATCATTAAAAGCCTTTTTATTCATTCCTTAGTGCTCGGAATAGCGCTGTTTTTCACACTGCTGATCATACAAAGGTGTGCCTGTTCTTTTCACCTGTTCCATCTTATAACTCAGGCTAGAAATATTTTGGTATCGGGCCGGTGATCTGTTTAGTCATGCAGTATGAAACAGGAGATCATTTATTACAGCCTATTCCTTCAGTACAAACACATTAGAGGAATTGAATCACGACGGCAATCGGCTTACTAGGAGTAAAATGAGGAATGACTTAATATTGACATGGCCAGTGTGCAAAATTAAATTGACCTCCACCGAACACTGTACAGATATGGTGGTGTAGTTATCCTGCTGACTACCAGTCAGTCGCTTACACATGTCTATTCATATGCATTTGAATACACAATATGCACTTTGTAATTATACACTTTTTTAACCATAATTCTTTAGTTATATATGTACTGTATATGCATAGATCACTGAAACGAGCATCTAACTAACAAAGGATTTACACTGACCATGAGCCATATTTTTAAAAAGAGAAACGTTTCTATTCCCTATGCAGAGCCTTTAGCCACACTTTTACATTTCAGAGCAGGAAGTTAGACTGCATTACTGTTTTGAAGTGACGTGATGTATGTATATTTATTATTGTACAGAACATATTTATTTATATGTTCTGCAAATGAGCAAACGTTTTTGAGTTTTAATACAAATATTATGAATGTTATGGTAGTGACAAAATACAAAGTTTGGTCATTGTAAATAATAATGTTAATAAAAGAAACCAGCGAATACATTAATGCACAGTGTCATTTAAAACAAAAGTATTATATTAAGTCTAAAATGTTTATGAACTCTCTTTATACCCACAAGATCATTCACAATAGTAATAAGAGTTATTAGTTAATGTTGGAATTTTAATAGTAGTAATGCTAAAGATGACAGTAGTGATAGTCAGTGTTAAAATCAGTGTAAAAAGCTTACATAAGAGAGGAAGCTAAAATACCATGGTATTAAAGGCTTTCCGCACTATAGAATCATTAGACTAACTTTAATGGTTAATTAGTTTATAAAGGTCAATAACCCCCCAATTGCATTTTAATACTTCTATCTCAGCATTTGACCGAGATACAGCTGATCTTATTGTGGCCTTAATTGTTCACAAAACAAAGAATGGAAGAGTTTGAATATTTTTGTTTGGGAAGCGGTGTACACACTGTAGATAATATGTTTCTGAATGTACAAGAAGATTGTAACCACCTTCTCAGGTGTTTTCTCACAAAACTGCTTCCAATAATGAACACAAATGTGTAAATGTGAATCAAAGTAAAAACAGGAGTCTAAAAGATTCTAAAATAGATAATAGTTTGTTTTGTTTAACAGGTTTTGGTCCCTGTTTAATTTCATATATGCCATTTCATATTCTTTTTTACCTTTTCATTATTATTGCAAAATGTAGACAATAGTAGCAATGAAGAAACCTTTTTACATGCACACACTTAGCTTATATGTATAATTAAAAGACCAGGGGAGCCTTGTTAAATTAATCATTGCTAATGAAGATTAAAAGTTAGCGTAATCCATTCATTCAGAAAATCTCCATTTACAGAAATGCAGTTTCAAACCAGCAGGGAACATCCACCATAGTTCACTGCTCAATGCAGACATGTCAGCTCTTTGTTGGACACAGTACCTTCTGTTAAAGGAAAAAAGATTCTAATTTTGACTCATCAGTACAGATCACTTGCTGTCATTCACCTGCACCCCAGTTCAGCATCTTTGTGCATAGGTGTATTTCCTGGCTTTGTTTTTTGTCTTAGTGATACAGTTTTTTTTTCTTTTTTTTTTGCAACTCTTACATGAAGACCACTTCTGAGAAAGCTTATTTGGAATATAGGTGGGTGTACCAGGGTCCCAGTGGTGTTTGCCTGTTCTGAGCTGAGATATGTAATCCTGATGTTCTTTACATCTTCTGCACTCAGTTTCAATGGACGACCACTGTGTATCTGGTCCTTAACTTAATCAGTTTTCTGTAAGAACATGTTATTTTGGCTGCCCCCATTACCCAGTTTAATTCTTTGAACAGTGCTCGCTTTCTATTTCAGTTAATGAGTTTAGTTTTTTTCTGTATGTAATGTCATTGATCCTTAGCATGTTTTTAGTTATATGTGTTTATATGCACAGGGCTACATTCCTACAAAGTAGTTGAATACTAGTAGTTAATTTCTTTGTAATGACCAGAAATCCAAAACACCTACTTACACAATAATGCACAAGACTTAAAATGAGCACAAATCCTGACAAAATAAAAACAAAACTTAAAACAAATATTTGCACAATACAGGGTTTATTTTATTAAAGATTTTGAGAACAATAACTGCCCTTTACATCGTGTAAACGTTATTACTGTGATTGGACCATTAGAATTTATCCTAGAACATTACTCTCAATTTCCTCCCAAGGATTTTCTAATAGCTTCTATTATTTTTACCTAGCATGTTTATGGAGTGTGCTGTATATGCTCAAATGAAATCTAATCTAAGAAGCATATATATATATAGACTGATGAGGTAATATGTGTTAATTAGACTTCTCCAGCATTTTGCTTAATATAACATACAGTAAAAAGGAATAAGGCAGCGTTTCATCCTATTACAGCAACAATGATCGTCTCAAATTCCCTGAACTACGTTTAGTTAAACAGCATCAAATTCACTCTGATGTACAAACACACAGCCACAGTAGAAACTATATGTGCGTGTAAGTGTGTGTGTGAGTGTGTGCCTAGTTGGGATGCTCCCAGACAGCCGTCAGCTCACTGGTTTCCATGGCAACTGAAATAAAGAGTGAAGGAACGCTCCCTCATGCAATGCCACACTTACAATTTTTACTCTCTCTCTTTTTTCTTTCTGCTTTTCTCTCGCACACACCTTCACAATCTCTCTCTCTCTTTCTCCTTCTCTCTCATTCTCTCACACACACATCTTCACATTTTCTCTCTCTTTGTCTCCCTCTCTCTCTCTTCTCTCTCTCTTTCACCTCTAGGCCGACCCTGACATGCTTTTCATGCTTCCTCCTTTCATCAGCCTTATTGCATTCCCAAGAACTGAATATTTTTCCACAATGCTTTTTCTTCAGCCATGACAAAACTCAATGACACAAACACAAATCCAGTTTCCTCAGGCGATGCACATAATAGACAATTATTCAATTATGATATTACTGATTATTACCCACAGCTAGAATTATAATTGTGTTATAACCAACATTCTTGTTCACTTTTCCTGCTTATGAACAATTGTGATTATCTAATGTCAGCTACATATTTTCCATAGATTGCATGCAAATATCACAACATATGCTATCCAGATAATAGCTTAAGAAAGACTGATCATTCATGTGTCAAAAATAAAAGGACATTTTGCTTTCTGTTTCTTTCTTTCACTCTGGAATTTCTGGAAGGTTTTTCAGCCTAATTCTTTTTGCTTTAGCACCACCTCCTGTTAGAACACTATAACAGTCACTCTTTACTGTAACTTCACACACTTCCTGCCTTGAGACTGCAAACTATTCAATGCAAAATAGTTTCTTTCTGGCCAACTTTCTGTAATGATAAACATAATGTCAACATGTAGGTGCAGCAGCAAACAAACATAAAGGCAAAAATGTGAAACAGATTCACTGTTTCATTCACTGGCCACTTTATCTATCTACTTGAAGTTATAGTCATTGTGCTTTTATCAGCTCCATTTACTGTACAGGTGCACTTTGTAATTTTACAGTTACAGACTGGAGTCTATCAGAATGTCTGAAAGCTGTTCGTTTTGTTTGGAAGTGATTCTTGACTGATATAAAATGTGGGTCACCTGTATCACAGTTTGGGCAACCTCATGGAAACCAGTTTTAAAGGGTTGTTTAGTAATGGTTATGTTATGAGAGAAGCTTTCAAATCCATGTTGAAATGTTTTTTTCTCTTTGATGTTGTTATGACCTGGTCTAAGATCAGGCTGAAACAGAATGCAAGAGTGACCCCCATACTAAACATTAAAACACTAAACATGTTTTTTTGTTTAGCAAAACTAAACATTTATTTATTTATTTATTGTTAAAGTCTTAAGGGCAAGATATTAATTGCTGCAAGGTAATATGGCTTCATGGGGAAAAAACAGGAATATTAAATAACTAACTAAACCTGAAAAATGCATCAGAAGGATATGATAAAGGATAAGAGTAAGAGTAATCAAAGAAAATTGCATGTCCAATACTGTTTACATCAAATTTCAGAATATAGCTAGTTGCCCAAATGCTTAAGTTTGCTTGCTAAATTAACTTTTTTTTTTTAAACTATCTGCAGCAAAAAAATAGGAAATAAAAAAACTACCGAAGTTTCAATAAAGAAGAACAGCAAAAGGATAAAACTAATGAATTTTAGCACACTGCCATGTACAGCAAAATAATGAATTTACAGAGGTTTAACATGTGGGTTTGATGATTGTAGTGGATTTCACAAAAGCATGTAATTGCAAAGATTTATCCAAAAATGGTATACTGAATCACACAGAATCTCTATTACCTAAAATGGTCTTAACACTAGGTTGTATTTCAGAAACTGAAACTTGACTAGTAAACCAAATGAATAAAATTATCAAAACAAAATAAACATGCTAAAACAGAAAAAAAGACTAAAGGTCTAAAGGAAAGTTGAGAAAAATATTAAAACTACTGAACAAACTATCCCGACCTAAATTACTGCAAATTTACCATTACATCATCAGATTAAAACTATGAAAATCTGATCACTTCATGAACAGAATAAAACTACCACAAAAAGTACAACAGACTGAAACTACTAGCATTTAACATGCTGGAAGGTTTACAGTTTAGCTACTACAGCAACAAATTAACCCTACCAATGTTAAACAATCTGGCCATTGTTCAATACTGGAAGTTTAAATCTGTGGCTGTACTGGCCAGTTCATTCAAATTTGGTGGTTTTCATCTGTTGCTGTACTGGTCAGATTGTTCACATTGGTAGTTTCAGTCTGTTGCTGTACTGGACAGACTGTTCAATGTTGGTAGTTTTACTCTGTTGCTGTACTGGCTGAAACTACCAGCGTTGATCTGGCCAATACAGCAACAGACTAAAACTACTAACATTAAACAAACTCGTCATTACAGCAACAGACTGAAACTACTAACATTTAACAAACTGGCCAGTACAGCAACAAACTGACAATACCAACATTAAACAAACCGGCCAGTACAGCAAAACTACTAAAATGTAACAGTCTAACTGCAACCAGCACAAGACTGAAGCTACCAAAGTTAAACAGTCTAGCTAGTACAGCAACAGACTAAAACTACCAATGCCGAACAATCTGGCCAGTACAGCAACACACTGAAAAGACCAACATTTAATAAACTGGCCAGCACAACAACAGACTGACACTACTAAAGTTTAACAAACTGGCCAGTACAGCAACATACTGAAACTATCAATATTTAAAAACCGGTCAGCACAACAACAGACTTAAACTGCCAACATTTAACACACTGGCCAGTACACCAACAGCCTGAAACCATCAATGCTGAACAATTTAGCCAGTACAGCAAAAGCCTGAAACTACTAACATTTAACATAGTGGCCAGTAGAGCAACTGACTGAAACTACCAACCTTGAACAGTTTAACTACTACACCAACATTTAACAATCAGGCCAGTACAGCAACAGACTGAATCAACAAACACTGCATATTTTGTTCAGTACAGCAACAAACTGAAATGATCAACAATAAACAGTCTGGCCAGTACAGCAACAGACTGAAACAACCAACATATAATAAACTGGCCAGTACAGCAACAGACTGAAACTACCAAAGTTTAACAGTCTGGCCAGTACAGCAACAGACTGAAACAACCAACATTTAATAAACTGGCCAGTACAACAACATACTGAAACTACCAACAATAAACAGTCTGGCCAGTACAGCAACAAACTGAAACGACCAACATTTAATGAACTGGCCAGTACAGCAACAGACTGAAATGACCAACATTTAATAAACTGGCCAGTACATCAACAGACTGAAACGACCAACATTTAATAAACTGGTCAGTACAGCAACAGACTGAAACGACCAACATTTAATAAACTGGCCAGTACAGCAACAGACTGAAACGACCAACATTTAATAAACTGGCCAGTATAGCAACAGACTGAAACGACCAACATTTAATAAACTGGCCAGTACAGCAACAGACTGAAACGACCAACATTTAATAAACTGGCCAGTACAGCAACAGACTGAAACGACCAACATTTAATAAACTGGCCAGTACAGCAACAAACTGAAACGACTAACATTTAATGAACTGGCCAGTACAGCAACAGACTGAAAATACCCACAATAAACAGTCTGGCCAGTATAGCAACAAACTGAAACGACCAACATTTAATAAACTGGCCAGTACAGCAACAGACTGAAACGACCAACATTTAATAAACTGGCCAGTACAGCAACAGACTGAAACGACCAACATTTAATAAACTGGCCAGTACAGCAACAAACTGAAACGCCCAACATTTAATAAACTGGCCAGTACAGCAACAGACTGAAACGACCAACATTTAATAAACTGGCCAGTACAGCAACAGACTGAAACGACCAACATTTACTAAACTGGCCAGTACAGCAACAGACTGAAACGACCAACATTTAATAAACTGGCCAGTACAGCAAAAGACTGAAACAACCAACATTTAATAAACTGGCCAGTACAGCAACAGACTGAAACTACCAACAATAAACAGTCTGGCCAGTACAGCAACAAACTGAAACGACCAACATTTAATAAACTGGCCAGTACAGCAACAGACTGAAATGACCAACATTTAATAAACTGGCCAGTACAGCAACAGACTGAAACGACCAACATTTAATAAACTGGCCAGTACAGCAACAGACTGAAACGACCAACATTTAATAAACTGGCCAGTACAGCAACAGACTGAAACGACCAACATTTAATAAACTGGCCAGTACAGCAACAGACTGAAACGACCAACATTTAATAAACTGGCCAGTACAGCAACAGACTGAAACGACCAACATTTAATAAACTGGCCAGTACAGCAACAGACTGAAACGACCAACATTTAATAAACTGGCCAGTACAGCAACAAACTGAAACAACCAACATTTAATAAACTGGCCAGTACAGCAACAGACTGAAAATACCCACAATAAACAGTCTGGCCAGTATAGCAACAAACTGAAACGACCAACATTTAATAAACTGGCCAGTACAGCAACAGACTGAAACGACCAACATTTAATAAACTGGCCAGTACAACAACAGACTGAAACGACCAACATTTAATAAACTGGCCAGTACAGCAACAGACTGAAAATACCCACAATAAACAGTCTGGCCAGAACAGCAACAAACTGAAACTACCAACATTTAATAAACTGGCAAGTACAGCAACAGACTGAAACGACCAACATTTAATAAACTGGCCAGTACAGCAACAGACTGAAACGACCAACATTTAATAAACTGGCCAGTACAGCAACAAACTGAAACGACCAACATTTAATAAACTGGCCAGTACAGCAACAGACTGAAACGACCAACATTTAATAAACTGGCCAGTACAGCAACAGACTGAAACGACCAACATTTAATAAACTGGCCAGTACAGCAACAGACTGAAACGACCAACATTTAATAAACTGGTCAGTACAGCAACAGACTGAAACGACCAACATTTAATAAACTGGCCAGTACAGCAACAGACTGAAACTACCAACAATAAACAGTCTGGCCAGTACAGCAACAAACTGAAACGACCAACATTTAATAAACTGGCCAGTACAGCAACAGACTGAAACGACCAACATTTAATAAACTGGCCAGTACAGCAACAGACTGAAACGACCAACATTTAATAAACTGGCCAGTACAGCAACAGACTGAAATGACCAACATTTAATAAACTGGCCAGTACAGCAACAGACTGAAGCGACCAACATTTAATAAACTGGCCAGTACAGCAACAAACTGAAACGACCAACATTTAATAAACTGGCCAGTACAGCAACAGACTGAAACGACCAACATTTAATAAACTGGCCAGTACAGCAACAGACTGAAACGACTAACATTTAATAAACTGGCCAGTACAGCAAAAGACTGAAACAACCAACATTTAATAAACTGGCCAGTACAGCAACAGACTGAAACTACCAACAATAAACAGTCTGGCCAGTACAGCAACAAACTGAAACGACCAACATTTAAAAAACTGGCCAGTACAGCAACAGACTGAAATGACCAACATTTAATAAACTGGCCAGTACAGCAACAGACTGAAACGACCAACATTTAATAAACTGGCCAGTACAGCAACAGACTGAAATGACCAACATTTAATAAACTGGCCAGTACAGCAACAGACTGAAACGACCAACATTTAATAAACTGGCCAGTACAGCAACAGACTGAAACGACCAACATTTAATAAACTGGCCAGTACAGCAACAGACTGAAACGACCAACATTTAATAAACTGGCCAGTACAGCAACAGACTGAAAATACCCACAATAAACAGTCTGGCCAGAACAGCAACAAACTGAAACGACCAACATTTAATAAACTGGCCAGTACAGCAACAAACTGAAACGACCAACATTTAATAAACTGGCCAGTACAGCAACAAACTGAAACGACCAACATTTAATAAACTGGCCAGTACAGCAACAGACTGAAACAACCAACATTTAATAAACTGGCCAGTATAGCAACAGACTGAAACGACCAACATTTAATAAACTGGCCAGTACAGCAACAGACTGAAAATACCCACAATAAACAGTCTGGCCAGTATAGCAACAAACTGAAACGACTAACATTTAATAAACTGGCCAGTACAGCAACAGACTGAAACGACCAACATTTAATAAACTGGCCAGTACAGCAACAGACTGAAACTACCAACAATAAACAGTCTGGCCAGTACAGCAACAAACTGAAACGACCAACATTTAATAAACTGGCCAGTACAGCAACAGACTGAAACGACCAACATTTAATAAACTGGCCAGTACAGCAACAGACTGAAACGACCAACATTTAATAAACTGGCCAGTACAGCAACAGACTGAAACGACCAACATTTAATAAACTGGCCAGTATAGCAACAAACTGAAACGACCAACATTTAATAAACTGGCCAGTACAGCAACAGACTGAAACGACCAACATTTAATAAACTGGCCAGTACAACAACAGACTGAAACGACCAACATTTAATAAACTGGCCAGTACAGCAACAGACTGAAACGACCAACATTTAATAAACTGGCCAGTACAGCAACAGACTGAAACGACCAACATTTAATAAACTGGCCAGTACAGCAACAGACTGAAACGACCAACATTTAATAAACTGGCCAGTACAGCAACAGACTGAATATACCCACAATAAACAGTCTGGCCAGAACAGCAACAAACTGAAACCACCAACATTTAATAAACTGGCCAGTACAGCAACAGACTGAAACGACCAACATTTAATAAACTGGCCAGTACAGCAACAAACTGAAACGACTAACATTTAATAAACTGGCCAGTACAGCAACAGACTGAAACGACCAACATTTAATAAACTGGCCAGTACAGCAACAGACTGAAACGACCAACATTTAATAAACTGGCCAGTACAGCAACAGACTGAAACTACCAAAGTTTAACAGTCTGGCCAGTACAGCAACAGACTGAAACGACCAACATTTAATAAACTGGCCAGTACAGCAACAAACTGAAACGACTAACATTTAATAAACTGGCCAGTACAGCAACAAACTGAAAATACCCACAATAAACAGTCTGGCCAGTATAGCAACAAACTGAAACGACCAACATTTAATAAACTGGCCAGTACAGCAACAGACTGAACGACCAACATTTAATAAACTGGCCAGTACAACAACAGACTGAAACGACCAACATTTAATAAACTGGCCAGTATAGCAACAGACTGAAACGACCAACATTTAATAAACTGGCCAGTACAGCAACAGACTGAAAATACCCACAATAAACAGTCTGGCCAGTATAGCAACAAACTGAAACGACCAACATTTAATAAACTGGCCAGTACAGCAACAGACTGAAACGACCAACATTTAATAAACTGGCCAGTACAGCAACAGACTGAAACGACCAACATTTAATAAACTGGCCAGTACAGCAACAGACTGAAACGACCAACATTTAATAAACTGGCCAGTACAGCAACAGACTGAAACGACCAACATTTAATAAACTGGCCAGTACAGCAACAGACTGAAACGACCAACATTTAATAAACTGGCCAGTACAGCAACAAACTGAAACGACCAACATTTAATAAACTGGCCAGTACAGCAACAGACTGAAACGACCAACATTTAATAAACTGGCCAGTACAGCAACAGACTGAAACGACCAACATTTAATAAACTGGCCAGTACAGCAACAGACTGAAACGACCAACATTTAATAAACTGGCCAGCACAGCAACAGATTAAATCTGCCAAAGTTTAACAGTCTGGCCAGTACAACAACAGACTGACACTACTAAAGTTTAACGATCTGGCTAGTAATGTGAAAGACTGAAACTATCAAAGTTTAAAAAGCTAAACGTGGTATTGTGTTAAATTCATGTGGAAATGTTATACATGTACAGAAATAGATCTATGTCTAGGTTTAAGTCTAGGTTTAGTTTATTGGTTAATTTTTTTCAGTGTGAAATACAAAATTTAAAAAAGTGGTATAACAAATGAAAACAAACTAAAGCACATTTAGAGTAGTAACTCTGTTTTTTTCTTGCTGTTGGTGAGAGGAAATCATGACGGGGCGGGGGCGGTCTGCGGTCTCTCTCTCTCTCCCGCTCTCTCTCCCTCTCTCTCTCTCTCTCTCTCTCTCTCTCTCTCTCTCTCTCCCTCACACACGATGTGTTATTATGTTGAATTTAACGCCACCTCCGGTGCTGCTCACACACGCGCGCGCGCGCACGCTCGCTCACACACACCCACACGCGCGTGCACTCGCACCCAGTAGAAGTTCACCTGCTTCTCCAAAAGCGGGCCACACGCTGGGAGCTTAAGTGAGAGCAGACTACTGCTGGTAAGTGTCTTGTTGGGGTTTTTTCCGCTTTCTCTTTCTCCCCGCGCTGGCAGATACAAACCATCGCATATCATTTAATTTAGTCGCACATTTTAACTTTAGAGTCAGTAACTCATCATAAACTATAACTGCCGTAAACCCCGGTTAACCCTTAAAATGATCAGAGTTACATAGCATAGCGGAATCAGCCCGATTCGAGACTATACAGGCCTGATACGGCACAAGAGCAGACTTGATACTTGAGTCAGTGCTGAGGGAACCTGAGGACTGGATAAAACTATCAACACATGTAGCTTATCTAATGTGACAGTTGTTTTTGCTGCAGCATCACTTACAGGAAACCACATAAACAGTACAGGCAGATTTTCACACTTCACTAACCTGAAGCTGCCCTGACTATAGTGAAACGTTTCACAGACTGAATGCAGACACTGTTTGTATGTTTATGTTCATATTGTGTCTACACTGCACCCTGAAAAAAGTAAACGTTTCATTGTCAGTTGGTCGCACCTAAACAATAGGTGTCACATCAAGACCAAAGGAAGCCAAAGGAAGTAACCTGAAAGACAGCGACTGGGTGATTACATTATATTCATTTGCAAAAAAACATGTACATTCTTGTTGGTACCTGTTTAATATGCCATAATAATTATGGATATAATTATGGATTTACATAGCATGTCTACAAGAGACCTAAACCAAATGCTTCGCCTGACTGTTGAAGTTTTTGGTAGGCTTGTTGTGCATTTGCTTGTTTTGTGTTTTTTGAACTCTATAAGCTGAACACTAGCTAAAGAATCAAAGCAACCCCCACACAACTCCACCCCCTCTTATAGCTCCATGGATCACAAGTTATTGTGTCATTTCGAAACATAAGCCCGGATTTCAGCAAACAGCTCAGTCTTAGTACTCACTGACCAGAGCTTGCTGTAATTGGGTTGCATATTTTGGTCAGAAGAAGAGTGGACAGCTTTCTGTTACCTGTTTTCTTGACTTCTTCAAAGGACCATGTTGATGAAAGGTAGAGCCCAATAACAGAGGACATACACACATACAGAAATACACAAAAAGGGACACACATATATTAAATCCTGTAAGTGTAGAGTTTGAGCGTGTTGTTTGTATTTGTCTAGATGTTTGTAGAATGTGCCTGGTGCTGATTTACATCCTTTATAAGGTGTCACTCCTATACATACACACTTATGTAAGGTACTGTATTAGTATTAGTATAAATGTACATTGGCTAGTAGGTCCTCCATATTTCAACTTATTTCTAGGATGAAGCAAATGCATGTTTTGATATAGTCCCAAAGTGCAAAACTCAGCAAATGCTTTCATCTCTACTGTCAGGAAAAACAAATTATATTATATTATATTATATTATATTATATTATATTATATTATATTATATTATATTATATTATATTATATTATATTATATTATTATTTGTTTTTGTTTTTAGTTTTAACATAATACGAAAATTCTTGTTACCCTTTACATTTGTCTGCAAATTTCAGGGTGAATGGACTAAAAGAAGTGGCAAAAATGAAAAGTATGATTGCATTGACTTACATTGAAAGTGAAGCATGTTTTTTCCTTTAGTAAATGAGTGAACCATGTTTAAACTTGACTGAATAGCTGACGTGATTAACTTAGCTTTCAATTCAATTGCATTTTTAAATCTCATATTTAAGTCTATTCATCTTCACTTAGGGCTTCTTTTCACTTTCAAAATCTAAATACTTTACATATTATGTTCTTATTAATTACTAAATAGTGCTTGTTTATTATAGAGTTACTGAATAATTCATGATAAATGCTGACTTATTCATTGTAGTACGTAATAATTTCCAGTAGTTACATAATAACTTACAGTAGTTACCAAAAAGATATAGCACTTATTGGATAGCAGTTACTAGGAATAAATAATGATAAGCCAGCAGTTTAAGGCCTTATAGACATATTCCCAGCGTACATTTCTTATGTTGTTTCTTCTTCAGCTTGTAGATATGAAAAGTTATATTTTTTAAAACGTTTAATCACCAGGCATTAGTAGGACTTTTTCAGCTAAAAATGGAATACAGAAGTAGTTTCAGGTTAGGCAATAAGGTTAGACAGTGAGGTCAGACAGCGGGGGTAGTATTATTATGTCAGTTGTACCTCAGGAAACAGAAATGGATGCTTACAGAGTTTCCATTCCTAATTCAGATTTCATAAAGAACTATCATTACTGCATTTGGGTTCCAACTAAACCTGACTAAACAGGAATCATCTTATTGGCTTTGTATAATGTTTGTTACATATATTCATTCCAAAATTCCTAAATGTATATTATGGCTATGTAATTAGCCTATATAATGCATGTTGAATATTTGTACCCCTTAAGAACTTTGAGCTGCCCTCAGTAGTCTAATATTTTGTGTTAAACAAAACAGGTAGTAAGTCTTTGGGTAAATCACAGCTATTCTCATTTTAACTGAGATTCGAGTGTGATACTGCTGCAATAGTCTAGTAGTCTTGCAATGCAAGCTGTTCTATATTGCTCTATCCACAGTGACTCTCATAATTAGACATACAGAATGACAAAAACCTTCAAAACCTAGAGAGGTCGAGCCCTTCTCATAACTAGTTACTGCCAAGACCATACCACTTTGTTTCTTGCTGGTGTGTTTTTGTTGTAGACCTGCTAATAATTTGGAAAACTGATGTTCTCACAGCAGGTTTAATAGATCATTTGCATATCAGTCAAACAGCCTTTTCATGTCAAAATAGTTGCTTATTGGCCATGCTAAGCTACACATTGGACCAGACTCTCTGATCATAGTCATAGGTCTGGCATGCAAGGTAGATGTTTTTTAGGTGGTTCAAATAACACCTGCTATGTAAAAATAGTTCCTTGAATGTACTTAATTAAACGGAGTACAGAAGATCCATACAATAAGAAATATACTCAGTAACTGCCATTCATTTCAGTAACCTTATATGGAACCAAATACATAAAAAACAGTGTACACTTCCTGCTTTGTTTTGTTTTTGGTTTGTTTGGTTTCCCAAAGGAGCTTTCTTAATGGTTCCATGTTTGTTAATGAGATGCGCGTTTCAGATACCTCCACATAAAGTAGATTTGCTTTTGTGCCTCAGAAGTATGCATAAGGTTTTTTTGTCAGAAGCTCCTTTCCAATGAACATGTGCTGTGAAAGAAAAGTGCAAGATCAGGCCTATCAGAACCTCTAGGTCTTTAAAAGCAACAGCTGAGACTGCAGAAATGCGACCATTCAGTCCTATCTTAAAAGCTGCCAGTGAGCCTTGAAAGGAAGCCATTAATGAAACTATATGTGACATTTGAGCGTAGTAGGGAGGTGTTTTTTTTCTGTGTAGCATAAAACACAGTGAGGAAGTCTGAGTGTAGGGCACTGGAACAATTTGCTCATCACACACTGCACTTCAGTTTCCAACCACCTCTTTTCCCAGAACACAGACATTTAAATGGTACCTTTAGCAGCGTGGTCTGAACTGCAGCAGTAGTGTTAAACTTAAACACCTGATTATTTTGGAAAACAAACAGTCTGTTCTTATTAGGTTTTATTTGCTGTAACGCTTTTCCCAATTTGTTCTCAAACAGGGGAACTGCTTAACCAAACACTTATAATAGCTAGGTTATTACAAATGAGATTCACCTAGTGCCTAGAGGTTGTATTGAGTTGCATTGCATTAAGTCTATGAACAAGCCAGACTGCAATTAAAATAAGGAACTGACTCACTAAATCATGGATTGGAACTCTAGCTGTGACAGGTGTATGCAAATGTTTGGGGTCCTGGTCAAATTGCATGCTTAGTTGATTTTTGAAGTGAAAGTAGGTTAATGCATCCATCACAGAGAACAGACTTTAGAGCATTTTAAATTTTCAACTTGCGCTCTAACCAAATTTGTAAAGGCAGGAATAGTGATAATACTTTCACATGATGTTCACTCTGATAGGTTATTTATTTTAAACACATAAACAAGTTAGTTTCCCATGTGCTAATTTGTACCTTGGTAGATATTGGCTTGAATTTTAGAGAGTACGATAGAAGTAAAGCAGCGAGATTACTTTACAGAAAGTATTCAGTGATCTTTTTATAGTTTACAGAATGAAATAGTAGTTTGTAATGGGTTACTATTTTGAGGAACAAATTAAAAATGGTGGCTTTGTTCTCTGTTTTTTTCCTTCCTTCATTAAATAGCTTTTATTCTTATAGTTCATTCCAAATTTGTGGCAGTTATCAGTTAATTTAAATATTAAAATATTTTAAGCATCATGTCGCTTTGTTATAGCACAACCACCGAAACTTCATCAACTCCTATCCAGAGTCCATCCTATTTTAAGTAATTGCTTAATAAACTGCAAGTCAAAAATGGTGTTTGGACTTTCAGCCAAAATAAAAAATGGAACCAATACCAGCTCTGATGTAAAGACGCTTACTTGTGGCCTACAGCAATACTGATAAAGTCTCTAGAGTGAGAGTTTGCAGTTTAGAAGTTTGGAAACCCCCTGTTTAATGATGTATCTTGCTTTTGGGAGGATTTTTGGGGGCGAGCTGCTGTTATATTTTTTTTCCATCAGCTGGTGAGTGCAAAAGGAAGGCAGATATCTAATGTTAGGACTCCAAATATACGTAGCAGCTGTCTTAAAATTAGCATCACTTTTGAGAGAATGTGTTAATGGTGGTACAAATGACACAACTGGCTTGCCAAAAGAGGAAATCAACAAGCTAAAAGCTTGGAACTAAAAGGTACAGAAAAGGTACAGAACTTGGCATTTATTTTGTTTTGCCATCTGTAAAGTCATTGTTTTCTTGCTTATAAGTGATTTAGGAGTTACACTAATAGTAGCTTAGTTGTATTTTGCATTAGTGTATAGATTAGTGGCTAGGTCTGCTGTGAGGTCGGTTGAGATCACAGAAATTTCAAAGGGGGTATGAGGAATACGTGTAATGCAAGTTGGGTTTTGAAATGAGAAAACCTTGATGAAGTATTAAGCATAAAAGGAATATAAAACTGCGAATTCTGTCAAACCAACGAGGCAAAGGCATCTAGCACTTATAAAGATTTACCTTGGTTTCCCCCTTTCAGCGGAAATGCTGACATTGTGAAGGAAATGAATTCACATTTCACAATTTTTTTAACGTGTAGCTCAAAATACAGGTACAGTTCTGTATGCAAATATCCAAACATAATATTGGTTTTAATTAAACGTTGTTTACTGTCCCACAACAGAAAAGCGCTGATGCAATGAAAAGACCCACCACAAACCCCATTGACAGGTTTGTGGCCTCTGTAACGGTTTCAGTTAACCAGGTCTCATATTCATGTATCAGCCATTACCGTAACATCCTATGATCCTGCAGCACAGAGTCTGGTTTAAAAATGGATGTTTGTGTAGAACCTTGCAGTAAACTAATTTCCTGAAATTACTGCAAGGTCCTAATAGACATCCTAAAAATGCAACTCCAGTTGTGATGCTGTGTAAAATGTAAATAAAAACAGAATGCAGTGATTTGTGCATTTTATAGGGTCATATTTTGTAGGGTCATATTTTATTCACAATACATATAGGACACATACCTGATGCTAAAAGTGAAGCATTTTACCATTTCATCAAAATGATTAACTCATTCAGAACTTGATGGCAGCAACGCTCAAAAGCGTCGTTGTGTTGCTGAAATATGCAAGGCCTTCCCTGAAAGAGACATTGTCTGGGTGGGAGCATATGACGTTCTAAAACTTTTATGTTCTGTTCCGCACTGATAGTGGATGTGAAAGCTGACCCATGCAATCAAAGATGCAGGTTATTGAACTGTGCACTAATAACAAGCTGGAACCCTATCTTCTGGAGTCTGTAGAACATGGTGTGTTGAAAAAGAATTTTAAACTGTGATTCATCTGACAATAGAACAGTTGTCATTTTGCCTCAGTCCATTTTAAATTAGCTTTGTCCCAAAGAAGACAGCGGCGTTTCTGAATCACACATAATACAGCAAGATACTTGCATTTCTGAATGTGTTTCTTTCCTGTGCAGTGATTTCCACTACAGAATCTCACCTGGTTTTAATACAGTGCTGCCTGGAGGCTAGAAGATCACCAGGATCCAATATTGACCATCAACCTAAAACAGTGCTGCCAGATGGGGTGGGGTGGGGGTGGGGGGATATAAGGCCTTTACAATTTTACACTGAGGAAAATTGTTTTCCAGAAATCCATTTTTTTGAATGTCTGCCTATCTTCACTTCTAAGAGACTCCCTAAATTTCTCTTTTTTTATACCCACTCATGTGACTTGCAAATGGATTCTTCAGCTATTGTTTATTATTATTATTACCTCTTACTTTTCAGCCCTTTGTTGAGATGTGTTGCTGCCATCAAGTTCTGAATAAGTTAATATCTTTCATGAAATGGTAAAATGTTTCACTTTAAGGATCTGATATGTGTTCTGTATTCTATTGCTACACAGCATCCCATTTTTTATTTTAATTAGGGTTGTACTTGAATCATTATTATTTAGCATTATTGAATTACACTAAAATGTTTTTTTTTTACCACTGCAACATTAGCAGAATGTGACAAGAAAGGTTCAAACTGGGGTACACAAATTAAAAATATATATTCTACTTTCAATAAGCACTAAATGACCGTGGTCAGCTGATAAGAAAACACCCCTGTGCTGAGCTGGTCTATAAATACAGGCTTCTAATGAAGCAATCTTAACACACACTTACAGTTTAAAAGTGTAAACAAAGTTATTATATAACGTGTGTCCCAGCTAATCAGATTTTAAAACAGGACCTGAATCTGTGCCCAATTTATGATGCTGCCCAATCACCCATGTTTATCTTTTTAGAACCTTTCATTAGCGGATTACAGTGGGGTGTTTAATGCTGTAACCTTTCATAGGTTAATTCTACCTACTATTAACTTTCTTTAGATGAAAACGTGCGGTTAGACAGTTAGAGCACAGAGGGAGCAGATGGGTATGGACAAAACACTGATCAGTGTTACAACCATTTTGGTTAAATATGAGAACATCGCTATACTGTATAGATTGCTGCATAGGTCATGAAATAGTGCGCTACATATTAGACAGAATTTTGTACAGCTGTGAAATGAACATGTATTTTATTTGGACATATTAGGCACTGCTTATGTGTGAATGGCATACTATAATGACCTAGTGCACACTACAGAGTAAGTAGGGTATATAGTGTAAGTAATTGTGACTGAGCCTATATTACACTCAGCTTTGTTCATGCTGTTACTTCGTTCAAGATATGCATGCATCTTACACAAGGCACAACCACTCAGGGAGATAATCACATCTGAAGATTATGGCCACTTTGTTGTGGCTGAGCTACAGTTTCAGTCCCATAAATGACCAGGCCCAAAGTGTTTCTACACACTTCTGTAACGAAGTATAACCCAATAAATTTGTATTGTTGTCTTTGCAGTTACTGAATAATGAGACATAGTATGTAAAGTATGTAATGACATAAACACTAACGCATATGTGTTAAGGACTGGCTAGTGCAGGCTGGTGTCAGTTGGTGCTTTCTACACGTGTGCCTGTGCAAATTGGGCGGGGGGCATAATAGGATCTACCTGTCTTTTCTAGTCAAATGGATAACTGTAGGTTATAGAGTGTAATACATCACAATCACAGATAGGCAAATTCAAACTATTAAGAAAATTACAAATTCCTAATTTGAATATTATATCAATTTTGGTTGGCGCTTTAAACTAGTCTTCAAAGTTGTTTTGTAGTCTGTGCTCTTTGTAGCTCTTAAGTTTCTTATTTTTCTTGTTACATACAAATTAATCAGATGCTATTTCATACTGAAAAATGTAAACGAAGCATTTTACCTAAGAATTCTATAGAATATAATAGAATAGAATAGAATTCTATTTTCAATTCTAATAATTTTATTTATTTACTTTTTTATTTATTTATAGATATATAGATTGTATATATTGTGCATATACTGGCATACTAAAAGTAAAGGGATTGCACATGTCAGTTAACTAAGGAAACTAAGCTTGGGAACGACCACAACGGTTTCAATTGTAAGGTGTTACCTTGTGAAAAAGGTTGAACACTGGACAGCTTTCTCATGGCAAGCCACTGTCACTTATTGGAGTTCGTATGAGAGGCGTGATAGTGGAAGGCCTTTATTGGGCTCTTGTTGGATTGCGGATTTGCAGGCCACACCATTCATGTAAACTCTCCAGAATGGTCTCAGAACCAATTCTAGACAACTAGGGCCTGATAGCATTGTGCATTATACTGCTGCCCTAACCCGTAATTGTAGGGGTACATGAAATCCATTAAGGGCTGCAAATGGCCTGCTGGCCAGACAGTAAAACATAACAGGCAACAGTCAATAACGTGTGTAGGCGCACCAGTGGGTCCAGCCCACAACTGGGGTCCATGGATTCATGGGGTTTGTGCCACACACTAACCCTACCATCAACATGAAACAACTGGTACCATGACGGATCAGACCATTCCACATGTTGATAGTCCTTTTGCGTCCTCACAAGATCAGCCAGATGTCATGGTGTTAACCGATGCACTTGTACATAATCCACATTTTCTATTATGTTTGTGTATGTGTGTGTTCTTAGTTAGGTTGAAGCAAAAACTTGGAGTACAAAACCACCTATTGTTCTAAATCAAAGAACATGTGTACTGTGGAGGTTTAAAATACGCTCATCATCAAAAAGAATAGTTGCGCCCAGAAGGAAGTGTTGCAATGCAAAGTGTCAGATTGCAATGCTATTCAGAAGAAAGACAAAGGTTAGCAGGAACAATAAATGGTGATAAATTTAGAGTGATATGGGCAATATTTATTAAGCTACACATACAGAAGCAGTGTCTCTCGGTATGGGTTCAGGCCACCATGTTTGCTAATATAACATTCCAGACCTCTCAGCATGGAGTTGTAGAAGTTACAAATGATGTCCTGTGATAATCCATCCCATGCGGCTTGAACATTCTCACACAGTTCCCGCAGATTGCCTGGTAGGGGTGGAGGTGGAGCAGCACCAGGCATGGACATTCTGGATATGTTACACGTGACAACAAACCATTTACCCTGGAGCTTACCACAATGCCTCCACACACACATTGGTTGGCCATCTCCACCCTAACAAAAGCAGGATTCTTCCCTACAAATGACTTCATGACATCACTCCATGACAGTCTCCACAACACCACTGTAGTCGACATAGACATGGTGTTAGGGGCAGTGGCCGTAACAGTGTGCGTGCATGTCATCTGACTGGCTGGCGCTCACAATATGAGTCATGGAGGGCATAACTGCTCTCTGAATGTCCACAGTTGTGGGTGTTGTGTCAGGTAGGTAAATCAGTAAGGCCCTCCCTTGCTAATGCATGTCTCCCATTGTCAAACCTGCCCACCAAGTGTAATTCCTGTCAGTTAATTCCTACTGCAACTATTTGCGCAGCTATTTATTTGATGATGAGTGTATATTGTGATAGGCCCCATTGCATGTGCATGCATGGGTGAGTGTATCTCTTGATAAAACACTTTGATGGGGTTCCCTGCTGTTTGACCTACTGGGCCATTTGAACTGCTCTGAAGGATTATGTCTGGACTTCACTCACATAGAGGCATTTGATGAAATATTAAATACAGCGCTGAGAAGGGCAGACACGGGCTGATTGTAGATTCTTGACTTTAGAACCTACACTTGTTTTACTCTTTTGCAGCCTGTGTTTCTTTAGCAGAGGCAGGTAGCATAAACAGCAGCCCACCTGAGTGCTGCTCTGGCACAGGAAGTGTGTGGTTTGATTTATTGCTCAAAGCCAGGAAGTGACAGCAGCTTCATACTTGTGATGACAAAGTGTTCCAAATTTTAAGGTAAGGTATTATCAATAAGCGAAACAAGCTGACGAGCCAAATCTGATCAGAACAGGAGCTGTAGAGACGTCTAACCACAGATATGTGTGCAAGCATGCGTTGAGGAGTTTTGGTGCGTACATATATGTGGTGGTGTGTGTGTGGGTTTGTGTGGGTGTTGTGTGTGTGTGTGTTTGTTTTCCATTTAAGTTGATCTTTTGTCACATCCTCCACAGTCTTATTAGTGTTTGTGGGCTGATTTTATTTTGTATAGAAGAAGGCTTTTTTAACTTGCTCTTTTGGGTTTTTCTAAATGTTTTATACATTCTCATTTTTTATATGTTACTATTTTTGAGAACTTTATTATGCAAGTAATTTCTAATAGACTCAGATTGACACACACTACAGTGGTGCTACTGTGTCAGCTGTCAGGCATCTACCCAATCAAATGTAATTAATTAACTGGAATGTTGGAAATAATATGTTTTAAAAAGCAGCTGCATTTCCAACAGCCTGGAATAAAACTCTCTACATCGACTTTACTTCTGCAAAATATGAAGCAAAGTTACAGAGAAATATCAGTGCAGTTTTGCTCTATGTAATGTTTGTCCTTTCTTTTTCAAATAAAATAGGCAGATGTGTGAAAGGAAATCATTTTAGAGCTTATGGAGCTTTAGGTATTTGGTTTGGGCCAAAAAGGTTAAAACCCTATGGGGTTTCCAATGGTATCTCAGCACATAAATCATTTAGCATTGACATTAACATATTGTCATGTCATGGTAGTGTCAAAACCTCATATCTCATTTTTTTATGTTTATTTATTTAATTTCTTTTATTTACATACTTTAAAAACCCATTAATGAAATCTATAGATCAAGTTTAGAATTACTTGGAAGATGTCTTTTAACAGTAACTTTTAGTAACATTAATTAACCATGTTTTTTCTTTGTCCTGTAAAATTACCGTTTTAAAGGACCACATTTTTCTTCGGACTTCATCATTAAAAATAAAAAATAATAGTATGTAAAAAAATAGTTTTTACATAATATTAAACAGAGCAGACCCAAAAATCTAAAAATCAGTCCACAGCATCATTCTTTGAAATAATAATGTCTCTTAGACGTTGTCAGGATGGGCTTATTAGTTTACTATATTTAACTGTAAACATTGAAATGCATGCTGATTGACCAAAAAAATCACTCCTTGAAGAATCTTACACGCAAGATTCTTGAGCGTACACACTTTTGTGTGAATTTCAGTTGGCACCTGAATAGTATAGTACCTGTGTTTCTGGTAAACTAGCAAATTATATTTCTACATTTCTATATTTACGGAATGCATATTCACAGAATGCGTTTTTACTGTTACGCTGTTGTTTTTTTCAATGGTCTGAAGGTCTGGACCAGCATGTTCTAATTGTGGTAGGCGAATGGAAACTTTAATGGCATGGCTTAGGTGGTTTACAGTTTGATCCTGAGATAAGGACCCCACTACCGCCCGATTTTGGGTCAGGCCTGCTTACATGGTGCTTGGTATGAACAGCTGTGTTAGGCTCCTGCTGTGCACGCATGCACATTTGCTGTGTTTTGAGCAAAGAGGCTGAATATGTATCTTTTCTTTGTAACTCCAAAAAATCAGCAAAAAAAATTCAAATTAAATGGCCAGAGGTATGTGGGCCCCTCTTTCTGATTACAGTTCTGGTGTTTTAGCCACACTCATTGCAAACAGGTATATGAAATCAAGCACGCAGCTGTAACATCTCCATAAGCAAACTGTCTGTAATATGGATTGTACTGAAGAGCTCAATGACTGTTGTGGCACTTCCAAACTGTCTCTGGAAGTAACATCAGCAGTAGAACTGTGCATGGCTTTCCATGGCTGAGCAGTCTAAAAGCCTAAAATCACTATGCGCAATGCCAAACTTCAGCTGGAGAGATGCAAAACATGGCACCACTGGACTCTCTGTGGACACTAATGTGTAGTCGTGTCTACTAGAGTAACGAATCACACCTCATAATCTGACAATCTAATAGATTAATCTGGGTTTGGTGGATGCCAAGAGAATACTACCTACCATAATCCATAGTGCAAACACCATTGTTTGTTAAATGAGGGACAATGGGCTGGGGCTGTTTTTTTCCAGTTTGACTCCTTTCAGCTACAGCATTTAAATTTTTTTTGGTCAACAGCATGCTTCCGACTTTGTTGCCGCTGTTTGGGGAAGGCCCCTTGTTCTACTTTCCTGGTTTCATGACCGTGCCACCTTGCAAAAAGCAAGGTCTAAACAAGACATAGCTTGAAAGGTTTGGTGTGGAGGAAGTCCAGTGGCCTACATGACCTGACCTTAACCCCACTGAACACCACTGTGATGAATTGGAACGTCCATTGAGAGTCAGGCCTTCTCGTCCAACAACGCCTGACCTTCTGAATTCCAAACAGACACAATCTTGTGGAAAGCATTCTCAAAGGACTCTAATGAGACCATATACTGTAGATGTAAGGGTCAGGCGTCCACATACTTTTGGCCATAAAGTATAAGCAGCATGGATCAATGTACCAAACATATTTAAAAGTGCTACAGAACTAGATGTAGGTCAGAGGTACATGTCAGAGAAATATAATAGAAATATAAAGACCTTGTGTATGAGTATGCTGTCAGCTGGTCCGGGACTAGGGGACAGAAATTAGTTCTGGGACGCCGCATTGGTGGTTTTGTGTTACAGATCTATTAATAGTTGTTTCTCCCTCCTCTAACCTTTCCCCCTTGCTCTTTCTCTCTATCTTTCCTTCCTTATTTCTCTTTCTCTCTTTCATTGGCTTGTTGTCCAAGCAGAATGTCGTCTTGTTGCTTCTAAGGCTAGCCAGCTCTCAAAGGTAAGCTCTATTAAGCTTATTCAGTGATTTCAAGAGAGAACCCTGAACCTTTAAACTGCACACATACCGATTTTAATCTTGTTGCTTGGTATCTGCTGTGAATTG
This sequence comes from Prochilodus magdalenae, assembly GCA_024036415.1. Lineage (NCBI taxonomy): Eukaryota > Metazoa > Chordata > Actinopteri > Characiformes > Prochilodontidae > Prochilodus > Prochilodus magdalenae. The sequence goes on from JAMWET010007136.1 coordinate 413,735, forward strand.
TTCAGTAACAGCTATGAATTATTTCGTATCTGCTGTGAAACTGTATAGTTTCTGCAGTTATGAGTGAAGGAATGAAATGCGTATATGTAAACCTATAGAGTTTAAGGGCATAATTAATCTTAGTCGTTTATACAGTCATCTGCAAAAGGCCTGAAGTCAAATTACAGTTGTGAAAATAAGTTGAAATAAGAAAAGATGTCCTCTATAGACCAAACTTCAGTGTGGCATTTTCTGCTAATTTCAGCGCATAATTTCTATTTGTTCTTTGAATTTTCCTATTAATTTACTATCATCATTTGTCAGAACAAAACCATGTATGTCTGTTTTTTGTGTTGTTTGTGTTTAACAAAAATAAATAAAAAAAACACTGTCAGATGATTTTATGATGAACAAGTCTAATAGAAATGGTCCAGAATTACTTGGAAACAAATCAACAAAATATGTCACTGACACCCAAACTTTGACACATGACTATATCAGTTCATCTATCTCTTTTTCACTTTTCTCTTTCACTCTGTTTTTCTTCTCTCTCTCTCTCTCATGCCAGTATTGGCATGTTGTAGCGAGGCTATCGAAGTAAATCATGTGATGTGATTCAGTATTGATCTGTGAGAGGTGAGAAGTTTTTGTCACAATCACCAATGTACGTGGTAGAAGTGTTCTTTTATCTGCTTGTGTGTGTGGCTGTGAGTTTGAAATATTTCAAAATGCTGTCTGATGCTGTGCATTTCCTTTTTTTCTCACCCTTTATCTTAACCCCTTCTTCTTTCTAAAAAAATTGTTGTTCTTTGGTCTGAACAGTGAATGCATGAGTCAGTTAGTGAGTTGCAAACCACTTGTAATTCACTCATTTAGATGGTTTGCATCTAAAGCTGAAGAGTATCAACTCCATCAACACATCTAAATTAGCATCTTTAAAGTTTTATATATAAAAAGACAAGGACATGCAGTGTGATTGAGATGAAGCCTGGATCTTGCATAACACTACACATCAAACAGCAGTGTCAAATAAATAAACACTGAGTTCATATGTGCATGGGATAGTCTGCCAACTGCCTACAGTTAGAGGTAGCTTTTTATCTGAGAGTGTGTGGGCCACAGTCTGGTGGTACCTTAATCTGTAGCTATAAACCAACAGTGTGCAACTGTGTGATCAAGGACGTAGCCATGAAGTGGAACAGTTAAACAAAGTAGGGTAATCGGCTATCATCAATAAAGCACACACCATAAAGAAAGCCTGCTACTTTGTGAGAATAGGTTTATGATGCGGGTCAGTGCAGTTACCAAACACAGTTAACAAACACATCTGATGCTGTACTTAATAATACAGCATATCTCATAACAAAAGAAAACACTGCTTAAAACCTTTATGTTACCCTTTTTTTATTTTGCTTTCAAAAGCAGCTAACACTGACATTAGACAAGTATTCTAATGCACCTACATCGATGTAGTCCAGCACTAAATGTAAAGTACAGGGAACTAGACATACAATATCACATCATAAAAATCAATAAACATAAAGTTACTTTTTTTTTCCAAAGTCAAATATATTATTCTTACATAATGTTAAAGCACAACATTTTTCTATGGCATGTTGCCACCCCTAATAAAATCACTTTTCCTCCCTCATATATGATTATTTACTGAACTCTAATAATTACCTCAAACAAGCAGATATCTGAGTATACCAATTTGTTGTACAATTTGTGAAAAAATAGAAAATTGATGTTTTAATGTAAATACAGTGACATAGAACATTTACATTTAACATTTATTTGAGCTTTAAATAAAATTCAGGACACTGATTTCCCACCAAATTCAGTTCAGTTCCAGTCAGTGCACCTAATTTTGAACTGTTGGGTGCATTTCCACCAAAAATAAATAGGTTCGGAGTTCAAAAAGTTTGTTCCACGCTTGAACTAAAGAATAGTTCTTAAACATGAACCATGACGACATCTGTGGGTATGTGAGTTGGAACAATGACCACATCCAGTGGTCTGCTGAGGAAACTCTTCCGTACCTTCTGATCACCAGTAGTTGATCCTTGTCTGCTTTTTGTATAAAACATCTGTAAAAGCAGTACAAACGCTCGCAGGTGATCTATGCACGCCACCATTTTGTTTGTACTGTTTACTACCATTGTGTAATGCCATTCAGTGATGTTGATGATGAATCACAGACTAATTTCCTGGTTAGTTCCAAGGTTCAAGGAAGCCTGAACAGAACCAGTTCAAGAACCAGGGTTCTTTTGGTTTGGAAGAGCTATGAATGTAAAAGACAGCTTGTTGCTTTGTTAGTTTAGAAGTTAGAAGTTTGATTAACTGACAGTTGGAGGGCAGGCAGGTTAACAACTAAGTTAAATCATAAAATCTTTTTTATAGTGTGTGTTCTACAAGCACAGCCAGCTCAATGTAAACAATATAATGTTCTTTGACTTTGAGATCAATGCAGTTAAACAAAATTGTATTGGTGAGAATTGGGTTGTTTAGACGATGGTTGATCTTACTTTGCGTCTGTTTTGTAGTCTGTTTACGTGTATAACATCAATACACATTTGTCCTTAATCTGCTGTGTTGGCCTATACCACTCGGTGGTGTGATTTAAACAAGTAGCTAATCCTAATCTCTCGCTCCTGCCACAGAGCGAAATACCCCTTAACAAATCTGCTGCATACCCTGGCTGGTAAATCAGTCACCATAGTGGCCATGGTGCTAGCTTTCATATCAGTAAAATGTTTGGCTTAATAGCTTTTCTTTTAGCTTCTCCTTATCTAGATAAGGCAGTTGTTTTACCGATGTCCCTGGGTAAGTCAGTTTAGCACAGCACACATCCCCCGAGGCAGACTAGGGCCACAGCTCTAGTTTGTTAAGGATACCATAGATAAAAAGCTTGACGTTTAAGGGGAGGAAGCAGCTAAACAACTACCTATATTCAAAATGTTTGTCAGACTTAGCTGTTGCAGGGATGATACTGTGTAATGGTCGCTAACATTTTTTGGCTGAAAAAACAAAATTTTTTACATTCACAGTCAAGTGACTGCTGCAAAGACAAAACATCTAAGGTATACCTTTTTTCATGGGTACAGAAGGAATAGCTAATAATCACTGAACACTCTACTACAATGCATAATAGGCTGAATCCAACTATGACTACAAAAACATCAGTAGATTTGTTAAGCAGTAGACTATCAAAAGCCAAATGAATTGTGTAGTAATTTTTGGAATATATATTACTAAAACTGAATAATAACTGAATAGTGTTAATGTAATATAATTTATTCATGTGGACACAGTCTGCATTATATATTTGAATTTGAATTAGTCAGTGATTTAATGCAGCGGTGTTTGTTTAAGTAGCGGTAGTGAATGTCTTTTTCTGTTCTTCTTTCTCCAAACAGAAAGGGTCTATCCATATGCAACACCCAGGACAGGAGGGTGAAAGAGACCAGATCAGAAGCTGACCTTTCCTCCACCCTTACACGCATACACACACCCACACACTCTCAGTCCAGCCGAGCAGTTTCTCGTGAAGTGGTCACCGAGCTCAGGAACTTCTCTGAACAGACACGTACACAGATGCTCCTACACATATTCTTGTGGAGGCTACAGTATTAAGAAGCCATTTTAAGGTGGTTCCTCTGTAAGCAAAGACAAACGCAGAGTCGTTGGAATCCTTCAATAAAACACATCCCAAATGGACATCACTGGTATGGTGGACATCATCTGAAGAGTTTGCACTGGTGCGATTACCCCCGCTGAGGGTCCTTGCTGTATTATAAGATCAGCATATTGGAGCTGAGGACTGTTGGGAGTGGACATCATGTCTCCATTTTTAAGGATTGGGTTCTCTAGTTTTGAGGTGGACCCTGGGCTAGCCTACCATGAGGAGGTGCTCAACCCGTACTGCGCTGTCTACATGAAGGAGGCTGTGGAGACAGGTAAGAGGCATGTGTGTGTATGACTGTGTCTGTGTTTGTTTTTATATATTTTCAGGACAAACGTGAAGGAGCATACGGAAACATATGTACTACTACATTTACAATAAGTACCATATATAATGTATGTTAATATTAAATATGTGTACAAATACATAATACATATATTATTGTTACAAAAACATCACATACTTCCTTATTTAAATGCCTGCTCATAATGGCAGTTAGGTACACATTATTCATTTTCCAGCATGAGGGAGCAAAACCTAGAAAACACACTTAGAAAATTGCATCAAACAAGTGAATAAACCATAATTATTGTTTTAGTATTTAGTGTGTCAGCACTGATATTAAGCACACATATAAAGCTCAGTCATAGAAGATGTTTGTAGCGTCTGCTTCTGGAGTCTGGGCTCTGAGTTGGTCAGTCTTTGTTCTGAGAACACCAGCATCTTATTTTCTTAATCTGGAAACATTTTCTTCTTTTTTGTTGATTTCCTTTTCCCAGTAGCAACCTCTTGAAAGCCTATCAGATAGTCTGATCTTTTTAAACGTTTGAACTCCAGGTTTAGAGACCTGTTCCACATATTCATGCAACCCTGTTACCAAAAAAGGCGGGACACTGTGCAAAATGCAGACTGAATCCAATAGCAAGCAAATCACTGAAGTGTGGGATTTCAATGCTGTTGGGAAGGACAATAAAGGTTACCTTTAACAATTAAAGATGATTAGCTAGACTGATATGAGCAGTATTAATTGAGCTACACATACAGAGGTAGTGTCTCTCAGTATGGTGTTGGGCCACTCTGTTTGCTAATGCGACATGCCAGACGTCTCGGCGTGGAGTTTTAAAGGTTCCTAATGTTGTTCTGCAATAATCCATCCCATGCAGCTTCAATATTCTCACACAGTTCCTGCAGATTTTGAAATGGAGGTGGAGTAACACCAGTGTCATGTGACAACAAATGTTCATCTTGGCGCTGACCATAGTGCCTCCACAACAGATTTGTTGGTCGTCTCCACCCTGACTCGTCACAGAGGATGACCAGCTGCTATTTTACGTAACTCCATTACAGTCTGGCACATTTTGCAGAGCGTCCAAACTTTTTTAGAAACAGGGTTGTGTAATACATATCAGTATTACATATACTGTAGATGATTACACATATTGCATATAAATCTGCATGTCCCTTTATATATCTGCATGTCCCTCTGCTTGACATGGTGTATAAATATATGTATGTGTGTGTGGACTTCAGTAATTTGGTGCAAATGTGGTTGCAACATTGAGGGTCTTATCACATTACATATCATATTCTTCCAGTAAATATTAAGTAAGCTTCATTAGTGTTAAGGGGTTGTCTAAACTAAAGACTTTTTTTCCACACTAGCCCATTATATCTATCTGTGCTAGTTTAAATAAAAAATTAAATAAAGTCTAAATTAAGTCTGAATAACCAGGATCTAAGACCAATTATAATTTCAACAAAAATAGGATTTCAGAATGAAGGTTTGGTTATATTCATGCCAGCTGTTGGCACATCTACAGTGCAAACATCCATTAGCTAATAACTAGATCTGTGCTCAACATCTAATATAAATCTGTTATTTCTGCAGATTTTTCAGGTAATTTACAACTATAGCCAAAAATAATCAGATAAATATGTTATAGACGCTTTAAGAAACCACTAGAATGTGTATGTATCCACCTATAAATGCTTAGAGATAGAGGAGTGATTTACATATTAGATTTTGACATTTTGTCACATTAAACAAAGTAATCAATTCACAACCATGTAAATAAACTTCTCTTCTCATCAACAGCCTGACGAAATTAAAAGACATCCTTACAGTGCTTTACTAGTGCAAATGACACAGTTATTGAAATAAACAGACATTAACAAGGGATGGAATAGAAAAAAGAAAGCAACACAATGTACCGATATTAATTCCTGCATCCTTGGATAGCATTATTATAATTATATGTTAGCCCTGAGCTATTCCTGGTGCACTTTTTTTCATTCCTGGATTAAACATAGATAGCTAAAAGCTGTCATATGCATCCCTCTTGTTTTAATATATTTGCTAGTAATATATTTCCATGTATGTGTCAAATTTGTAATATTTTACAGTATGTGTATATTTTGGCATATATTTGGCTAAGCTACTTAATTGACAAATCCCGTATAGCTGTACTGATTTTTTTTCCACATTGCAGAGTGCTCACTATACTAGACAGCAGTGCACCTGCAGTAGTACTTCAAATGTTGTTGAGGTTTTATGTTTATTTTTCTCTTTTCTGCTTAATATCATACTTTCTATTACAAGTCTGCTAAAATACCGGTGTAACTACACATGTGTAGTGTTACTGGCTGTACGTAGGAAAAGAAATATGAATAGTTCGTGTTAAAAGCCCTTTTAATAGTTTTTCAAACAGTGACAAGTTCACGACCTGCTTACTCACTATATTTTTGCATATTTTATAGAGTTGTAGAGAAGTTGAGACAGCTCTACAGAAAATATTAATTTAACCAACTGCATAATGTGTATGATCAAATTTAAAGTCAGTGTAGGACTTGCAGCCAAAGAAAAGTTTTTGGGTTTTTTGTAGACAAAACCTCTCTGACCCAGTAAAGATTAAATCATCCTCTTAATGAATCCAAAGGTTGGTTGACTTTTTTATGCGGAGCAAAAGATGGCGTAAACACTTATTCTCAAGCATTTTTATGCTAAAGATAATTTTATTGTCCACCCACAAAAAAGCAATATCTACTAGCACACAAAAAATTCTTTGTTTTTTAGCTTTGTTTCAGCTCTCTGAAAAACCATCTGTTGAAGGGTCTTTATGGAGCCAAAAGTGGTTCTTCTATGGTAGGGGTGTCCAGCCTTATCAGCAAAGGCAGGTTTTTCCTCCAAACAAGCTGCAGCACATTTGACTCCACTTGTTTGTCTTAGTCTTCACTAGGTGTGGCTGATACGGCTTACAAGGTAGTGTTAAGAGTCTTGCCCAAGGACTGTTACTGGTGTAGCACAGTGTAGTCACACTGGAATTCGATCCCCAGTCACCTACATGTCCTGGTGACTCCCTGGTGGATAGTGGTCTTATCTGCTGAGCTACACCAACCACCCCAGGTTGCTTGTTGTAACTTCTCTTTGTGTAGTTGCTATTGTTTTTTCCTGGTTTAAGTGAAGAAAAAGAATAATCTCAAACTTACTGACATACAGCACACTTTATAACAACAGTATTTTGATTTCTATAGTAATATTTTACCTTGTAAAAAGTGGAACCGATTGGTTTAAATATAGATAAACTGAAATGTTGACTATGCATTGATTCATTTAAAATAAATATAGTAGTATCGGTTACTGCATGAAGTAGCGATTTTGGTTGAACCAATGAACCATGTTTTAAAAATAATAATAAATTATTGTTTATTCCTGATATTCCTTCCATATGTAAAGCCCAATGATGTACACAGATGTATTCACGTTTGTGCCCCCCCACCCCGCCCCCCCAACCCACCAAGATAAATTGGTGATCATCTATGCAAACAGTCCTGAGTCTCATATTTGTGTTTTGCTGAGTGTGTGTGGGTGTGTTTTTGTGTGCGTAGGACGAGCTAAAACCAGACTAATGGTCAGAATGGTAGTGTAGATAAGCATTCAGCAGTGTGAAGTACATGAATTACAGTACATGAAGTACAGTATACCATAGCACTCCTGCTAGAGCTTTTTTTAGTATTTTCACAGTATTGTCAAAATATCCTTAATAATGTATTTTTAAAGGTCATTGCTGTCAACTTCGTTCCTTTTAAACTACATGTCTGCAGTGTACAACATTCTGCCTTACTGAAGATATAATTCAGAGCTGAATTCAGAGACGCTGAAGGGGGTAAAGCTAATATATGCAGATCCGTAGCCTGGCAAGAGACCAGCAGGCAGATGTTTTATAGCTGTTTTTATTAGTTCTGCTAATATTAAACTAAATGTCTGTTTAATGCAGGCTTAACTTTAAGAGGCAGATTTAAACAAACCCCTTTAGTTATTAAAAAGTGTCTGTCACTTTCATTAAATAGGTTTATTAAATAGGTGTGATAAATATGTAATAGTGTGCCATTAACCACCCATTATAAGACCACACTGCATACTCATTTACAGGAGTTTACAGGACTCACCAATCCATGCAATAATTAAACAAATTATTACTTTGCTGCTTTGTGCATGTTGTGGCTGAAATGTCATAGCATTTGATGCACTGCAGCTAAGAGTTTATGCTAAACATAAACAATGTTTAAAACCATGCAGTTCACAAACAACTAGGATACGTTCAGTAACACTGAACCGGGGTTTTACACTGTGAGGTGCTTCCTGAATGCATGGAAGTCAAGCTCAGGTTCTTCCTCAAACCGAAAATTAATTGTTTCAAAATAGAATACCAGAACAATTATTTGTTTTTCGACTGTCACTCCTTCAGTCAGGTTAATACGAAGTCAGCTACATTGCTACAGTCACTACCCTTTTCTAAACGTCTACTACACAGACCACCCTATTCAACGTCCAGCCATTTAAGCTGTTAAGCTATCCATTGCCCAGCATCAAGAAAAAAGGAACAAAACACAATTAACAAAAACTTACACAAAAGTCTGAACTTCTCAATGTACCACATTTCTTTCAGTATATAGTGTGTCAACACTCTGCCTTCATTATAGCTTCTGTTCTTTTCAGGAGACTTTCTTTTTAAGCTTTTGAAAGGAATTTGCAGGGTTTTGTTTCTCTACATGATAAGTTTGTTTTTTTGGTTGCATTTTTCTGCTTCTCATAATCCAAATAATCCCAAACACATTCAGTGATGCTCATGTCTGGACTGTGGGGTAGTCACTCCATTGCTTTGAGAACACATGCAGCTTCTTTGATTGATTGGCTGTTTTTAGTGTGGTATTTAGTCTGCTGGGATATATTTCCACACCTTGGAAGATGGTTGCATTTTCAGCTTCTGGAAACCAGGGAGAGATCAGTCTTTATTCTAAGAACACCTGCAACTTTGTGTCTTGATCTGGAAACACTGGTGTAATGTTTGTCTTATTTCTAATTATATTTTTAACTGGTTTTTATTTTGCTTGTCATCTTTTGTCTTTCTCCGTTTCTTTATGTAGACAAATATTCTTGATCTAAAATTTTCTCAGAAATATCAGATACCTTAATTTTCTGTATTTTGTGTATTTAATGGTTGTTTTGCTTGTAAACTAAGTAAATGAAGGGTTATTTTTGACTTTGGAATATTAACCATCTCAGCTGTGCCTTACAGAAATACTGACATAACATTGCGTAATGAAACGGCTTTATAGTAGGTGAGTAATAGTGTGTATTAAAGAGAAGTGGAAGCTCAGAGGGATTCCTGTGCTGGGGAAGTTTCTTTATTAGCCTGTGTCGGTGGTTATTTCTGCTCTGATGCTGTGACCAGACATGTGACAGAAATTCAGTTATATTGAGTCTGTGCAGGAAAAGGTTGAACTTGACTCACAGTGTTTTCAGTAAGTGACCAGTTGCTTTGTGTGTGTGTGTGTGTGTGTGTGCGCGTGTGTGTGCGCATGTGTGTGTGTGTGTCTGTGTGTGCGTGCAAATAAAATAAAATATATGGTGTTACCATAGTTAGTTAACATTAGGTAGACGAGCCAGTGAACAGTTTATGTGTGATGACTGATCAGTATGTTTTGACGATTTTGGATACTAAGTGTTAACATTTATGACATTACTGCTCGAATACTAAAGTCATAAAGCCCAGCAGTTTATTTGGCTGATTTGATTGTTTAGTGTGTCTGCACTGATATTTTTAAGCCTTGATAGTTGGTGACATAATCTGCATCAGGAGTCTGGACTGAACTTGGTCAACTTCTTTTCCTGTTGTAGAACGGGAATGTTCTGAAATCATTTCTGTCTTTTTGTGTATTTATCTTTTCTCTGTAACAGTTTCTTGACAGCTACATATAGTGTTGCATTGTCTTTTCACAGTGAAAGGAGGGAGAGAATCTATTATTTATTTATTTATTTATTTTTACTGTTCATGGAGTATATGACACAAAATGCATATATTAATTCAGCACATCACTCATACAAAATTCAACACCCATTAATATGTTGATTACTGGGGATGCCTCAAATAAGCAATATATATGTGTATATGGATATGTGTTCTAAATGGCTTCTTCTAAAAATGTAAAAAGTAGCTGTATTCTGTATAAAGATGATAGTGATACTCTTATATACCCAGTACTAGTATTCACTTAAGTCCCAATCTTGAGCATGCAAAGGTTCTTGTGCATGTGTGTTTAACACAGAGAGTATACTATATATGTATACTTGTGGTCAGCATTAACCAAGTTCCAAAGGAAGTGTGTGTCACATGTGAGATGGTGATTTTTTCCTAGTCATAGATGTCTTCCAGGTTATGAATCATCATGTACATACACATGCACGCAAACACATGCTACTACTGAAACTTTTGGAGCAAATGGAACTGACAGGTAAAATTAGGAAAAGTGCCAAAAGGAAAAAGTTGTGTTGATGAAATATATTTTATTGTTGTTTAAATAATGTACACATATGATTTAAGACTGTATTTTAAAGTTATTTAAATGAAGCTGCATGAGAATTAGGAGAAAAGTTCTGCAACTGATTTCCATCGAGCTCCATGCAGTCATAGTATTCTATAGCATATAGTGGGTGTCATAGCACTGCTATTTACCTGTTAGCTGCTATTTAAATTGTGTCAATATACCACAATAATTATAGAATTATTAGTCACAGATTTAAAGTCAGAGAAGAAATCTTCTCTGTACTCTCAGAGAAAGTTATGTTTGGCATTCATGATAGTCATTTCATTGAATAAACACGACAGCCTCATCCACTCTTATTAAGTTGAAATCTACAAAATTAAACTCAAAGATTAATTAAGGTGCAAATTGACATGTACCTTATCAAGGTATTGTGACATCGAGCTTCGTCAGTGATTATGCCAATTAATGCAGCTGCGCTGTTGAGTTGCAAAAGAGTTGAGAACATCTGCAAAGAGTTGGCACCTCCCAGCTCTAGTGCTTAGTAAGCTGTGCAGTAAGATGATTATTGTGATCATTGACCTTTAAAATAATTTTGGTTAAAGTTCAGTAAGAATGCTGAATTGCTTGCTTCTATCATGAATCAAACCAAACTGTGGGCTGAATGAATCATTATGTCTATTAATATTTGAGACTATTAATAACTGTGAGGGTAAAATCCCTTGAATCTGCGATACTGAAATTAATATAAGGGTAGCTATTCTAATAATAGCAAAAAATCCTAATTTAACAATTGCCATTCGTTCCATGAATTATTTATTGATAGGATTGATGTACATGCAAGTTTGATTGTCTGAATATATAATATAATATAATATAATATAATATAATATAATATAATATAATATAATATAATATAAACGAACATTAACAGATGTTAATGTTATTATTAATAATATTGAACATGTTATGTTTTACTATTGTCCTGTTATTTTTCTTTTTCTTATTTTTATTATCATTATTTTAGAACATTATTATTCAGGACCGCACATTCCCTTCCCTCAGACTTGGCGGCCTCTGGCTTTTAGATGATGAACTGCAGGCAAAATCCAAGAAGTGCTTAGTAAAGAACAAGTAGGTCAGGTTACCCGTTTTTTTTTCCGAGCAAGTCCACATGCTTTAGTTATGTAAAGTTTTGGGAAACACTCTTTAATTAACAACCATATTTAAGTCCTAGTTAATGAAGTACTAATCATTACAAGGCTGTATTAGCTCATCATGTGCTGGTAAGCGTTTTTGACTCTAAAATGATAAATTACTACAGTTTTTAAGTGTGGATGGCAATGGAATCTTCAATTCTGTGGTTAATAAAATAAGCATAGTAAAGTTATAGGGTCACTCAATTAGGACTGAACCTAATCCTAGTCGTTAGATCAAGTACTAAAACAAAATCACTTTTTTAATGAAACATGGAGCTTTGGAAACATCTGGAAGCATTTTGTTGCTGCATACCCTGGTATTCTATGCTTTTACTACACAGGAGCATTTCCATCCTGAAAATGTATGAACACAGATGTATGCACACGCACGCACACACACGCACACACACACACACACACACACACAGAGTTACCTGCAATCGTGTATCTGATCTATTTAGGCTGTGCTAAGGATTTCCCAGCAAGCCCTTGGGTTTCAGAATGAGTCAAGCCCAAACCTCAAACACTTCAAACTCAGAGAGAGAAGCACCTTCTGCTAAAACAACCTTTACTCCCTCACTTAGTAATGCAGTAAGATCAAGAAGATTAAACATTATGCCAGTTATTTAGCTGCAGGCAAACCACTCTTGTTAAAAAATGCACATTTTTATTTTAAAAAATCATTTAAAAAACTTATCGGAATCACTCTTTTCAATAACTCCGGTTTTATAGCAGGAAAAATGCATGAAATTATTTTGATGCTGCTACTGTACAACAGGAATCACAAACTCGAGAGAAAGCTTTAGAAGAAGGTTAGATGTAAAAAAGGAGAAGAGTTGAACAGAGAGAACTGTGTAGTGAGAAGAATGGCATTATAATAAGGTTAATAATCTCGAATGAGTGCATGATCTAACAGCGTATTCTGTATCATAAGTATTGTAATCATATGTAGAGCTCAACTCATTTACTATTCATGTGTGTGTATATGTATCCTCAGAAAAGGGTCAGGTGTATAAGCAGAAGCGGCCCACCATGTACCCTCCGTGGTGCAGCACATTTGATGCCCATGTCCACAGAGGCAGAGTCATGCACGTGGTGGTCAAAGACAAAACAGCTGAGCTGAAGACCGAGGCCACCGTCCAGCTGGACACACTGGCGTCACGCTGCAAGAAAGAGAACGGAAAATTGGAGATCTGGGTCAGTATGTGCAGTATGTTAATAAGTGTTAATAGCAGTACAGTAGTGACATGTTAGTGGGTGTTTATAACTGCTAGTTTATATAACAGGACAACAGGGACAATCCTTGACTCGTATATAACTTCACTCATACGTTCATTAAGAGTGGATGAATCACAGATTGTTCTTTGGAAAGACACTTTCTCTTTGTGTAATTAGGTGGAACTGAAGCCTCAAGGTCGTCTGCTGATGGAGGCACGATATTTCTTAGAGAGAAGTGGTAAGGGTGTCTCTCACACACACACACACACACACACACACACACAGACATAGTTGGCATTACCCAGCTCTCAGTTGCCATTAAAAGCTATCATGTGGCTGTTTTTGTCATTTCGGCATTTATTAACAGCTGTCAGGTGGCAGACACTGTATGGAAATTACTGCACACATTCCCAAAACATGTTCCAAAGCAGCTGGGGCGGGAGCATGTTTACCGCTGTGTCTCTTCAGCTGTGTAACTGTTGTACTGTTTTGAGCTTAATAACACACTTATTTTCAATGTGAGACAGTTGTGGGCCGCAGGCTCGGCAGTCCAGCACCCACACTTTCTGATAGCACATACAGAATGTGGTATCACACCCATCTCATAGCGTGGTAAGTACCCAATGAGATGGGTATGCTGTTAATTTAATATATTTTCATTGCTACACTGCTGCTTCAAGGTTTGGTGCCCCTTGTGATGTTAATAGTTGTTATTCAGTAATAACAATTAGTAATAAATACAGTGTAGATTGAAATGCCACAAACACAAACTATATTTTGTTCCAGGTTTATAGCATTTTGGGAATAATATAAGTGTAGGGTATGGTACATACTCTCTTATTCTGTTTATTGGAATGTGTTGTCACAGAAATACAATGAATATATTTTTGGTTGGTGAGATTCGGTCATTAGCAGCATTGTTAGTGTCAGTTTCTTTATGAGGTGAGGTCATACTAAAAGATGTGCAGAGTTCACTCACAGCTCACTTTATCACCAGAAATGCCTTAAGTTATTTATTTATATACTTAATACTTTAATCTAGTTATAAACCAGTATTAGTGGTATTTAGTTTAGATTATAGAAGTATTAGTCACAGTTGTAAAGCAGACAAAGAGAGCTGCCTCTTCTCTGTACTCTAAGAAAGAAAGTTATGTTTGGCACCCGTGATACAGTCTTTTGACTGACTAAACACGGCAGCCACATCCACTCTTATGAAGTTGAAATCTGTAAAAGTTAACTCAAAGATGAATTAAGGTGCATGTACCATCTCAATGCATCGTGACACTGAGCATTGTGGAAGCACAATGAAAATGCGTAATGCTGAACTGACATTCTAGTAAGTGTGCCATCTCACGCAGCTGCATTGTGGCTTGCAGTTGTCATACTGAAATGAGAAGGCCAGAAGGCAGCATATGGGTTAGTATTAATGGTGTTTTCACAGATTTGCATGTTGCCCACTAATACCCCCCACCCACCAATCATGACAGATTATTGCTTTTAAACTTTACTTTGGTAACAGTCATGAGCCCTCTCTTGTTTGACTTGGGGAATAGAGTTTCCATTATTTGCATGTACCACAGCACCACGCTCCACTGTGCTTCATTCCATTTCAGGTGTTGTGATGATGCTAACATATGGCCTCTACTGTGCATTCCAGAGTACTAACTTGCTTTTGTGGATGGTGTGATGGATGGGGTTTATTAACGACACCGACTCTTAGTGCAGTACTGTCCTCTGATTGAAGATCTTAAGCATCCATTTGTGGTTTCGTCCTTTTCTGTGGGTTCTTTTGATGATAGTTTGCTCTGTATAGTGTGAAATTCCTAAAATTCTTGCTAACATTTTCTATGGAGTGTTATTTTAACCTATTATTACCTTTTTTGCTAATGTATTTTGGCAAAGTGACATGCCTTGACCGATTCTCACTGGGCTTTTCAGGATGCTTCTTTCATATCCAAGTTTAAACATAACAACTGTGACTGACCAAGTCAATGAACATCTCATAAGATCCTTTTAGTGAAAACAAAAATATTTCTGAAAATGAGAAAGATGTTTGTTTGTGTGTGTGTGTTCAGATGCAGGTCATGGTGAGGGAGATGCAGAGACTGAGCGTGAGAGAGAGGGAGTGTTTGCACTGCATCAGCGGCGTGGGGCGATCAAGCAGGCCAAAGTTCATGTGGTAAAATGCCATGAGTTTACGGCCACTTTCTTCCCCCAACCAACCTTCTGTTCCGTCTGCAAAGAATTTGTCTGGTACGGTCCACCTGACATAAAAACTTCATTATCATTCATTTTTTCAAATAGGTCAGTGAGTGGCACTTAAAAAACATGGACAAACATTCAACATACTGTATTTGACTACGTTTCCATGCACACGCTCTCCACATATATCACCAAAAAAGCGTCTATTCAAGGAATTTCAGCTGCATGCATAGCTTGTCATCAGTATCTTTGGATAATATTTTGGTATTTCTCTTAGAAAAGCACAGGAGACTGAGGGGCCAGTTGTTAAATGACATTAATTAAATTTTAAGATACCATATGGTGACCATATGACGCAGTCTGCTACACTGTAACAATATAGATGTTATACACACATGTTCAAAGCTCTTAAAACACCAGCGCAACACATAAAAAGCAGTTCTCTCACTCTCCCCGAGGTATTGTAGTATCCATAGCAATAGAGTGGAACCACACGGCTATGCTGGCAACACAAATCACAAAAATCTTCTGTGAAACAGATCATATCAATTATTAGTAAAAAAAAAAAAACAAAAAAAAAAACAATACAGAATTACCTGACAGGATGTTTCAGATTAGAAATGTAGAGACTATGCTGACCAACACTGATGTTTTGCTTTCAACAATTATGTTTACTTTTTCCAGCTTTAAACCTTTTTTAACCATTGAACACAAAGAGCTATTACTGGTATTGTGCTGTGTATTCTGTTTGCATACCATAACAACTGATATTACTGATCACGTTATGATGTATGATCATCATAACACTGTATGATCCTTTACTATAGATAGAAATTGTAGTATACTGTGGTTTTAATTGATGTAATAAACTTCTTATTACTATTCCAATGAATTCATTTTGTTCACAGGATAGATCAGATGCTGTGATGCGGGTTCATTTTTAGTTATTGAGAATGATGACTTATTTTCACAGTAACCACACTACTACAGCCACAATGTTACACTACAAATCTACTACTGTGGTCTAGCGGTGAACAATGCACTAGATGTGTACAGAGCTCACATATTAAGAACACAGATATATGTGGAGTACAGCTTGCTGCTCTACATTCCTGGCCAAAAAATAATGGCAAAACATTAAGCTTTTAATGATCTTAACAATGGAACGGTCATTACGTTTTGTGGGTTAAACCTGCTGATACTTTTTTACAGAAAAAAAGAGTCAGCATTGTTCCACTCAGCACTGACAGCTTCAAACAGCTGAAAAACATTGCTAAGTTGGTTTGTGTTAAATGTTCACTCTATGGGGTTTAACTCGACACTATGAGCAGCCCAAAATGAGTAAAAAGGAGGGAAAAGCATTGTATTTCGCTCTTGGCCCATATTTTATGCCTGGGAGTTACATTTGGTTAGACATGTTATGACATACAGTGATAAAACATCATTAGTGCAGTTGGGAATTATCACTATAAGTGATGCTGGCATGAATTGTCAGTAATATAACATGCAATATATTATGCATGTGACATGAGCTGCTTTTACAACAAACATATGAACCACTAAAACTGCCTTTATGTACATGTTTGACATGAGAGGCATTGATGCTTATTCAACCTGAAGTGACCCCCACCTCTCTCTCCCTCCAGGGGGCTGAATAAACAGGGATATCAGTGCAGACGTGAGTTTTTTTATTCTTACTGTTTTCAGTTTTATTTATGGCTCATTTATGAGCTTTCTGTTTACTCTCTAAATTTTCCCCCCTCTCTCCCTCTACTTTCCTTCCCCCTCTACTTTTTCTCTTAGATTGCAATGCTGCCATCCATAAGAAGTGCATTGACAAAGTGATCGCGAAATGCACAGGCTCAGCCATTAACAGCAAAGAAACCATGGTAACTACTGCAGACAATGTATTTGTTTGTGTGAAGCCTTTGTTTATATTTAGATGTACATTATACTGTATATTGCTAACTCATTTCATTACAGTAGAAAAGTGTGTTAACACAACGGACACCTCTGTAGTGATCGGAGGAGCTGTTGAATAATATGCACATTGCATCATGTGACACAAATAATGAGAGAATATCTGAGATGAACAAAGAGACAAAGACAGATTAGGGCTTCTTTTTGGGCTTTCGCTTTAGGGAGCAAAACTCCAGCACAGCCATTTTAAGCTCAGAGTAATAACGAAAAATTTTAATGTGTGTGTTTCAGATCCATAAAGAGCGCTTTAAGATTGACATGCCTCACAGGTTTAAGGTCTATAACTATAAAAGCCCAACGTTCTGCGAACACTGCGGCACACTGCTCTGGGGGCTGGCACGACAGGGCCTTAAATGTGAAGGTGAGTGATAACTCTATGAAGATCATATAACCCTAAAGGCCTCAGACAGAATATAAAAGCACTGTGGAGTTTTAGCAGATCCATTTAGCCTGGGTTCTAAGCAGTAACGCTGTGATTAATCTGATTCTGTGATTAATCCAGATTTAGATTACTAGGCTGTTATTAAAGTTAAGAGACTAAGATGTGACTAATCCAGATTTATAAATGCAGACTGGGATTGATCATCTACAACTGCCTGAGTATCTGGATTATAGTCATAGTCTGAGTACAAATATCTGGATTAATCACAGTCTAAGAATAAAAATTTGGATTTGTCACAGTCTAAGAATCTAAATCAGGATTAATTACAGTCCTGAGTATATAAACCTGGATTAATCACAGTCTCATTATATAATCTGAATTAACCATATTCTGAGTATATAACCCGGGTCACGGTCTGAGGATCTAAATCTTTATTACAAGTATATATAATAGATCGATCACAATCTGAGTATATAAACCTTGATTAATCACTGCCTGAATATCTAAACCTGGATTAATCCATCTGAATATCTAAACCTGGACTTATCACAGTGCAAGTATATAAACCTGCCTATTTACTAGCTGCATTTTTCCCACTTTGAGTATCATAGACAACATAAAGATACATTATAAACTGGGGTCCCTGGTGCCCACAGGGCCCTAAACAGCTATATATGATGCTTATTAGGTAGAGCCAGTATTGGTGAAACTCCATTGAATGTGTGTTTTCTCTCTGCAGAGTGTGGAATGAATGTTCATCACAAGTGTCAGAAGAAAGTAGCCAATCTCTGTGGGGTCAACCAGAAGCTGATGGCTGAGGCACTAGCCATGATTGAGAGCACACAGCAGGTTAAACATTATTCTATACTGTAACATTCTTTATTGTGTGGGAGCGGAGGGTGAGAAGGAGGGTGAGGTGAAAAATAGTAAAATAAATAAATGACACACATTCCTGCACCTTCAGGAACAGGGTTTGACTAACTATCAAACTATCTTTTTTTCTTTCTGTGTGTCTGTCAGGCACGAGGC
The DNA here is from genome assembly GCA_024036415.1 of Prochilodus magdalenae. Classification (NCBI taxonomy): domain Eukaryota; kingdom Metazoa; phylum Chordata; class Actinopteri; order Characiformes; family Prochilodontidae; genus Prochilodus; species Prochilodus magdalenae. The sequence goes on from JAMWET010007136.1 coordinate 432,231, forward strand.
TCTAAAGATAGTGAGATGGCTGGGCGTGAGGGGCTAGTAGCTGCTGCTCAGTTAGGAGCAGTCAAAGAAACCCCAGGCTGTTTACCGATCCATCCACTAACCCCTGCTCCGCTACTGCCACGCAAAGGTAACACATGCATACATACTGAGACCCACACACCAAGCAGTTCAATTGTAATAAACTGAATTTCCTATGTAACTCTCTTATCATAACTAGAATGCTGCTGGCTATCTGTATGTGAAAGTCTTTATTGAAATGGTAACGTTCAAAACAAGATGAGATGGAGGACAGACTTTTTTACCAATTTGAGAGTAAACTAAGACCCTACTAAGTATTAGTATAGTGATCATAATAAAGTGCTTGGTGACTGGTCTATAAAAGTGCATATAATGGCACTGAGATCTAAAATGAACAGAAGTCACACTTCTACATGTAGTTGCATGTAGTTCTGTTGTGGTACGTTTGATATATATATATCATTATAGAGTTGTCATGATTTGTAGTTTAACTAACTAAACAAATTGTTGCAACAATGCATACCTACCTGTTCTCTGATCTGTACATATTTTCACTTCAATCAACAAACCGTTTAATTTGGGATTGTTCCACAAATTCAAGCATTTGACTGTATACATTTTGTATGCTGCTGTTCTGTGTTTCTGTGCATGCACTGTAAAGTATCTTAGGGTAAGAACTTCTTTTCTGTACCTCCTTTAATTCTTGTAGTGGGGAGGGTTGTCGCACCTTGCAATTTTCAAAACACCCTGTAATTTACAAATTGCTCTGAGCATTCTGACACTACTCTGCTTTTCCTCCTTTTTCAGATCATCAGTGCATAGCATGGGACACCCCGCTGCCGGGGGACAGGCCAAGCCCCACTGTGGAGCCAGAGCCACTGTATGCTGTCCCACGCAAAGAACACCACAAGTTTACCCTTGAGGAATTCATACTGCATAAGATGCTGGGAAAAGGCAGCTTCGGCAAGGTGTGTGTTTATGTGTGTGTGTGTTTGTGTAGAATACTTTGGGCAGATCACTTAAAAAATGTAAAATAAATAAATACTACTACTACTACTACTACTACTACTACTACCACTAATAATAATAATAATAATAATAATAATAATAATAATGATTATAACAAAATAATTAACAATATAAACAATGTGTTTATAACAAAACATACAATTGCTAAGATTTAAATATACATTTTATTTTTTAATATGTTTAAATATACATTTTAAATATGTTTCAATTGTTTGTGATTGTGTTAGTTATTATTATAAGTGTAAAATATATTATTACTATAACAAGTGATTCCAAAAATATTTTTCTTTCTGAAAAAAATATAATAATATATTCAATAAATAATTCAACTGAATTCAACATTCTTTTGTTATCGCTGGGAGCTTCTAGGGGTTAAAATTACTACAGTTCAGGACATAGATTAGGTAGATTAGGAGAGCATCTACACTGAAATTCTTGCATATGTATGCAGGTGTTTCTTGCGGAACTGAAGGCCACAGGCCAGTTCTTTGCAGTGAAGGCTCTGAAGAAGGACGTGGTTCTGATGGATGATGATGTGGAGTGCACGATGGTGGAGAGAAGAGTTTTATCTCTTGCTTGGGAGCACCCATTCCTTACACATCTCTACTGCACTTTCCAGACCAAGGTGACATTTGTTTCTGTGCATTGTGGGGACATTACATAGACTTCCAATAATTTCCAGGAGACATACTCAAACCTTAACCAGATCTACTGCTAGTCTAAGCCTGAACCTTCCTCAGCCCTATACTTAACATTTCCCGTACCTTAAAACTTCATGATGTATATAGTGGGGTCCAACTTGTGGTCCCCACAAGGACAAAAGGTGCCCACAGCATGAGTATAAAACTATGTTTTGGTCCCCACCATAAACCTAGTACACATAGACACACACAGGTTGTTATACAATTTCAGGAGAGTGGTCATTCATATGGCCATTTATATTTGAATGTTAGTAAGATTATGTGTATGTGTGTATGCTATGCAGGAGAATCTGTTTTTTGTGATGGAGTATCTAAATGGAGGAGACTTAATGTTCCACATCCAGACCTGCCACAGATTTGACCTGCCACGCTCCACGTAAGACACACACACACACACACACACATACACACACACATACACACACACACACACATACACACACACACACACACACACACACACACACACACACTCATTCACTTATATAAAGTTCATGTTCATTTACTGGTTTGCACTGTTGCCCTAATTGTAGTTCTTCTCTATGGCAGATTTTATGCTGCTGAGATTATCTGCGGGCTTCAGTTTCTTCATTCAAAAGGCATTGTATACAGGTAACTCTCTCTCTCTCTCTCTCTCTCTCTCTCTCTCTCTCTCTCTCTCTCCATATATATATATATATATATATATATATATATATACACATATATATGATATTATGACAATTAATGACAAACAGTAACCTGAAGACTGTGTGTGTTTTCTCTGTGTGCAGGGATCTAAAGTTAGATAATATCCTCCTGGATATTGATGGGCACATTAAAATAGCTGATTTCGGCATGTGTAAGGAGAACATGCAGGGGGATGCTCGGACATCCACCTTCTGTGGAACACCTGATTACATTGCCCCTGAGGTGACACATTCACGACAATTCCTTGTGCTTCTCACTGCATTTGTTCTTTATTGTTTCTGTATCCACTGATAAATAAAGATATCATGTATGTAAATAAAGATGATAAATAAATAATTTTATTTATTTTAGAAATGAATAAATACATACATTTATTTGTAACCTTAGGCATTTTAATGGTCGAGTGAAAACTGGTGTTTCATTATTATTTACATTCAGTGTTTGTGTAGAATGTGGTACACCTGATAAGCAGTAAACATGTTTGACCAGACACACACACAGGATTTTGTAAAGTTTCACTTACAGTTCAACTATTGTTCTCCAGATTTTACTTGGCCAGAAATATGGCTCTTCTGTGGACTGGTGGTCATTTGGGGTCCTCCTTTATGAAATGCTGATTGGTCAATCACCATTCCATGGGCATGATGAGGAGGAACTTTTCCAGTCCATCCGTACAGATGACCCATGTTACCCGCGCTGGCTAACCAGAGATGCACGGGATATTCTCATTAAGGTGGGACATAAGTAATCTGAAAGAAGTGCACAATCACAAATATGGTCTGTCAGTTTGGTGCCTGGAGTTTGCTGTGCTTTGTGTCTAAGCTAGAAGGCCTAATGGAAGCTTGTCCTCCATATAATAGCATTGTGTAAACAAAGGAGTAAAAAATGAGCTAGGATATACAGGAACCCTGCCCTTGGAGTAAAGGTTAGGACAGAACAGCATTTCGACATGCATTTTGTAAATCTAGGTAACTTTTTTAGGAGGACCACATATACTATTTACACTGTTCTAATGTGCCTGCATGAAAGGAAGTGCCTGTTTAAAGCACCAGCAGCACCTTTAGCTTAGGGAAAACAGTCTTATAGCAGGGTCCGTCCACCCAGTCTCCATTGTGATGACAGTCAGGAGGTTGTGTGTTTGGAATGTTAAGGCAGATAAGAAAGTCTGGAATTGATAAGTGGTGGCTCACTTTCTGATTTCCTTAAACCTTGGTAGCATTTGTTTGGATGATGGATGGAGGTTTTTAACTGTCTTTGGCTTGCATGGAATGCTGATTTGAATTTTTACCATTGTGTTGCTTGTTAATAGTAGTTTCAACGAAAGTGCTATTAATTTTTAGGAGATGTTGGTAGCACTTTACAGATAATAAGTAGGTAGTTATTTGGTCATTTTTTGGTAACAAATAGTATTTAGTCATTAAATAAATGGCAATTTCCTAAATAATAAATCTGAAATTGAGTGTGTGTTAACAAGGCCGTTATAAAATGGTAAAATAATGTTAATAAGTTGTACTTACACAAATAATTACCTGCTTGTTTTATAGTTCTTTATCATAAAAAGTGAGAAATTGTAGTGGGAAGAAGGTAGTAATGTAATAGAATTGATTTACCTGGGTAGCAGTACTTCTCTATAGGTGGGGCTGTATGTGAAGCATGTATAAAGTCAGCAGGTCGTTATTAGGGAAGTACAACTTGTTACCATTATTTTACCATTTCATAATGGCCTTGTTAAAACCCACTACAGTTTCTGATTTATTGATTAGTAACAAATAGGAAATTGGCATGTAATTAATGATTAAATACAATTTGTTACAGCAAAATTACCATATCATTACCTACTTATTACCGATCTGTAATGTAAAGTCCTACCGAAATGTTTTATTTGGTGGTATTCATTCACACAGTGTGTAATCAAACCAATTAACAATGATATGGTCTGTAATGAAGTTCCTAGACTGCATAGAGACATTTATGTATTAACAGAAACAATTCAATTTTGAGTGTTTTGCACTTTGTAAATTCTGTAATGAAAAAGGTGGTTGGTGAAGTAAGGTAGTAACATTCAGCTGTTATGCAACACTAAAACTTTAAGCTTTGGGTTGGATTTAAAACGTTATTGAAGGTATGTTTTTTAGTACTGCAGTGTAATACTGGGATTCGTGGATGTGGTAACCTGACCCTGAACGAGTTGTGTTTTTGGTTGTAGCTGTTTGTGCGTGAGCCAGAACGGAGGTTGGGTGTGAAGGGCAACATTCGGCAGCATCCTTTCTTCAGGGACACAGATTGGAATGCACTGGAGAAGCGGCAAGTGGAGCCACCTTTCAGGCCTACTGTGGTAAGTTTTAAGTGTGTGTGTGCGTGTGTGTGTGTGTGTGTGTGTGTGTGTGTGTGTGTGTGTCTGTGACATTAGTAATTTTAACCTAGTTGCTTTTAACTGCTTATTATTTGCACCAAAGCACACTTTTGTCAACATAAAAGATTTTAATTATTGTGCTTATGATTTTTCACAGTACTTTACGTGTATATGTGAATTTTGCACATTGCAGATGTGCATATGGTATGTGTCTGAATTTATCGCACTAAATGTATCTTGTCAAATGTGTTTGCAGAAATCCCCAAGTGACTGCAGTAACTTTGATAAGGAGTTCATTAATGAAAAGCCGCGGCTGTCCAGCGCAGACCGCACCCTTATCAACAGTGTGGACCAGTCCATGTTCAAGAACTTTTCCTTCATCAACCCAGGCATGGCTCGCTATAAGAACGCCTGAGATCTACATGCACATACTGAGGATACTGAGGATAATGAGGATGCATTAAATTTAGTATATTTAAATGTAGACATCATTTCCATATAAATGCAGTATATTACATCAACACTGTAGTTTAGTTTGTCAGTAGTTCTGCTGGTATTTGTTTGGAAATGCTGTGCACATTTAAATCAAGTAAATGTAGTGCATTAAGAGAAGTTCTTGTGTCATTAAAAGCGGTATAACTGAGCCATCTTCTTCAACTACAATAATGTCCTACTTAAAAGTCAATAGACGTTCTGGACTGCCTCCACTGAATGTGAACATTCTGGACACATCACCAGAAGCTCATTGCTGTAGGAAAAATCAATTTTATTGCCCCAAACCATTCCCCACATTTGCACCAGCAAGCCTATTCTGTTTAAAGCATGATCATATCTTTGACCAGGCGCATACTGTAGATGTATGCATGTGTGTGGAACAAGAAAGAGCCATATGAGCGAATACCTCCTGCTTAAGAAATGAATTAAGGCTATATTTGTATAGACATGTTATAAATCACCATTGTGTGGACTGATATTTGTGTGACATGTATTTAAGATTATCCAGAGTTGGCGTGTAGTTTCTGTATTAGATTGACTGAGATAGAATTTAAGATTTAGTTGCAGCTGCGCCCACTTGGGCATTCATACATAAGATGTCCTAGCTGAGAGAATTCAGTCCCTAGTTGTTTATTAAATGTGTGTATGAATGTGTGTGAGGTTTTATTATTTGTGCTTGTTAGTAAATTGCTAGGCGCCATGTGTCTCCATGTGAATAGTTGCTATTTTAAGAACTGTTTCATGCACCATTGTAATTTGAGTTGATGAAGTCTTGATGAAATTTTGTATGGCATGAGAATACCACAGTGTCCTTGGTCAACATACAATGTAGCAAAAATGTACAGATGTATTTCTTATTTTGATAGTAGTTTTTGATCATTCACGCACAACCACATCATTCAGTAGAAGGCGTAAAAATAAATCTGTAATTCTATGCTATAATACAGAAACAAAAGAATCTTTAATGTCTATAACTTGAGCATCATAGGAATGAACATAATTCCTTTCTAGTTTCTCAAATATGTAAAAGCTGGTCATACCAGTCTAAAGCAAGTTAAATGTATTTCTTGTTTTATTTGATGGGACATACTAGCGTATGCAACATTTTAGTTTTAAATGAGCAATAATATTTGTAATATGATGTAATATGATTGTAATATGATGCAGCCTGCATACTCAAAATCACAGTGAGGATCATATCACCAAAAAGGTGCCCTCCTAATTGTCTTTAACGCTCTAGAAGACACACTGCAAGTTCAACTTCAACTTCAAGTTCAGCTGATGTTATACCTTTACTCATCAAAAGCGTCTCCAGCACTGGAAAGCAATACCAATGTTACCTCTCGTTTTGCTTCTATTTCTATCACTTCTTTGTGGATTCTTTCCAGAAGCAGTGAACCAAAATTAATCAGCCGAATATCAGCCAAAATCACTTTCGTTGCTCCCCCGAATAATAAAAAAAAGACCGCCTAATTTATACCGAACAATGACGTTTGTAATGACACTGTTACCTTTCTCTAGTTCCCGGATGTAGTCATGCTACAGAGTGTTATTCAGTTTCAAGCGTTCGAGCCACATGAACCTTCATAAAGAGTAAGAACAGAACAGATAGGTGACAGGGAGGTAGAAAGACAGCAGCTTTTCAGCGCGTGCGCACGTGCGTGCGTGCACGCACACACAAGCGGACACGCGCGCACTCGCGCTTTATCTTTCTCTCGCGCGCTTTCCTTTCCCCGTGAAACATAAATACAGAAACCCCAGTTTTACAACAACACGATAATCGCAGCTGCCGCGGAGCGAGGCGCTCTCTGTGAATGCAGCAAGCATGCCGGATGTCATATTCTGCGTGTTGGTGTGTCTGCTAAGATGTTAAAATGTTCAGTAAGTACAGCAACACTGTTCTGGCCTGAATCTGGCCCACCTGTCGGATGGTACACTGTGCTTGGATGGACCTCTTTCATTAGCAAGATGGAGTCAGATCTGTTTTGGGACAGGTGGGCCAAATGCATGTTGAATGTGGACCACCTTTGGCTCTCAGCAAATCGCCAGTGCCATATCTATGCCAGGTGTGGCTCACATCCGGTTTCTATCTGGAACTTGGCCTATTCCAATTATGCCATGTATATATCATGAAGGAGTGGCTAAGTGTATGCGGTATTTGGTCTTGAGCCAAATATTTAATTTAGTTCGGTTTCGGCTCCTAGTCACTTGCCAACAGCTTCAGCCATGGCTTCATTATTATTCCTTTCATTGGCTACCTTTCCCAAAATGATCTAACCAGGAACAGGACATTCAGCATGATTGATAAGAGGATATAATATGCCATCTAGGCTATGAGAAGAATGTTATTGGACTGATTCAACTCAACCCTACATTGACTCCCTCATGAGGGAGAAAGTTGTATTACAGGACGGAACAGGGCTCTCTTTGTTTCTTTACATGCCGTTGATCATTTCAGTTTTGAAATGTTTAAAACTTATATAG
>JAMWET010007136.1:445000-492500 GCA_024036415.1 Prochilodus magdalenae
CCTCCCCACCTGTAATTTAATCGAGGATTTATCGGATAAACTAGGTATTAGACAGTTACTGTAAATACTAAACTTCCTCAAGCAGAAATTTGGAAGTGGTTAACACACAACACATCTAATCGCAATGTGTTTTAATTTCTTTATTTGCATTATTATAATGTCTGTTTTTATAAATAAATAAATGTGTCCTGTCCTTTAGGCTTTACTGATCCTGATCCTTTTCTCAGATGTCTAAGACTTGTTGTCTTAGACATCTGTATATACACATTGTTCAATAATTTGTATATATAGTCTTCTTAAATTCCTTTTGTTTTTGGAATCTGCTGAAGGCTATGCATTGTTTGATGGCTTAAATGGGATTAAAAATATATCCAGTACTGGCTTTAGAGTTGGACATTTTTCAGCAGCAGCCATTACCTGTTAAGGAAGGCACATTTGCTGTGCTGTCAATGGCACTTTCAAGGTAACAGTGGTTTCACAAGTTGAAGTTATACTACAGATATTTACCACTGCTGTTATAAGCATGGTGGCATTACACCGTAATGTTGAACTAAGTCACCAAGAGGTTCTATAAGTTATCATTATGGGTGGAAGACTGAATCACAGGAACAAGCATGACCTAGGAATGACACAGGAAGTGCAATTTGAGCCTTTGTGAGTGTGTTTAACAGGATTAAGGTCTCGTTGGCATTACAGAAGGTGTGTAAGGAAGGTCACTGTGTCCCTGGTAGTGGAACAACAGATTCCAAAAAAATGGATTTCCAGTTTGTTTAATATATACACACAGGAAGGCGGCAAAGAACATTACAGGCCTCAAGCCAAACACTCCCTGAGGTCAGCCAAGATTGGACGTTGATGAGGCTCTCTGACGTAACAAATTTCGTGAGCATGGACAGTGAAACCTGAAAACTCCATCATTGAGTTGTGTAGTTCCTCTGTCTGTGGATATGCACAACAAATGTGGTAATTCAGGAAGACGCAGATGTTCCCACAGAGTGCAGGCGAGGTCAGGAAGTGATAAGGGCTGAAAGAAGTCACTGGAACAGTAACCATGCTATGACAGAAATTACATTAGAACTACAAGCCACCTACAAGCTTGGACACATTGGAGGAAGTCTGTTAACATGACCTGATCTCTAAAATGAAAACAGGGGACACTTTAATTTCAGCAGTTTATATATTTAATTATTATATATAAATTATATATATTATTTACTTATATATATAATTACAATGTCCAATTTTTTATGACATACAAAAATTGAGTACTAATTAAGTGACTTTGCAAGTAACCATGTCACAGAATCACACAGTAGCCTACTATGATAAGTGAATCTATGGTTAACTATGGACACCAATAGACAAAAAGCAGTAATAAGAGATTTCTATTTTTTGCTTTCCTCCTTAAAGTTTTTATATAACAAGAGTCGCAAAAGTCATTTAGTCTAGTGGTGAACATTAGAATGAAGGTATGCAATTCAGTGACTAGATTAACCCTTATTCATTTTCATACTAATGGTATCAAAAAGAGATTTGTGGCTGCAGAAGCTCCAGTTCTGTAGAGACAGATGGCTGCTAGCAACATTTGTCATATAAGGATGGTTAAAAAAACATGCAGTTTAAAAAATGATGCAGTATTTATAGATGGCTAGTAACCTTCAAGTAGAAGTAGCCCAAACAAATCTTTTTAGCCTTCCTATCACCTCATATGATTAACGTCCCCTCCCTAAAGCCCACTATTGCTTTTAATTCCTGGGTAACCTCATGTCTTAAAAGATGTTTGTGATGATGTTTTGAACTCACTTGGCATTAGCTAGCTTCTGGTCCAGTTTTAGTCAGTGGTATTCTCTAGGTGAGCAATAGTAGAGCTTTTTTGTTTGCAGTTTCATTATCCATTCCCAATTGTAAGTGTAAAATCTTTTTTAATAAAAAGCAGTTGCCATATAATGAAAAACACATTAGATACTATTCTAATAGAGGTGTTATTAATTATAATACAGGATTGAATTTTCTTGTATGTGCAACAGCCACTCCCAAAAAGTTATATCATAGAAAAGTGAAATGAACGAAACATTCCAAATAGCCAGATTTTTTTGACAAGCACAACACTTGCACAAAATTGTGAGGTCTAAAATATGCAAGTAGTAGAAGTAGTAAGTAGATAGACTGGATAGCAGATACGCCCTCCTCTGTAAACCAGACCTAGCACAATGCAAGATATGTGCCCATCAACTAGGTATTCCTGAGGACTTTCCAGTGTGGTAAACAGGGACATTTCTGAATACTCCAGCCAGGGACAAACCCCTGGCGAACAGGGGCATGTGGTTACCTTAAAATACACGCTAGGCTTTAGCCTCCTAGCTTGGTATGTACATTTTGGGAGACCTGCTCTTTAAAACTCATTTAAAACTCACCATTATATATAATATAAGTGTGCTGTGGTTTCTCATTAAGTTGAAAGGGATTTTTTTGCAAAGCAGGCCAAGAGGTTGCTATGAAAGAATGCATCTGTTGGTGAAGCATGGATAGTGCTGCCAATGAATGACTAAAGGGCTGTGATGTCAGAGTTTCTGAATAAAGGGCTGTCACTGTTAATGAGTTTCGCTGTAATCCAGTCTTTGGTCCTTTGGCCTAGTCTTTGGATAATCTGGGCAGAGATCCATACAGAGGACTCTGACTCACTTGCATGTTTGTATACAATACACATAAAATACAGTACACAATAAAACATGGTCTTTTCTCATGGTATTAACATTGAAATACATAAACAGAAATGAAAATTTCCAAAATTCTGTATAGAATGTTTGTATCTATTTCCTATTTGGATTGTAACAAGTTTTTGAAAAAAAGAAAAGCTGGCCTATGAAGGAAATCACATTTACATACAAATTTAATATAAATAATATTAAATATGATACAGCATTTATTGTTCTTGTATGTGTAATGCCCAAAAACTTGTAAAATGAAACTTTAACAATGCACCCATCAAACACTTGTAGGGAAAAACTTGAAAATGCAGTTTTCTATAATTGTGTCACAATTTCCACAGTTGTGCCAAATACTTTATGTAATGTTTTGAGCCCAAGACTTGGCATTGATTTGATGTCTTGTGATTGTGATGTAAGATGTTGATTAATCCTGTTTATTTTTCTCTATTGTATTTTTCTCCGTTCTCCTGACCTCAGTGTCACACTGTGGCCGGGAAATGTAAACGGTCTGTGAGGTCAAATACAGTCAAACAAACAGAAACAGAATCATTATTATAGCTGTTCCTCCTTTCTTTTTTGTTTTCTTCTACTGGACAAGTTTGGGAGTTTTTGCTAAGAAGGAAGTGTTTGTATGTGTGTGTCAGGTTTATGCCACAAAAGTCATTTATATACTCACATTGTTCTTTCTTCCTTGTGAGGTCCACAAGTTAGTCCCTAGAATATAAGTCGTTAAAGTTTAAGGTTACAGGTGGGATAAGGGTAAGGCTATGGTTAGGGTTGGGCTAGTAGTGGTTCCGGTTAAGGTTTGCGAAAGTCTCCAGGAAATGAATGGAAGTCTGTATACTGTCTGTTTCCACAATTCACAGAAACTGTGTGTGTGTGTGTGTGTGTGTGTGTGTGTGTGTGTGTGTGTGTGTGTGTGTGTGTGTGTGTGTGTGTGTGTGTGTGTGTGTGTGTGTGTGTGTGTGTGTGTGTGTGTTTGTGTGGCGAGGTGGGGTGGGGGGTATGTGTGTTTGTGTGTGTGCATGTGTATTTGGACAAGCCTGCGAGACTTGAGCCTCATGGGCTGAATTTTACAGCACAATGCGGCCTTGTCATCGGTGCCCAAACAGACACACACACACACAGAGGAAAAGTGTTGTCTCTCTCAAGCCTAGTCAGTAATAAAAATTCCATGCAAGACATTGAACCATGACTCAGGATCTGTGACCAACAGACAATTTCACAGAAGCCTCAAAAACTGAAATATATCAGCTATTTTTAGCATTTATAGTATCAGCACTTTATCTTTATTGCAGCAGCTATTATTTTCAGCATTTAGTTCATTTATTTTGCGGCAATATTTTTCCACACCTCCAAAGTTTGTTGAGTGGTCCTCTCACAGTGGAAGGATGGACAGAAACACCTGTGGATTTATTCCAAATCTGAAGCAATTTTTTTCTTTGGTGAAAGCTTTTAATATTGTTTATCTGAAGGACAGTTCTTTTGGTCTAACAGATCTTAAACTGTTGTTAGGCATGTCATTTCTCTGTGTCCTGTAATCATTTTTTAAACACCTGCTTAGAAAAACTCATTTTTTCACTTTGGCCTCCTGGCCTGTTTGACTGGTAAATGAATAAAAGAGAGTAAACCTTTGACAACGCTTATTTAGAAATCTTTTCACATGCCAGGCTAGTCAGTCACAATTCAATTCAATTCAATTCAATTCAATTCAATTCAATTCAATTCAATTCAATTCAATTCAATTCAATTCAATTCAGTTCAGTTTAGTTTAGTTCAGTTCAGTTCAGTTCAGTTCAGTTCAATTCAATTCAAACAAGGCCTTAGCTCTTTATAGTTTTAACTGTGTACAGAAAGTGTGGTAACTCCAAGTGCATCTGAGTTCAGTCTGAGCTAAAACTATGTCAGATTGCCTCACATGCTTATGTGGTTAAACTGCATGCTAACACAGCCGCCATGTGATTAACAAGGCACTTAAGAGTCCATCAATTACCTCAGCTCTAAAACACCTGAACCAACACCTACAAAGATTAGATATTAGGACCAGCTGCCCTCTATATTTTGTGGACATTTCATGATGAATAGAGCAATAGAAGTATTCAAACATTCCTTGAAAAAGAAACGTAATATGTTAATGTAAGAAATGGCAAGTCTATAACAGGCATCAGAAGAAAATGCTGGACTGAATATTAGAAAATGTTGGCTCTGATCCAATCCCATAAGACATCTATCCTGAAAAAGCCCAGTCAGGCTGGGTAATGTGATGATGGTTGTGTCTATGATATTATCAGTCATTTTAATGATCATCTAAATGGTCATTATAAGTGATTAATTTCATGATTGGATTTGTATAAAATGATACGCTAGGTTTCAAAATTGCAAATGATAAAAAGGTGGTATTGTGCCATTATGTCTGTTAGTTATGGATGTTATTTTCCTTTTGAATATTGCAGGAAATGCCCAAATACACAAATATGATAAGAATTTTTTATTATACGTTTGGAAACCATCAAGACAAAACTTTTCTTTTGTTTCTGAGCTCAGGAAGTGTAATGTCAGCATTGTGTTCTGGGAAACTATTGTTTAACAGTTTAGTAATTTTCCAGTTCCGGTGTTGCTCTGCTCTGTTCATGAGATTAAACATGTAGCCATTGTTCCTCTTTAATGCTGCAGGGGTTTGTGGCGCATGCTAGTATGATTCTTTACACTTTACTATTGAAATTGTGTCATTTATGGTCCGCATATTAGCACATTGCAGCACTTTTGGTATTATAAATTAATATCATTATAATTCTAAAAGCTGGTTGGTAAGAGGTTTTTTAAATAAAGGCAGGTGATTTGAGATAAAGGAAAAGTGGGTCAAACAGAGGGTAAAATGTCACATAGATTCATTTATTACTTTATATTTTTTATTTTTTTAATAGTTTCTAATGAAACTTGCTTTTACAAAGGACAGAATAACTCAAGGGTCTAACACCCATGCAAGACCTGGCAGCCCACCAGAACTGTCACCACCAGATATACAGTAAAATCACATAAAGAAAAAATGTGATGATCTTTGCTGAGTACTGATAGACATAGAACGTATTATTATTTTTTAATTATTTAAGAAAAACAAAAGACAATTATTAAATTAATAAACCATGTAAATATTAAACTTAAGTCGCAGCTTCCACATGGTGAGGTTAGTTTTAACACAGTTTTAAAAGTAAGATTCTTTATTTACAGATTAAACAAAGCATGGTCTATAAAAGTCATGGAAATAAATATATCTCACATTGATATATAATGGGTTTACATTTTTTGTGATAAAACCAAATTTATCATTGTTTGAATGCTTTTTTTATAGCTTATTTGGAAAGCTTGTCTGATTTAAACAACATAGAAATGATATTGATTCGACTGCATTTGTATCAATTTACTAGATTTGTCTAGCAAATGTTACCAGTAGCTCCTCAGCCTGTTAAAGCTAACCTCTCCTTCTCATTTGTAGCAGAAATGTGTATATTTTTTATTCATATTTTAACATGTGAATGTTTTTAAATTCCCTATGGGCTTTTTAAGCACCCACATCAGTTCCTTACTCTAATAACTACACAGCGTACATATAAGCTACATACTGCAAAACAACTCTTAAGATTATTAGCTCAACATGAAGTCTACAGTTTATAGACCCTGTCAATTCTAGCCCTATTACATTTTTCATTTTGTGCCCACTCTCAGTGCATGTAATGAATTTATTGCATTGACTTGATCTCTGTACATCAGTTTTACATGAATAAAATACATCAATGCTTGTACTACTTTCCGTTACTTACTTTTGGCAGTAATGGTGTTGATCTAATATATTTTATTCATGTGGAAACATTTGAATCAAGTAAATTCAATGCATTGCTTTGTTGAGTGTGTGTGAGAGGAATCACGTACACCTGTGAGTCTCTCACTCTACACACTCTGCTCTCTGCCTCAGCCCACTTGTTGACTCCTCCCATTCTGGGATGGCTCCACCCCTCTCCCCTAGAGCCAGTCTTACTAAGTGACGGAGAGAATGTGTCAGGTTCTGCACAGCAAGACACCCAAACACTGAGTGTGTACACTGCTCTGGACTTGTTGAACTTTAATGTGTGTGCACACACACACAGACACTGTATAAGCACACAGACATACACAAACATATTGTATATGCCCGCTCGCACACACATTTAACAATGCAAAAAAGGAGGAAGACAACTTTTAGAGACATAAATGTGTCTCAGTTCCTCACTATCATTAAAACAGATTGTGTACATCATTTCCACAGGACTGAAATTATAATGTGTAAGTAAATCCAGTGCACCACGTCTTACATGAGCTAACACTATCATACAGTATTATTCATATCATTTATATGCAATTTTTGAGCTGGTCAAATAAATTTGTGGTAGCAACTAACTAAGAGCATCCCCAACAGAACAAATTTTAATCTGGTGCAAATTCTAGACTTTAGCATATTTGTTTTATATGTGTTTTATTTTTTAATATAATTTATTTATTAAATTAGCAATTTCTTTTTTTTTCAATGTAAAAGCTAATAAACAGAAATCAACAAAAAGAAAATCAACTCAAGTATTTGAGTGCACAAAATAAAACTGTAACTTCATAACTACTTTTAAAATGTACATTCTGGGTGCTAATTCTAATTCTCACGGTTACAAAGGTTTTTTTTTTTTTGCCATTGTGACATCGTTTCCTGTTCATCATTCTGACGTCCTTATTTCAGCAACTAACATGTTCATCTAAAATATACTATCAAAAGCAGTTTAGAATGATACACAAGTGTTCATAACTGAATACTTTTTAAGTTTGCAGTTTAGGATCATTGTATATGTTGCTTGTCAAATATTGATGGCATGCCACACCCTAATTTTATCTTGATATTTTAGATTTTCAGGATGTTGCTACGGCAGTATCACCTGGCATAACACTGTGAGTGCAGGAATATATGTTTAGTGAAAAGTATTCCATGCAACCAAAGAAATGTCTTTTAAAAGCTTTCTGCCCATGTGTGTGTATGTGTTGGCCTGGCATCAGTGAAATCCAAAGCATAAGAAAATGAGAGGGAGAGAGGTGGAGAAAGGATGGAGCAAGAGAGTAAGACAGAGTGTGAGAGACTGTGAGAGAGAGAGAGAGAGAGAGAGAGAGAGAGAGAGAGAGAGAGAGAGAGAGAGAGAGAGAGTGGAGTACGTGAGCTTCTGCACACCACAGCCTGGGGATCAATCATTCAGCCATGTGAGAGAGAAAGAGAGATGTAGAGAGGGATCAGAGAATGAAAGGAGAAGATGACTGCCAAATGGAATGCGTCTGTAGGTGATGCTGCATGTTCACACAGTAAAACATCATTCATATACGTGGTTTCCAGTTTTTTTTAGATATATAATACAGAAAATGCCAGCTGGTATTTATTTTCTGTCACAATATGACATGACAAATAGATCAACAGAAACTGAGAAGAAAAAATCTTGCTACATTAACTTAGATAGTAAGCTTTGGATGCTTCTCCTGTACAGTTATATTATAGAAGAATACAATTTTTTATGGCTGGCTTTTACAACAGGGCAATGATCCTAAACATACCTCAAAATCCAGTATGAAGTACTTCAAGAAACAAAGGCAGAAGCTTTTAGGATGTCCCTCACAGTCCCCCATTATTAAAAAAAGATGATGTGGGCAAACTTGATGCTTTATACAAGGAAGAGTGGATGGTAAAACAGGAATAGAAAGAATTGCTTCTAGCTAGCTACAGCAATTGTTTACGAGCTGTAATAGCTCCCAATAGGAGTGTTATTACACACAGATTTTTACACATATTATTTATTATTATTTTATGTTTATCTACTTCTTAAGTGAATTAAATAAAATGACAGATCTGCAGAAGGAGCTAATAGCTTGCTGCAGGGGCAGTTTACCCTATTTTCACAATTAGAGCATAATATATGCACAGCACTATCAGTAGTAGTGATGAATGTCCTTCATCTTTCTCTGGTCACTCTGGTGCATATTTATTACTTTGACCCTGGAGGCCGAGATGAATGCCACATCACGCAGAGGGAGTTGCAGGATTACCGCATCCGTTTGTCCATCTGCCGCTATAGAAAATCCTGCTCTCCCATTCACTCAGCCTCTCTGTGTACACACCAATCAAGGACAAAACCTCTAATCTCCTGACTGCGCTAGTGTCTAGCTCCTTTTTTTTTTTTGGTCACTCTTTTTTCAGCCTGGTATTCAGTAAGAGTCAGCAGAGTTGACTCTGTTTTCCTGTGGAAATAAAAACAAAGATATCATTCCACAGGATGACTGTAGGAGTCACATTCAGGCTGTTGCTGTATGCTTTGTGATGGAGTGGCTGAGTATGTCATTATTGTCAAGAACCCTGTTATGCAGTTAGATCTGAGCCATGTTTGCTTTTTGTGCAGAACAAGATCATTAGTGCAATCAATACATGCCTGGGTCTAAATTCAAGCATGGAGCACTACATTCATACACTATGCACTATGTACTTCGCTATGTAGTGTCTGGGTCTTTCAAAGGTAGTGTCATCTCAAATCAAATACTTAATTCACACTCCGTAGAAAGAACAAATCACTAGTATTGGTGGGTTAATGCCAATCGTGATCAGTAATGAAGTAAATGTCAGTGGTTACTGTACTTTTCCACGTATCTGTACTTTACTGAAGTGTTTGTATTCTGGGTCACTTTTTACTTTAACTCCACCACATTTCAAAATCAATTATCTCACTTCTCACTCCACTACATTATGCAAAGTCATTTCATTTGGCTTATGCATGCATAAAAACGTGACATTTCAAAATGAATTATGTTTGAAGGGAGCACACCAATCAGGGGACAGCGCACACTTTGTTTTGAGCTTGTTTTGACCTGCTGAACAGAGCTTGGCTCTACCTAATGGAAACTGTTCTCCTTCAGTGTTTTGTGCTTATAATCATTTGAATAGACATCAGTGTCAGACTAATTAATGACCTTCTATTAAAAGACTGGTGGACCAAGAGACACTAGAGTCTTTATACCTAAAACGAGTTGATTAAGGAAGAGTCTACTAACAGTAGGACTTTAAGGGTAATAGGACATTAGGGCCATAATAAATCATGATACTTCTACTTTGCATACTTAAGTACATTAAATACATTTGAAAGCAAATACTTTAGCACTTTTATTCAAGTGAGATTCTAAAGGGAGGAACTTCTACTTTTACTGGAGGAGTATTTTAATTTGGGTATCTCTACTTTAACTCAGGAAAATGGTTTGCGTACTTCGTCCACCACCAGGTGGGTTTACAATGACCCTGGAGCCCATGATGCTTCAGGATCCCCTCAAAACTTATCTTCTGTCAACACTGCAAAGAAAACCATTTACCTCCCTCCTATTTCTAATGCATCGTATCCATGGTATTCGTGTTCAAGTGGATCCTTCACAACCTGCAACACGATATATTTATTACTGATAACTCTAAATTCTTAAACAAACAGTGTATTATAAACACTCAAGCTAATGTTAGCATTGAGAGCATCAACCAGTTTTAAATATAATAATGGCAATTAAGTTCATTACTGTGTCATTAATTAACATCTGTGAAGGGTGTCCATTAATTTGTTTAGCACAGTGTCCCATACAATCCTGGATATGCCAATGGACACTGTCAACATCAGAAAATTGCTCCTATATTCTAAATCCTTAGCTGCATGTCACAAATATACTGCAAATAAATTATGCAAATAATGCAGTTTCTGCAAAAACGTTGCATTAAAGTGTGGGTTATTATACATAAAAGTTTTAAAGGGTTATTAGCCTAATTTCACATGTTGCATTTAATGGAGTAACTTCATTCATGTCAACACTTCATATCATGCAAAGAATGCACAGTTTGGGCGCAAAGGTCATACGTGAGGAGAATGGAGCTATTGGAACCCATCTCTGCCCCGGAAGAACACAGTAGTACAGGTAAGTAGGGCCACTCAAGGCCCCATGACGCAGGGAAAAAAAACGTTCTTGATGGGTCAGCTTTGACGGACAGGATTACAGATCTGTCTTCCTGTTGCCCTGCCGACAGCTAATCGCTTTGAAGACTAAAGAACGGAGCATGGGCTTTATGAGGTGTCACAGCCACCACAGTGGAGCAATGTGTGTGTGGGTATGGTGAGTCCTGCCTGTGTTTGCCCTCAAATGTGTTCAGAGACTTTTTTTTTGTTTCTACCAAAAACACTTCAGTCTGCCCACCCTGAAGGATTGGTTCTCCTTAATTTGATGATGGCATGGCATGCTAAGGAGCGTGGGAACCGTTGCCAGATCCAGTAAGAGCGTAATTAGCAAGTCTGCTAATCTCCATAAAGAGAATTAAAGCTCTATTTAAAGTAGACAGACTTAAGTGGATCATTTCAAACTAGCCAGGAGGAACATGTTTAAGTGTGACATGCACTCATTGACACAATTGGGCAACCAGAACTGAAAACAAAGACTAATGATATATGGGAAGCACTGTGAAAACAATGGGGATCAATTGGTGTCTTCATTTCTTTTGTATAAGGCTTTATACACTAAGTCCAAAATACATTTATACCCTCAGTGAACTATTAGAATAAGCTTTATTAGAAACTGCAGCTTCTCTGTATGGATGCTATTGGATTATCAGGTTCAGAGCAAATTTCACATCCCCACTGAAAGGCATCTTATTGATTTGTTAAACAATAGAGTAACAATGAAAAGAGACAAAGGTCTCAAGGACATTTTTATTTATGTGTTTGCTCATTTTAAAACACTGCAAATTCATTCTTTCTGGGGCATGACAATGATGATGTCTAAATAAGTGCAGCAACAGCATAATTATGTTATTAAAATAAAAAGGGGTAGATTTGAAGTCTGGAATAGAAGCATGTTGGCCTGAACATTAAAAAGAAAAAAGGTGGGAGGTGGGAACTCAACCAAGGGCAAAGCCTTTGTCATCCCATTGCTCTCCTTGCATAGTGAGCGTGTAAATGAGAATCCATTTTCAATGTGTTTTCTCAAAAAACACAAAGGTTCTCTTTCCGCCAACCCCCTCTTGCTTTCCCCCTCCACCCTTTTTGCTTTCCTCATCAGAAGAGGCTGGATTTGCCAGCAAACATGAGAGAAGTCACATCCACACTCCACATGAATAACCCACCAGCACTATGCAGATTCTCCAAAAGCATGACTCAGTTTGATACGGACATGTTAATTCCATAGCTAGTTACATTTAGTCCTATTTACAATCCCTTGCTGCTTCCGTTCCATGACCATTATAGTGACTGATTATATACCAGCACTTACAAACCAGCAAAACAAGTACACAGCATTAAAAAAAGTAAACAAAAAGAGGAACAAAAGACAAATTCTGACACTGAAATAAACACTCCATGTATTTCTATGTCAGTAATGGTGCCTCTAAGTTGATAGTGGTGACACAATGCTGTGGTTCCAGTATATTTGCCAAGCCCAAACTTAACTTACTGTGTTTTCTCTTCTACTTCTACTCCTGGTGACATACACAGCAAGAAATTAATAATACAGCATATATAATGTAAAACAACATTACTAATACAGTAATAAAAAAACAAAATATAAATAACCTATGTAAAGGCCATATTTTATATGCTATGTTGTATTTTTTACATGATAAATTCAAATAAACCATAATTGTGAAATATTAAAGTGAAATAACATTAAACATTAAAATTCAATAAAATAACATGAGATGGGTGACTGAGTGGTTAACAAGAAGACCCCCTCCCCCAACTCACTTATCGTTGGTTGCTTTTCATTTTGCTATTCTTTTGAGCCGTGAGAACTTATTCTGAGTTCCTCTAAGCAAACACTGAAATTTACACAGAGGTCAAATTAATATAGGAACCAAATGATGAAATTCATTGCAAAAGAGGTGAGTGCGGCTGTCAGTGGATTAGTAATGCTTTTAGGACAGGATGGCTGAAACAATATGCATATATACAGTGAGGAAAATAAGTATTTGAACTCCTGCAACTTTGCAAGTTCTCCCACTTAGAAATCATGGAGGGGTCTGAAATTTTCATCTTAGGTGCATGTCCACTGTGAGAGACATAATCTAAAAAAAAAATCCGGAAATCACAATGTATGATTTTTTAATAATTTATTTGTGTGCTACTGCTGCAAATAAGTATTTGAACACCTGCCAATCAGCAAAAATTCTGGCCCTCACAGACCTGTTAGTCCGCCTCTAAAAACTCCACCTCCACTCCACTATTATTCTAAATTAGAAGCACCTGTTTGAGGTCGTTAGCTGCATAAAGACACCTGTCCACCCCACACAATCAGTAAGACTCCAACTACTAACATGGCTAAGACCAAAGAGCTGTCCAAAGACACCAGAGACAAAATTGTTGACCTCCACAAGGTTGGAAAGAGCTACGGGGCAATTGCCAAGCAGCTTGGAGAAAAAAGATCAACTGTTGGAGCAATTATTAGAAAATGAAAGAAGCTAAACATGATGATCCTAAACAATGATCCTAAGAAAGGTGAGGAATCAGCCCAGAACTACACGGGAGGAGCTGGTCAATGACCTGAAGAGAGCTGGCACTACTGTTTCCAAGGTTACTGTGGGTAATACACTAAGACGTCATAGTTTAAAGTAATGCATGGCACGGAAGGTTCCCCTGCTTAAATCAGCACACGTCCAGGCCCGTCTTAAGTTTGCCCATGACCATTTGGATGATCTAGAGGAGTCATGGGAGAAAGGTCTGTGGTCAGATGAGACCTAAATAGAACTTTTTGGTCTTAATTCCACTCGCCGTGTTTGGAGGACGAAGAATACAAAGAATACAAAAACACCATCCCTACTGTGAGGCATGGGCGTGGAAGCATCATGCTGTGGGGGTGTTTTTCTGCACATGGGACAGGACGACTGCACTGTATTAAGTAGAGGATGACCGGGTCCATGTAGTGCGAGATTTTGGGGAACAACCTCCTTCCCTCAGTTAGAGCATTGAAGATGGGTCGTGGCTGGGTCTTCCAACATGACAATGACCCAAAGCACACAGCCAGGATAACCAAGGAGTGGCTCCGTAAGAAGCATATCATGGTTCTGGAGTGGCCTAGCCAGTCTCCAGACCTAAACCCTATAGAAAATCTTTGGAGGGAGCTCAAACTCTTGGCTGATCTGGAGTTTTTTTTTAGATTCTGTCTCTCACAGTGGACATGCACCTAAGATGAAAATTTCAGACCCCTCCATGATTTCTAAGTGGGAGAACTTGCAAAGTCTCAGGGTGTTCAAATACTTATTTTCATCACTGTATATATATGTGTGTGTGTGTTTGTGTGTGTGTGTGTGCGTTGTGTGTGTGTTTGTGTGTGTGTGTTTGTGTGTGTGTGTGTGTGTGTGTGTGTGTGTGTGTGTGTGTGTGTTTGTGTGTGTGTTTGTGTGTGTGTGTGTGTTTGTGTGTGTGCATTTGTGTGTGTGTGTGTGTTTGTGTGTGTGCGTTTGTGTGTGTGTGTGTGTGTTTGTGTGTGTGTGAGTGTGTGTGTGTGTTTTGTGTGTGTGTGTGTGTGTGTTTGTGTGTGTGTGTGTTTTGTGTTTGTGTGTGTGTGTGTGTGTGTTTGCGTGTGTTTGTGTGTGTGTGTGTGTGTGTGTGTGTGTGTGTTGTGTTTGTGTGTGTGTGTGTGTGTGTGTGTGTGTGTGTGTGTGTGTGTGTGTGTGTGTGTGTGTGTGTTTGTGTGTGAGTTTATACAGACAATATCATAAAATGCTAATCTAGTGCTCGCAGACAACTCACATTTGGAAAGATTGATGTGGAATGAAAATTGAATAACATGGTAGAATCTAGAAAGAGCATTGTGCCTTGATTAATGTTCATCTTCAGATTTGCGGATAACACTGGTGGTAGATATTTAATTGAATTTAATCTCTGCAAGTTGTATGTAAATCAAAGCTTCATGTTGTGCCCCCTAAAAAAGTGACACAGTGACACACAACCTCTCATGATTTATCACCTAATACACCATGAAAATGTCAGGTTTTGTATGAGATGCCTCGTTGTTTTACAATAATTTCCCATAACTGAATACTGGTTATTGCATTTATATAATAGATTATAATATATTTCACTCTAGAGGTTTGATTTTACGCTGAAACAATTCTGTGCTGTGGCGTGCTCGGCTACATGTTAAGTCTTCAGGATGACTGCACATTGTGCTATAAATAACTATTAGAGCTCATAATGCCATGCCTGACAGTAGTCACATCCACACTTCTCAGTAGACTGCTGATCTAAGACTAGGGTATGGATGTAGTTCTCATACCAAGGTCCATTCAGCTTACCTATAGTATGATGTACTATACGGTATGGTATATGGTATAATTATCGCTGTTGACTTTGTTTTTTTTTTGTGTGTGTGTGTGTAATCTATGCACTGGGGTAGATTGTTATCTCATAGCATTGTTTAATTTCACAGAGCGTATCCAGGAAGTGACTTCCATTACTGTACCAATCACAAAAAGGTTCTACTGCAGCAACATTGTCTACCTTCTTCACAGAAGGATCTGAAAGGTGTTAGCCTCAATAGCACTCATCACTCAGGCCTCCTAATCTGACTAGACAGACTGATAATGGCAGGTCAAGTGCATTCCTTAGACAGTAGTAGCTTAACCTGATAAAGAATCATTGTGTCAAATCAGTCTGCATTTAAAATAGGTTAACGATAAGAGCAATTTGTTTCAGTATTTCTGTTTATGATTAAGTGCATTAATTTTTACTCAAATGAATTGAATATTAAATTTTCCTTTTTAAAGACCATTTATTTCAACTTTGACACTAACAAGTCAGTAGCGAGAAGCAGTTCCACCTTTATTAGGATCATAACCACAGCAGCAACCTGTAAGTAGCAGCCCTGCTGTGTGACTTTAATCTGTGTTTTAATAGATACATACTTTATTGATCCCAGAGGGGAATTCAGAATAATAGTTATATAGAATAATAGAATAATAATAGAATAATAGTTGAAGCAGAACATCCTAAACTGACGTTTAAACTATGACTGGACATTTTCCACACCAACTATAATCACACACCTTCTATGTACAGAGCAGATAACAGAACTTTAGCACTTAAGCTAAGCAATCTTAAATAGGCTTATTTAGCTGGTTTATAACCCTGTATGACATAATGTTATAAATATGTGTGGAAAAACATGGATAAAATCCACAGGTATGGGAAAACACTGCATAGCTAAAAACCGCACTGTCATCTTGAATTAGTGTCTTTAATCTGGTACTGGAGCTACATAACTAATGTAGCATTAATAGCGTATCATCAAATTACATCACACATGAGCTGCCAACCATGTTAACCTGTCAAAGAAAACATTCAGGCAAATTGTCTGCTGCTGTTTCCAGCTATCTCAGGTAAATTTATCCATATTTATATATGTCATAGGTAAGTAATCTGAAATAGACTCGTTTAGGAAGTTTCTAATATTGCTAGAATGACACTCTGAAGCCTAAATCTTTATTTTATAGATAACAACATGGTTTAAGGGTAATGCATGATGCTGATTGATGATATGCTTTCATAGAAGCATATTTTCACAGAAGCAGTGCAGTAATTGATGATATGCTTTCATCTTTCATGCTTTCATGTTTTTCCCACTTGTAACTTCATCCTGTTCATTCATCCTAGACCAATGTTTGACATGCTAAACATAAATCTTTCTCAAAGTGTACAGTGGGGAAGCAGCAGCTCTCTTTTTATCTTTTGTGATTGAATGATGAAGTGACATAATAATGAAAATATATGGTTTCATACATGTCTATTGGCAGAGGACATTTGGCAGTGGAAGACACTTATTTGCTAACACTTGCATGATTCAAAAAGAAGGCAACATTTAAACCATGCAGAGGTGAGCTCTAAGATTATTTGCTAAACTAGCTAGCTTGCTAGTAAGATTGACCAAACTAACGTTCCAACAAAAATGACATAGAGATGGCCACCAGCGGCAAGCAGAAGGAGGTGGTATGATGTAATGCAGCAAGAAAAAGTGCAAGTGGACTATGACACCTTACTATTGCAATCCTTAGTTGTGGTTTCAGGTGGAGTTCAGCTAATGATGAAATTCCGTTTCTTGTGGTTCAGCATAATTTCACAATACACTTCTCAATCAGCCATAGGATTGCTCCATTTGTGGTTATGATTACAGGTATAAGTACTAAAAGTTCAGCCTTTCTTGGATGGCTCTAAACAGGTGAGAAGCAATCCCACACTGGAAAAAGTGAAGCTTTGAATTTACATGATTCAAATGTGCTAGCCTTTTGCATGTGGATAAAACAGACTATACCAACACAAGTCATACCAAAACACTTCGTGACAGTAATTGTGTGGAACTGGTGGGGTGTAACCTTTATTCTAAATATGATTGCCTAATTTACTTTAGCCCTGTGTAACCAGTTGATATATTGGAACCAAAATAATTCTTCCATGTTTTTCAGGGTACAGTTGTTGCACGAGTTCTGTCTTGTACCATCCTGCTCCGGCTCCACTGCAACCCAGCATCCAAATCCATGCTAGCTGTGAATCTTCACATACACCTGTGCCATAAATGTAGTGATCATTTCATGTTGATCTAAAATGGTTCTGCTTACAAGCATACCAACATCCACAACACAACATTGCTGTTTTTGCTGATAACCAGTAGCTAATGCTGGTCTATGATGTGTTCTTCTGGTGGAGTATATATTCTCTTATTTGCCATTTCCTCTGACTTATCTGCTATGTGCAGTTCTGTGGGTTTCCTGTTCCTGTGTATTCTCTACTTCTTAGCAATGTTTCTGACCTTGTTACCCTCGATACGGCCGTGAGTAGAGTTATTAACAAGGCATTTATTCCAGTCTATAAAACTAGCACTTATGTATTATGGTGATACTATTGAGTAAAATGCTGTAGTGCAATATTTTTGCCCATCAGTGTTGTCCAACATGCATTATATGCATTACACTGCTGATCACTGATCCAGAATAGATTAATAAATAATGTAATCTGGGCTGCCAGCTAGCACTAATGACTTCTTTATCACCTTCAACATCAATTCATTCCTACACTTCTACAGTGACACTTGTCTTCTACTTTCTCACATCAAGACTGGACTGAATCATCAAAGGAACCAATAGGCGGATGTTTCCCAGATTGGGACAGCAGTAACCGCTGTCTGACAGCATGTTTGTTTTAAAGAATTGAATATACGTATTAATTGCATCAGTTGCACTTTTTTAATATTCAGAAAAACGAAATTGCTTAATTTGGGGTAATCTAACTCTCATCTATATAGACAGGAGTCTTCTTCAAAACACAAACAGGCATCATCAGAGATACATCCATAAACAAAAACAAAAAGACAAAGTGAGCAAACAAAGGGGTGTATATGGGTGTCTTATTCAGTCCAGGTTCAGCTGCAGGTGTGAGTAATGGAAGAATGGGTGGAGCCAGGGCGGAGATGGAAAATAATTTTTTTTAAAAAAGCACATGACCTAGACCTGTGCACATTCCTGCAGGCCTGGGAGGGGGTAGTTACAGACAGACTCAAATATGTCAATGTATTTTCTGTGCCTTCGGCTTACTACTTCAGCAGTTACCTATGACACTTTATGTGTAGGGAATGTAGATTTGTAACTGATGGTCTTACATGTAGTACTTCCATGCAGTGACCAAAAAAAGTGTAAATGATATTTGTGATACACCTAAAACACATTACATTCATTGTGTTGGGAATACTACAGTCTGGTTGGAATTCTTCTCTAGGTTTGCTCCACTTATATGTACCATCTGTTTGTTGATGTGCTAAAAGTTTTTTTCTCAAAACCAAAACAAGACAAAAGCTGTTACATTTACCAGCAGTTCTTATCCAGAGCATGAACATCCAGAACATGTCCAACTGGGTAATCCAAGCCCCGTCTGCGCAATAAATAGGGAGTAGTTACCCACTGCACTATTCCAACTGAATAAACTTACTGCACTGTTCTGCATTCAAGACCTGTGTTTGCCATGAAAGCTAACCTGGAATTCAAACCAAGAACCTTCTGGTTTGCAGATTTAGTGGATAAATCCAGGACCTTTGGAAACTCCAAATACCATTGTGCAAGTATGGATTGTGCCTTCAACATTTGGTGTATGAGTATGAAGACTTATTGAGTAAGGGTGAAAACTTTGAGAACTTGGGCTTGAGTTCTGCATGGCTTCTGCTTGTAGCTGGAAGGCTGAATATAATTGTGGATATAAGACTGTGAGCAGGAAAGAAATAGGGTGGTGGTGGGGATTGCAGAAAAAAGATAATGATCTACATTTATAAACTGTGTTATACTGCAAGAAAGAGAAAGAGGTTTCTCCCCTTCAACTTCAGTTATTACATAAATTCATTCATTCGTTACATTCTCTGAAGTAGCCCAAGGAACTCCTTTACACATTACAGTCAATGCTAAAGTGTCTAAATACTTTTCTTGCCACTGTATAGCGTATATAGACTTTGCTATCTTGATTGGCTTTACCAATATGCAAAAAAGCTCTCACAGAAACTTATGCAAATACTTCTAAATCATCTCCTTAGAAGTCCCAGTTATTTCCCCTCCTTTTTCCTTGTTTACCTTCCAGTTATTAAACTGTCACATGCTTTGAATGACGTATGCACTATTGCTCGCTTGTTGCATGCATATCTACCAACAGGAAGAATGACATGTGACCAGGAATGATAGAGCAGTTTCTGTTATATTTTGTCCCAGTAGGTGAGAAGGTGATAGAAAGAGGGAAAAGTGAGATCTCATGAGGAGTTGGAAGGATGCAGTGAGTGTGGGTGAAACTTGGAATTAATGATGGTCAATGTTTGGCTAAATAAAAACAGCTGTGGGCCAGAGCAAACAGAGGGCTCAGTGGGATGGGAAATTACTGTCTCCATCTGAACCATTTATGGAAGAAGACAAGACAAGGAAATGAGCCTGGGCTGTAGAAACAAATAATAAAGCCACAAGTCATATTTCCATAAAGGCATTTTTAATTATTATTGGTCCAGCAAATACAAAATGAAATGGTTTGTTTTTCATTTTACTTAAAGGAAAAGGAACCACCACATTTGATGATACTGGCCATCACCTCGGCGAGGAAGGTGGCATGTACTCAAAATTTCAATGTCCTACATTAAAAATAAATAAATAGTTTAACGGAAAATATACAGCATTACAAAATACAGAATTCAAGTATAATAAGCAAAAATAATTAGTTACTACAGTTAAGTGCGATATACACTGCATCTACATTGTGTTAAGAAAAATATTTTACATCATGATCACTTTAGCCAGACCTGGCTTCTTAAAAAAGTGCATTTACATGTTTACTAACTTGGTTTAAATATATACTGTAAAATCCTCACTGTACTAGTGTTAACAGTAAAGCTTGTTTCTGTATTACATTTCTCTTGCTCATTACCTAAGAAATAAACAGGTACAAATTCAAACTGTAAACATTTGGTTAACGTAAAGTGTATACAGAAATAAAAATATCAAATATTGAAATCTTGACTGGTTTGCCATGGGTATAGGTTCCTAGGTCTCGTTTCTAAGACATTTTGAAGGGTAAAACAAATGAAAGGATGCCGTGCGTAGTAAAATCTTAGATGAAAATAAAGCATCATTGGCTTGGAAAAAAGCCGAAGCACTAGGCACTCTAGGAATTTCCTTCAGACATCGAGGTAAAAACCAAACATCTCTCAGACAGCATCACATTAAACAAATGACAAGTACCACACAAATATAAATACCCTCAAATACAAACACATCCGCACAATATTCCCAGGAAAACCACATCAATCACAATATCCTCAACATGCCTTCATTAACAGACGTACAAACTGTATAATCTCTCAGTGCATGAGACGAATCTCAAACAGACATTAACAGCAAATATGAAAAAAAGACTTTTCCAAAATAGCCAGCAGCAGTGTTGGGGCATTCATTACAACAAGTACAGATAGAACAATGAAACAACATCAGATAAAATAGAATAATTACTTGTATCAAGAATTGCTTTTTAGTATTCATATCAGCATGTGGCCCAGTTTAAAGGCACATGAAGTGCGCCTTGTAGACACAAGCCATCCTTGGACTTTCTTTGGTATGTCTCAATACATACAGGTTTGGAGTTCACCTGGTCAAGCCAGGTGGCACACGCTCTGTGTGCAATGAGAGGCATACTGCAATCAACGGAAGTCATGACAAAATGTGAAATCGCATTGATGTGAATTGTGGCTTTTGCTGGATTCATTCATTCATTCATTCCTGCCACAGTGCTTCATTTCTCTCCCTTCACTACTCAAACAACAAGGAACTCGTACAGCAGCCCGCATCTTGAAGACCCATGCATTCATTTAAGCACTTTAAATGGGGCACATGAAAAGGCCCAGGCAGCCACTCAGTGCTTATATTCTGTCCTTTCAGGGAAACAGAAAAAGCTGAAGAGTCTGAAATTCTTCAGAAGGAGAACTTTTACAGAAACTGCTTGGCAGCGACGCTCCCTATACGAAGCAGCGGGTGTAGATAAGCATCTCACTGGCAAAGCTGTGGGATGTCATGGCTCTCTGTGGCGCATCGCCTCAGGTTCTGTATAAAGAAAACATAGATTTGACTTTGATTAGTAGTCTGATTAATGGTCAACTGCATAAGCAAATTTGGCCACATAGTGACCTCACAAGCCATCATATGAGAGAGGTAAAATGCATTGCACATGCTACACCTGAATGCTATTAATGTCCTCAAACACCAAGGGTTTTTCTACAGCACAAAGTAATGAAACACTGTGAAATGCAGCTTCCACAGGCCAGTGTTCTAGTAATGAAAGGTCCCTGCTTTATGGTTTTTGGTGCTCAAGACTGGCACCAAAAGGATCTTGGAGCTGAAGCCAACACCTTAGTAAATTCTTTGATGTTCCAGGTCATAGTTAAGGATTCTTCTTTGCTAATTTTAGAATTATTTAAAAAAAGAAAGAAAAAAAAAAAAAAATGAAACCTTGTTTGGTTATAATTATGCTGACCTATGTCAAGAGTTTAGGTTTTTGGACTGGATTAGCCAGGCTAATAGGTTCTATAACCTGGGAGCAGAAAAAAAAAAAAAAAAAAGGACAGTGCTCATGCAAGCAAGACTGCATATTTGCTAAACAAATTGACCACTGAATGATCATGACACTTGGAGCCTTTCTCTACAGCTGTAAACTAATCCTCAGGGCTGTAACGCAAGCCACGATAAAAAGATCTATATACTCTAAATCCTAAATAAGTCTAATTCCTTCCCTTGCATAACATTCCACGTAGGTTACAAACTGTCTAATTGCTCGTCTTCCTCTGCACCCCTCCTCCTCACTCTAGCCTAAAATGTAATCTCCTTGTGCGAGGTCATGTGAGGTAAGCGATAATGAAAACCCTGTGTGTAACCAAAAACCACACCAGCTGAATGCTCTGTTGAGCGAGAGGGAAAGATCAGATCTCCGATGGCCTACTCTGCTGAAATGCCAGCAAATGCCACCACTGAACTGTCTCCGGTGTCATCGTAAACCTACCCAGTGAAAGTTTGGTTTAGGACACGGAGATCAATGCAACATAATGTTACAAAAATTTAGCTGGGATAAACATATATTATAGATATCTTTGTTATTTAAAGTTATTATACAATTATTAATGTTTTAATGTGTCAATTTATTGGTGGTATGCTAGTAATCAAAGTTACAGATGTAAATTAAAATATTTTTTTAAAAGATAACAAAAAGAAGCATTTTCTTTTCTAAGCCTAATTTGCAGCTAAAAGTGATACGTAATACATGACTACACTACGCCAGTTGCAATACTTGGGGTATTACAGGTCTATACTATACTACAGAAGCATAATATAGTATTGTGGCTCATGTTAAGATATCATGTTCTGGCATCCCTACAGGACCTAATCTGAGGCTTCAATATTACCTCTGAAAGAGCAGCACTGACATGACTTTCAGGTAGTGGAACACAGTGCGTCTTTAGGCATGCAAGACGAGACACAGACACAAAACAGACGAGATAGATGTTAGAAGACAAAATAAACAGGATTAGGAGAAAAGGCAGAGATAAGACATTACCATGCCTATGAGCAAACAGACAGCTGCCAAGGCCTACACACAGGCTTATGTAATGTATTATCTGCCAGTGATGATGCGGGGAGGTAAAAATGCCAAGTGATGCAATAGTGTGTGGGAAGGTGATGTTATTCGAGTGCAACCACAATTCCTCAATGACACGGCACTTTTATCTCCCTGGAGTATTAAGGAGTTTGATGTAAAATCAAAGAGCTACGCAATTTTCTTCTTATAGTAAATGTAGTCATTCAGCCAAAGCATGTTTGCTGTTTAAAGTCTGCTTCTTTAGTTTTGTGCTGGAGCTATGGGGCTCATCTAGCTTTCAAGTAATGGAAACCACCAATTAGTATCATGCAAACCACATGCCTAACCTATCACACACTTGCCTAAAACTGCTTTGATGGGGTTAAGTATTCTGAAAGAGACCTGCTTATGTAGTTTCTGACACAGTGTAACATCCCATTATATTTAAAAATGGACAAAAACATGTTGCACTGCTAAAAAAAATTTTTAAAAATAAGCAGACATATGGAAGCCTGCATTTTGTTGATATTTTTGTATTTTTTTTATGAGTACAAAACTGAAGAAGCAGTTTTCAGGCATACTAGAGCTGGGGCCTGTCTCACAAAACAGGAGCTGCTTAGCCAATTACCTAAGCTTAGGGCAATGTAACCCAGGATTTACTGTCTCATGATGATGAATCACTTCCAACCAGGCTGCATCACCAAGGCAGCTTATGCTGCATACCTAAACTGCTCCAGGGCAGGTCAAGTTCAGGATATCCCCAAAACACTTCTTTGCCCAGCTTCTGACCAATCAGACCCAACCCTCTGACCCCTCCAGTCACATGAATAATATAAGCCATTAAGCACCAACTTACAAATGTTCCACTTTCTACATATATATTACTGTATATACAAACACAGTATGATTCCTTATTCTTTAAATAATAAGCCACTCGGGGACCAAATCATATGGCTAACCTCCATTAGTTTTGTGAATCTGAAACTTGATCAGGAACCCTTTTCTAAACAGAACATGCTTCATGAGACAAGCTCGTGGTACAAAGAAATACAGAAGCAGCAGACCAAAGACATCGATACTTACAGACAAACTTGGCCAAGCCAGTGCTATAGCAAAAAAGAGCATGAGAGAAAACGGGGAAGTGAAGAGGGAACAGAGAAGAAAGTGTGACTGAGTGATGAGAAGTGTGGAGTAGCCGCTGAGTTAGAGCAGTGGAGGAATCATGCAGCAGTAAACACACACAAATATGTACACAGAGTCTTTATTACCTGTGTGGTCAAAGCGAGCGCGCCGTTTGTGGTGGCACAGAAGGTCAGTGGTGCTGGAGTCAGCTCGGCGATGGTGGAGTCATCTAGGGAATCAATACGGGGCTTCTTAGTGGGCTCGTGACTTGTCAGAGGAGTCACACTGTTCCTCCTGATCAAAGTGCCTGGGCCCCTCTTGACCTCCTAGAGAGAGAGAAGGGAGAGAAGAGAATTACACTAAACCATATTTCAAGTGTTTTGGCAAAAGATATTAAAGGACAAAGAGCATTCTATTATCATCTAGTAATAGTATTTGTCAACTTTTCTACTCCTCTCTTAAAATATGAGGCATCCTGGACGCTCAATTTATTATGATGTTATACAGTGTTCCTGTTATACAGCATTTTTGGCATCTACAACTTTGACAGCTTCCTAGAAATTATTTGAAAGCTATGCAGTTGTTCTGACCTCAGGTCTGTCCCTGTGCGTGTTCACTGCCTCAACGTTGAGTGAAATAGACTCCACCTTGCACCCTGAAAGGTAAAACATTTTATTGTTAGCTGCTCTATGCTTTGTATGCTTTGTACTTAGACACTACTGCAGGTAAACAATGCATGGCAAGCCTCTCACCATAGGCCACTGGGGTTAGCTTTAGCACGGTGTGGAGTGGACACTTGAGGTAGGGCATCTCATCTACAACCAGAATACCAGGGGTTAGTCAGATTGCATGACCATTCAACAGAAGTTATGAGACGTGAAGTTTATGTAGGTCTTACCAGCACTCTTGTCTAGAAAGTAAGCAAGGAGGCAGCGCATGACTGCTTGGTGACAGACAACCAGAACATTCTCCTGTCTCTCTAGCTCCATGATTACAGGCTCCACCCGCTGCACTAGGTCCTGGTATGACTGGAAGGGGAAAGGGAAGAGAGAGAGAGAGAGAGAGAGAGAAAAAAAGGGATGCATCAGTGCGTTTCAGCATTTTCTCTCAAACACAGACACTTTTTCTGAAGGTCTGAGACCTACCTCTCCAGTGGGGTAGCGGTAGTAGTACTTGTCCTGATCTCTTAGGGTGAACTCTTCAGGATAGCGCTCCCTCATTTCTTCATACGTCATCTCCTCACACACACCCTGTGGGCGACACACACATGCTGCTTATTAGAGAGGTAAGTTACAATCGTACACAGAAAATCTGATTAAGGAAAAGGGACTTCTTAACATACCGCATCAATCTCGTTCAGGGCCTTCCACTGCTCATAGGGCACGTTGAGTGCCTCAGCCGTCTGTATGCTTCGCCTAAGCTGGCTCGTCCACACCTTCAGGTCTTTAAGTTTCTGCTCCTCCACAAATTTGGCCAGAGCGCTGGCAAACTGCAGAAAGAGACCAAGTGAGTCAACCAATACAATATGTACAACAACAAACACAGATACTAAAAGCTTTAGTGACATTGCTTATAACTTCAGTGCTAATAGGTGGGGCTAAACTACTGTAGGCCCAAAAGTCAAATGCAGGCAAATGCCTTGGTTTTTGTGATATCACAAAAACAACACATTCAAAACAGGCTATTTTTAGTTCCATATCCCCATCATGGAAAATGATAGCTGAGCAATAACCATACCTTTCTGCCTCGAGTGGAGAGGCCAGAGTCCCCACCTAGACGGCCCTGCAGGTTGTGCTGGCTCTCACCATGGCGACACAGGTAAATGGAGCGTGGCTGGACATGAATGTTCATCAGGTAGTAGACGATGCGACTCTGGATGTGGTCCTGAATGCGGTTCACCAGGAACCTGCGGCCTACATCTATCACCTTGATGAAGGACATGTTCCTGAGAGGACAGAGAGAATAGCTGTGACCCTCTAAATACGTACCATAACAACATTCCTTATTAATTCAGTACGAATGGGCAGAGCTAAACTGCTGCAGGCCACTATGCTGCAGTGTTCCTGGCTGTGATCCAGGCACATATACGGGTGAAGGGCAGATTTTACAACTTACTTGTCATAATTGTCCGGGTCAAGAGGCTGGTAGTTCACTCTGTAACACTCAATTCTCTTCTGAAAGTCTTCCATGGCATCAGTTTTGTTGCAGTCTTGGTAGTCAGGACATGACACCTTCACTTCCTGTACAGGATGGTAATAGATAAAATGCATACTAATATTAAAGGGTAGTAAAAATAAACATAAAGCATTTTATCCAGTTCAGTTCAATCAGTCATGACACCTATTGTAACTACTACAGCAAATTTGGTAACTACTATAAAACAAAAGTTACATTATGAAGCTATGAGAGGGAGAGACTTCAACACAAATCCCAATATAGAACCTTAGGGTCTTTTTCCACCACTCAGACTAGGGCTAAGCCTAGACTAAGCAGACTGTTTATTCACCATTGGCCCTTAAATTTAATTCAATTCTAGGCTTAAACCATGTCCAGGAAACTGGCCTTCCAAGTTTGAGAGCTTAAAATGGTTATAAGTTTTATTCCAGGAAAATTATGGATATGAACTGATTGACTCCGAAACGTATTCAAAACAACTTCAGGCGTGATTACATACACTGCCCAATGTTCCTACCCAATGTGAACATACCATAGGAAAAGCACTGACGTAAAATGGTTGAAGCATGCATATAAATCGACTGATACTGAAATACATTCAACAGAATTTTAAGTTATAACTTCTGTCCACTGTAAACATGCCATGGTAAAAGCAAGGATGTGACCTGATTTACTGTTGAATGGATTTAGAAAACAGACATTAAATTATAACAACAAACCCAACTATACATACTACATCTGCCTACTATAAACCCACCAAGGTAAAAGCTTGGACTTATGCTGCACTATTTAGTCTGGAAATGGATTTTAAAGAACAGACTATATGCTGTATCTACGCACTCACACGCACAGTGACTGTAAACATACCATGATGTTGGTAGCGATCACGCTTGGGTCCTCGCATATGGACTCAATAAAGAAGATCTGCAAGAGGACGGATTTAGAGTAAATGGTGTTACATCACAGCAACTGTACGCATCATCGGCGTAATTGAAATGGCAGGATAAAACGTGCCAACCTTGAAGCCGTTCTCAGAGCCGAACTCCAGGATCATGTCTCTTCTGTCTCTGGTTGTGTTTGTGGCATCAAAGACCTACAGACAAACACAGTGAGAAACTGTACCTTGTCCAGATGTGTGTGAATATGCAAAGTCTGGAGGTATTGCACCGAATTTCCTGGATTAAATGTGCATGTTGATTCCACATCAATAAAACATATTACATACACACAATTTCTATCATACAATAAGCATGCTGAGAGATAAATGTGGTGTAATACACTTCATTCATGCAGAAATTATGTACATATTTTAAACCAAGTCGTTAAAGCACATTAATAGTTTTGTAATGTGAGAAAATACTTACTGCAACTTGCCCACCCAGCTCAGTGAGGTAAATCTTGACATCTCGGAGAGCAGCTAAGGCACATTGTCTACAGGAATGGACAGAATTAATTAGTGAACTAACAGTAAATGACTGAAGCTATTATTTAATTATATAGTTTTAAGCTGATCACAGGTATGAAGGCTTGGCTTACTCTCTTATTCTGACTGCTTCCTTGTTGTCTGATTTGAAGAAATCATACGAGCTGTAGTGTTTAACCGCCTCCCTGCGATACTCGCCAACATTGAAGACTGGAAAAACAAGAGCAGTTATTATTCATTATCTACTATAAATTATTCAGGAGCTACCTTGAACTTAACATATATAACCATGGTGAATTTTTCAGTAGCCTACTAATATATTTTATTTATTAATTTCACCTTTGGTGGGCATGCCAACCCAGTTGAGGTAGCGTGTGAGTTTTCTTGAGATGTAGGTTTTGCCTCTTGCAGGCAGACCAACCATCACTATGACTGTAGGAGGGTTGGCCAAGTGTGGCCCGCCACCAGCTGCAAGAAAACAGAAGAGTGCACATCAGTATTGGAACTATAAGCAATTAACAATTACAAATATAAAAAAAAAAAAAAAATTACAAGACAATTTAATACCCAATAAGACTCTTAATGAAAATTAATTAAGCCTGGAGTTTCATACCATAAATCAGAGATTAGAATGCTTATGCATGCAAATTAAAAAATAATCTTTTTTTTTTTATGCTGAATTTACAGAACTGTTTTAGTGAGGGTGCCTTATATTTAGTTGCCTGTTGACACAAATAATAATTAAATGCTAGCACAGTTTACACTGTTCTGCTTATGATTTGTATAATGTGCGTACGTGTGCAGTTATAAACTCAATAACCTTTTCCCTCCAGCATGCTAATCCCCTTTTCCCTGCACAAGCCCCCTGTCATATGCAATTAGGTCACTGTCAGTGCGTGTATGTGTCTCTATATGCGTGTGGGTGACCAGCAGCGCGGGCACTGCTGGCATGAAGAGAGAGAAGCTTTCTTCCTTTATTTTCCCCCGCTTTCCCTTTTCCTCGCTCCAATGCCCATCCACGTGCCCTAATATCACGTGCCCCAGACAGGCCGTCTGAATCTCTGTCAACCAGAGTCTACTGCCCAGTTAGCCCTGCCTCAACCAGGTCATGCAAAAATGATCACATTCCTACAGCAGATGAAACATGCAACTACTACAATTTTAAAATGCTATCCATTAAAAAGAGCCCACAGTCCGCGTTTCTAAATAACAAAACTGCCATAATACATTTTTCCCCATGACCATTTTTCAACCTTTCTTGGTCCCTTAGAATTAAAAAGTCTGTCTTGTTGCTGTGCCTCCCAATATGCAAATATAAATGTTCTGATTGGTTTAGCTCTATTGTGCTTCATTCAAATAACATCCTGGATTAAAATATGCAGGAACAACACTGCTCATCACATCAACGTGAGTGGGCGGAGCTATAAAAAATGAACTAATGTGATGAGGATAAATACACTGTCCTATATTAAAATGTGTTCATGGTTGGGACATCATGACCATGATAAATTCAAAAACAGGCTATTTTTCATATTTTTGCTCCACCTGTTTATTGCAAATTCAGTTAACATACGAGTCAAAGTGATGAATTGCTTTTTGATTTAAGGATCAGGTAAATCATTTACTGATCATTTACTGTCTGCTCTAACTTGTTGACCCCACATGAAGCTTAAAACTTCTCTCTCGCTCACACTCACACAGCTGCGCGTGTCTTCATTCAGCACTCTCAGACACGACACATATGAATGGAAAGACTGAGCTGAAACAGGCAGTGTAATCCACTTTCCTGACAAGAACATCCTCAGTGGAGCCTTGCAACCTCATACTCCCCTTGGTCAGCAGAAGCTGCTGCTGATCTCATTAACCTGCGCGCCTCAGACTGACCATGCACATTGACCTGTCTCACATACACAGGCTGTGCAGACTAAAGAGTCTTGTACATGGCTATTACTGCATTCAGCATTAATAACTCATAAACCCTGCTGAAAAACAACGAGTACGGGACCTTAAGATCCCATTAGGAAACCATCAAATGGATCAGTCCCAAAACACCCGTGACACTTTCAGACTCCTGCTCCTTTTCCTGGAAGGGAAAGGAGTTTACTACAGTGAGCAAGCCTGACTGAAACATCCATCACTTATTTAAATTGATTTATTTACACATATATATATTTATTACTACAGCATCACGAGCTGGTTGCTATGGGAACCACGTCACAGCTTATTTTAGCCAGCGTTATTAGGCTAATGCCTGACTAATCACGCTGTGATCTAATGTCTAAACCTAAGCTAAATAAACTAAAACACTTCTACACTGCTGCAGCAGAGAGCCGGTAAATCCGAGAGGGCGTCATGACTCAGGACGGCTGCGTCACGTACCGGCTCCCCCACAGCAGCAGCACATACCAGAGAAAGAAGAGGAGAGCAGCAGCAGCAGTAGCACTATGTAATCTCTACAGCACCAACACCACATCACCGTCCACAGGTCTCATTAACACACACACACACACACACAATAACCGAGCTACATTCATACGACAAGATAAACAACACCCCAGATCTTCTTCAGATCGGTCTCAATCGAGATGAACACTTAAACCCCGGATGACCATCTACCTGCAGGTGTCTGTCATTAAGAACAGACAAGTGTTAGTCATTTGGGTTTTCAGTATCAGGGGGCTCTTTTAAAATGGCCATAGAGTTAAACTTAGCTAGGATGTGGGCTCATGCAGGGTCAACATACTGACCACACCTTTCTGTCTGGTATGGACAGATATGGACAAGCCTCTCTGGCAGGCATCACGCGAGGTGTTACTTACATTTCCTGGGTGGTGCGGGTTTGTCATCTTTTGAAGAGATCCAGATCTTTTGGATTTTGTTCTGGGTGAGTTCCCTCGTCATTCCTCGCGTTGATAGCGGTGAAACTGCAGCAGACGAAAACAAGCAGGTGCAGCGTTTGATCACGAAACGGGATCTAAATGTAAATTGATCTAGGGTCGATCCGGCCACCAGAAATCAGTCTTGTCTTTCTCCTAAGCTTAGTATGTCAGCTCTGCTCTTCTCGCGGTCTGATCGTGCCGGTATCCCGCATGCTCGTTTTTAAACCCGGCGAGCAACGTGACTGCCGGTGACGTCAGTTGAGGAGGCGTCTGTGAACGCAGCGCCATCTGCCGACCAAAAATCTTCATGACCGCCAGTAAAAAAAAAAAATCACCAAAACTACCAAACCACCGCCTCCTGCTTTCTCCGTGTTTGCAGCCATGCATACTAACTGATGTGCACTTACGTGCATGTGTGCTGTTGTACCTGCTGCATGTATTAAAGCTGCATCGTCTTTGGTATTATCATTAGTTTGGCGCTAATGCACGGCTTCCAGCCCTCTAAATCCTCCACAATCCATTAGACGTCCGCCAGCTCACCAAACGGGCATCCGAGCTGCCTACGTGCTGATGGTCACTGCATCAGTGGGAAACCACAAAGAAAAAAAAACCCTTCCTCAGCACATTCAGCATCAGTATGGTGGGCATCCCTTTATTACTGAGCAGCTCCTTATTTTCTTAAGCACGTGTTAAATAATTATATTCAAGCAAATAATTAAAAATAATATATATTTCTTAATTTATTTGTTTTTGATTGTGGAGTCTTCCTTCTTTAACCCGGCACCAGAAAGTCTTGTTATATCGTTCTTTTATATATTTGCC
The DNA here is from genome assembly GCA_024036415.1 of Prochilodus magdalenae. Classification (NCBI taxonomy): domain Eukaryota; kingdom Metazoa; phylum Chordata; class Actinopteri; order Characiformes; family Prochilodontidae; genus Prochilodus; species Prochilodus magdalenae. Next base: position 476,325 of record JAMWET010007136.1, read on the forward strand.
TTTATATTTATATACGCCTTTATTTCAGTTTCTCCCTGGCTGTGTTCTACATGTTAATGTATCGACAGGTAACAAAAACTCACTGCATGTAGTTTATTCGACATTTCACAGTAAAATATCACACCGCCTCAAAATGCATCAAGTCAATGTTGTTCGTGCGATCTATGTGGGTCACGCGAGCCGGGTGGACACGATCAGAAAGACACCTGGCTGTAGGAGATGCCGGTATGTAATATTGGGGATAATATCAAGAATAAGGGCGCTCCTCAGCTCGTGCCCCCCCGCACGTAGCTCCGGATGAATCAGCGCCACCCTGAAGGACTGCCAAACCCACCCTGCTATAAAAGAGTTAGTGCTTACAGTGAAGTAGGGTCACGGCTAGAAGGAATAGCACAACAAAAAGAAGAGATGATAAAAGGGAACAATAAATAGTATCGATTAAGCCAGACTGGGACAGGGACCTTCCTGTACAGCTGCAGTGGAGCTTCTTAGGAAATCTACCAGATCAGGAGCCAAAGTTAGTCAGGCTCTGTTGTCTTCCTTATGAATCTTTCTTTTCTAATCTACAACGCTGGAGCTCTGAAGTAAACAGAATATACTAAAATCAAACCCCATAAGGGAGAAGAATAAAGACTTATTACAAAACCATAAATCCTGGGGAAGGAAACATGGATATGTTCCCTTAAACATGCTTAACACTTTATTAGATGAAGAATATCCTTTATAAACCCAGAAATATATAAAGTCACCTGAATTGCATATGGGGAAAAATTAGCTACTGGATCGCCATCTCTGTCTGCTGAGTCAGAGCCCTGCAGCCAACACCTATCATTATCTACCTCTCACGTTTAACAGACTTCTAAAGGTCTGGGAGTGATGTTAGTGCATGCACTGCAGCCTCCTCTAAAAATAGAAGCTCATAGTCTCATGCTAAACTGAGTACTGGAATCTAGACACATATCCCTTTATAATCCCCATCACTTTTACTGTGTCTAATCTCAGTATTTGATAGAAAGATAGAGGGTTTGACATTATATGGAATCACTGAAGACAGACAGACGTGTAGATGGATGGGCAGACAGTAGGACAGTAAGATGAATGGGCATATGGACAGAAGGACAGAAGATATATATATATATATATATATATATATATATATATATATATATATATATATATATATATATATATATATATATATATATTTCGATGCTGTCCCAAGAAAAACAAGTATCTCCAAAATGGTAACTTTACAGGGGAGGCAAAAAACCTCATTCGATTTTAATGTAAGTCAATGGAACCAGACATCCTTCCAAGCACTTCTGGGCCATTTCAATTGGTCAGTTCATCATGCAAATCTCACAGTGTGTAAACGGCAGCGGCTGTTTTCAAATGATGCATAAGTCAAAATGGACAAAAATGGAGATACATGTTTTTCATTGGACAGCGACAATATATATATATATATATACAGGGGTTGGACAATGAAACTGAAACACCTGTCATTTTAGTGTGTGAGGTCTCATTGCTAAATTGGACCAGCCTGGTGGCCAATCTTCATTAATTGCACATTGCACCAGTAAGAGCAGAGTGTGAAGGTTCAGTTAGCAGGTAAGAGCACAGTTCTGCTCAAAATATTGCAATGCACACAACATTATGGGTGACATACCAGAGTTCAAAAGAGGACAAACTGTTGGTGCACGTCTTGCTGGCGCATCTGTGACCAAGACAGCAAGTCTTTGTGATGTATCAAGAGCCACGGTATCCATGGTAATGTCTGCATACCACCAAGAAGGACAAACCTCCACCAGCATCACGTAGTGACCTGGCCACTATCCTGCAAAAAGAATGGCTTAAAATCCCTCTGACCACTGTGCAGGACTTGTATATGTCATTCCCAAGACGAACTGACGCTGTATTGGCCGCAAAAGGAGGCCCTACACCATACTAATAAATGATTGTGGTCTAAAACCAGGTGTTTCAGTTTCATTGTCCAACCCCTGTATATATATCTCTGAAGGTCTAGTCTGGAGGTCTAGCCTTGAGTCTTTTGTCCAGCAAGTCCATTTTCAGCCCACAATGGTGACCCACTTCTGCATGTCTGGATGTGGGGGTTGGGGGGCTTTTGTGGGGGGAAGGGTCGGGAAGCTTGTCTGAATATCATCACACAAAGAGAGACACTTACTCATATACACAATAATATTTCTGATCATATACAATAATAGAAAATATTACTGATATTTAACGGATATTATTATTACACTGCAAAACTTTAACATTGCTTTTATCTAGTTTTGCTTTAATGACAATGGCAGTGCTTTTTTAAACCTGGAATTAGGAAGATCTCTACACACACACAGAGAGAGAGAGAGGGAAAGAGAGAGAGAAAGAGAGAGAGAGAGAGAGAGAGAGAGAGAGAGAGAGAGAGTAGTATATGGCATCCCACAGGAACAAATGGAGTGTCACTGCTTGGGTCTTCAGCTGGTTCAGTAAGGGGTTAAGTAAATGATCCCCTACCCAAATGATATCTGGTTAGTGGTGGTCCTATGGTGGTCTCTTTGTGGGCTGATATATTGTGCAGCAGCAGCTAGACTTTGATCAATAAGTGTACAACAACAAAATGCACCTGTATGGTAGGTGTTCTTGGGGCTGTTGTGCAGTTAAAGCAAAGCTACAGTTGAAAGTCTAAAGTAAGAGTCCAAATCAATCTTCTGGCATGGTAGGTTGACAGTTAGGTTGTTGACAGATGAGGATTTTAGTCCAGTAGAGAACTTTAGTGTTTCTACAATGAACCATTTCACTGAATGACCTTGTTTACTTTGTTCTCAAGTATGTAATAAATGAGAAATTATGAATACAATTGTGGAACTCATCTTTAAAGTAACTAACAGTTATTCTAGGGCTTCACTCCAAAGAGAACTTCATCTCGAAAGGAGAACTGCACAGAATTTAATGTGAATAGGCAGTTCTTGAGAAACAGACTGGTTCACAGTGGGTGTAATAGGAACCAGATGTTTCCAGAGTCTAATACTGCCAAAATGTTTTTCAGAAATTCATGCTTATGAATAATAAAACATTTTTGACTGACAGCAGTTTTGAGAGGAGAAGAAGTGTTCCACAGATACAAGTGCTAAAATGCCATGAGTGGTGACTTGCATAGCGAGCCCCTGTACAACAACATGTCTCGTACACATCAACAGCACAGGGACATAGCCTGCCAAAAGCTGTGAAACCTTATCCAACCCTAAACCCATACACCATGTACACCAACACACACATAAACAGCAGCGCAGCACAAAAACACCGACCACTGACAGCATTGCCCAACAAAACACCGTACCACATGGGCAACACATGGCACAAGCATGGTCAGTGTTCTATTGGACAGAGACCTCAATGCTCCACCCCCTTATTTTCTCATGCACCTGCTTCCCTTCGGATATGACCAAAAAAAGAAAACCCATGTGCTGCACAACATACAGCAAAGTGATCAGCAACACTCAGAACAGTAATATACACTGTAATATACACGGACACATTCTATATGCACGTCAGGGCCATGGCCAGCACAGCATTGGATGACGCTGCTCTGATGCCTGTAATGGAGGAGAATGTGCTCGTTGTTTACACTCCCTCTGCCACAGCCAGTTAATTATAGAAGACTGAAGGAATCTACACTTGCCAAACCAATCAGGTACAATCAAAACATTAGCTTAGAATGTGTTGGTCCTCTAACCGGACACACAAATACCTCCTGAGAACTGGAGCAGGCAGTAAACACAAAACACCCTGGGGGAACTGGGGGGTAAAATAAGGTTAAATAAGATATTACTGGTGTTATCTGTGCACAGTAAGGCAGGCAAAGTCTGGACACGTTTTAGAGAGGAAAAAGTCATTACAGTTTGATGGATTAATACAGGAAACCGTGGATTTCATGTTTTTCATGATATGATACAGTTTGTATAATGTCACACCTAACGCAAATCAACAGGGTATAAATTAGTCCACTGATATTTCAGGTTGACTTTGCTGCTGTTTTTGCTCCTAGATAATTTTCAAAAGGAAAGCAGGGTGTTACCAAACTTTTGACAGGCTGTGAAAGTTAAAGGCTAGAGCCACCAGCAAAGGGCTGGGGAAAAAAACTCCACTCGCTCACCCAAAGGGGAAAGCAACCACTTTTTCATACTCTATATAACTTAATAAATGATAAAAGATTTCATTTCTGAAGCATTTTAGTAACAAAATAAAGTGTAACATTATATAGTCTACATTTAAACCCCTGATTTGAAACCTGCCTTTGTTCTTAATGTGTATGGTCATGTGCAAAAGTCATTTGCACATTTTAATGGAGTAAATTCAATATATTTGGTGAGTTTAACATATTAGGAAAAAATACAACATAAAATATAAAATCTGTCTTTTTTTCCACAGGCCAGGCAAGATTTATTTATTTATGTATTTATTTATTTATTTTTATACATTAATTTATATATCCAGTATGTTGAAAGGCCCATATTATAGACATATGCAAATATGTACCATCCACCCCCAGTCCATACAGTTATGGAATATAAGGAAACCATGCTACAGAAACAGCCTGAGTAAATTAGACAGCAGTTAAGCACCCTCCATTCATATTGAGTTTCTAAGAAGTGTTTCATCTCTGAGGGCTATACTGAAAGAGGCTCAATACCAGGCAGCTAATCAGAACCGAACTTATTTCTTAGATCAAGCTTAAAGGCACAGCAACGCTAACAACCTGTTTTATTCTAAGGGGTAAAGAGAGGTTAGAAAATGATCATGTACAATGAACCGTGGCCATGTTTAGCACAACTAGCCACACAATTAAGGAGAAAAATAAACGAAAAGGGTCGGAGTTGTAGAATATGCACCCTTTAATTTCAGCAATTTAGCAGTGCAGTATAATTTGGAGAAGTGCGCACGCTCTATATGTTAACTGCTTTAACTTTTAAATACAGCTAAATACTGTTTATCTTTTTGGCCCTAAGCCCAAACACTTGGGCGCCCACCACAGAGTTTGGGCACTTCTGAAACATCACCAGGGTGAAACCATGTTTAAACACACCCATCATAAGATGTGTTTCTGGACTTACACAACATACTCTTATGTGCATCACTCATTGGCCTGGTGTTAGAGCAGGTGGGGATATTTCTGTGTTCTGTTGGGAATGAAATCCCTGTGGTGTGGATTTCATTAGCTTCTTCTGCAGGTCCCCCAACTCGCCTCATAACAGCTTACATAAGAGAGCCCTCCTCGTTCCTCCATAGACTAGTTCAGCTTTGTAACTGACCCACTGAGAGTAACACACACTCAATCTCTCCTGTTTTACTTTATGATCTCTGTTGTTGTTGTTGTTTCCTCCTCTTTCTGGCAACACAAAAAAGTTTACTGCAGGGTCACTCCGTCCTAATGATGACTTTGAGTATTCAGGCAAACACTGTCTCACCTGAAATCCAGGAGAACAGACTAGAGGTGCGTGTACATTTTTGAAAAGGGTCTTCCTTCCTCAGGCAGTGACATGTCCAGAATGAAACAAGCATGCACACTGCCTCAAATGATGCTTTGCCTGAATAGCCAGATTTAAATTAATAGTTCGGTCAAATATAACTGTCCACAGCTGGCATTCAGCCTCAAGAGCGTTAGTTTGGTAAAATAATAATGTTGGATGATTAGTTATGCATCACATACAACTCATCCCAAAGGTACTGCATGAAGCTCATTAAGTTCCAAGATCATAGCTCCACTGCTCCACAGCTGCACAAGTAGCTTCCCTGAATAGTTTGTCGGGTTTGTTGGCACTGCTTTTACATGGAGATTACAATATTTTTGTCCCCAAATGAATGCCTGTGTTCCTTATAAATATTGTCAATCCAGGACATGCCTGGTGCCCAAAGTTTGCTTTATTAGTTATGACTGCAGCTACTGTGTCTCATAGTCAGTAATGGTATTAGATTTAGGTTTCTATGATGAGATAATAAGACATCATAGTATTGTGATGGACTACAGGTGTTTTGGGACTGATTTCAGATGCATTTGCTGGTTTTGTAACTGGATCTAAACCTGTCCTACAGGACACTAGTGGCCATTTATTGAAACCACCAGGCCATTAGAAAGCAAAACCACCAGATTTGATTTCCTATTTTTCCAGCAGGGAGCTAATCTCCAATAAGCATTGTGCAAACTATGTGAGTAATTCATGGAACGCTAGCTGGCTAAAATTGTACACAGTTTTAAACTTTTCAAGAACACTTTTTCATGTGCTGTCTGACTATACCAATTAAAAAATCAAAGAGAAATTAGACAAAATCCAGGCCTCGAGGTAGCCGCTAGTACTGGTTAGTACTATACAGATAACAGACCTTATACAGACTCAGAAACTACATGTGCATGTCTCTGTTTAACACTTGAGCTTTTTAAAGCAGGTGCATGATGATTTAATGCGTATTCTATTAGTTGTTAAATTCCTTAGCCTCATAGCTCCAGTGCAAAACTAAAAGGGGCAAACTTCAGGCCCAGACATATTTGGCCTGCTGAAACTTGGCTTAAAGGGGAAAATCTGGTAAATTATTGGACAAACTATCACTTTAAAGGACAATCTTGCAGACTTTGATAATTAGTCTGTATGGACGTGCATGGTCACCAGAGACAGGCCCATTTAAACCAGGCCTTGGCTCTATCAATAGTCTGCAGATCAGAGTGTGTAGCTCTCGCAGGAGATGTGATTATGTCAGACAGACTGAATGTAGGTTCCCTACTTTGTTAACCCACAGGGGGACAGGTGTGTGTCATTGCATAAAGCAAGAACCAGGACTCATTCACTGTCATTAACCTGTCCCTGTCCCAGTGACACAACAGGCAAGTGTAAAACACTCACTGTTTACATAACCAGTTGTGGTATGATGAAAAGACATCGTACTGCAGTACCGCTCAAAAGTTTGGAATCAGAAAATCATTCTAATATAATGGCAGCACTCTAGACCCTCATAGATTACAAAACAAGTCAGCAATTATCAAACTTCAACTGTAGATTATACCTAAATCAGAAAGATTTTAAAGATCATGAAATGGTGTTAATTTACATCCTGAATGCCTTGCATTTAAAAAAACCTCAAGCTGGTTGAAACTGATCAGGCAAAAACTGGGGCTTTATAATACAAAAATTCTAAACTGGTTTATATGGTCATATTTTTGTGTTAACATGTTAAAGTGCACAGGATATACGCGCACAGAGGGGACAAAAAGATGGTTCTTCAAGGGTTCTATAGTGGTTTTCTATATAATCATGAATACCCAATGAAACATTTGCATGCTTGAATGTTCTGGGTTCGTTTTGGGCATGCTAAATTGAAGATTGATGGAGATCTTGTTGTATATGGTTCAATTTAGAATCTTTTTTGAAAATAGTTTCATATAGCACCGAAAAGTGTTCTTCCACTCTCATAAGCTTAACATCATAACAATAGCAGGACTCCAGTTTAATGCTATATGGGGGCATTTAAGAAAACAATATCATATATAACACATTTAGCATCAGTCTAATGAACCATTTGACCATGCAAATCTATACAGAACCAATGTCTTTACTAAAGAACTCTTAAAGAACCATCTTTTTTTGAAGAGCGTAAGAACATAAAACACATGTCCAGATTACAATGTAAAGGTTCAATTCTAGAATCAACACTTAATATTTTGTGAACAGAAAAACAAAAATGATTATACTGATATCTAATTATACAGTATGGATTGATCTGGCTTAGAAAATCACAACAGCTAGAATTTACAATTGATTCCCAAAACGCCAGATCAATTGGTAATGGGGTGTGGAAGTCCCCCCACACTCTCTTTGCTCTGATAGGCTGCAGCTAGATGCCTAGTTTCGATCACTAACAGTAGTGGTTTCCATGATAGATGATAAAGTAGACCCTCTCAGGATAGAAGTGCCTTATCACAGTCCTGGTTTTAAACAGAATGCAAATTACAAGATACGCAAATATAGGCACTGGAATTACTACAGACTATCTATATGTGATATGTACATAAGGAACAACGAAAAAAAGATAGGTTTCCAAAATACACTGTTTATTTTCCTGGTTTGTACAACACACTACTGCTTCTTTTCCAAAGAGACAGGAGAACAGATGTATAGTACACATTCAACCGATACAGAAAATTAATCGACAAAATAGAAAGGCAAGAAATTATGTCCGATAAGGATAAAACATTCCTCAAAAATAAACAACGGGACAAAAAAATGTCAGGGAACGGCTTATAAAAACCTATTCGAGCTATGTACAGAGAGAGGACCGCAGACTGTTTTTCCTGGTGTTTTCACTAACATTGCTGAAGTAACGTAGAAGTGACATTGGGTGAATGACTCACACCTGCTCTCCCAAGTCAAGCACTCGGAATTTGTCCAGGTTATAAAAGCAGGCCTTCACCACTCGACCTCCAAAGTACCTTCCGTTCAGATCCACCACAGCTGAGGAAGAACAAACAAACGCAGATCCTGGTTATTCCTGACACAAACACTCATACATTTACCTGTAAACATGACCAGCTTTTCTTTACCGGGCTATAGTGAGGGGAAGTTCTCGGGCATTAATAGAGGTAACAGTATTTGGACACCACACACAAATGACGGTACTTCAAGGCCAAGTCGTTGGCTATTGCAGCTAAACACATCTATAGTAAGGAGTACCTGGCTTCCTGAAAATATCCAATTGCAAGCAATTGAACAAGTTTACTCAACTCATAAAAATGGCTTTAACTGAGAGAATCGTTCGTTCAAATCACTTTTGACAGGTTGAATGAACCAAATTTGTTTGTTTGAAACCACATGTTTTTCTTTTTTTTTTTTTGTTGCACCCTCACCTTAATAAGAAAGCAGTGTTATTTTAACTGCTTGGGGTTGCTGTCTTGTTACATTGGCTATCTTCTCATTTTTTTATGATCAAAGAGGTTTAATCCTCCTTTACCATCTCAGTACATTGCTCCATGTGTTTCATGTAATGGGCCAATATTGTTTGCAGAGAAACAATTCCTTCATTCTCCGCTGTGCCGAACAGTGGCCCATTTCGGTCTTGCTGGACCAATATACATTTTTCAAAAGATTTCTGATTTGTCTAAATGCTCACAAGTAAATTTTAGATGTGCATCTCTGTGACTCTTTAGTGTTATACGGGGTGCTTGAACAAATTATTTTTCTCAGTTATCTGTAACTGCAGATCCTGTTGCTTTCAGGCTATCATTCAACTCTTTGAGTGACTGCCGACTTCTCTAATACGTTCCTACCTTCCATCATTAATCTGAGGAAAAACCCTCGATTGGGCATTTGCTGGGTGAAATGTTCAATGTGTCCAATGGGTCTTTGCTGCTTTCTCCAATGTGCTGTTTTACGATTGTGTGGTTTTCTTGGGCACCTTTAATTTAAAGTTAGGAACCTTTTTGCCTTCTCCTGTGAAGTCACCATTTTTAGATCCATGTTCTTTCGACAGTGAAAACTTTAATATAGTGTCTGAATACTTGTCCTATTAATTTAGTGTTTTAACCCCTTTTATTGATTTTGATTTTGAATGCTAGGTGTACACTAAGTCCAGTGAAAACACAGGATGTAACTGTGTGCTTTAACCCACATTAACAAGTCTGAGCGACCTCAACAAACCTGAACGTGGTTGCAACAGGCTGAGAAAGGCTTTATGGTTTTATAGTAACAACTAAGGATATGTTATTTGGGTGACTCTGGCATCCTAGCGTTTGTTGGCAACGTTAGTCTCATAGCTCCAGTTCTAAACTAAAGAGGCAAAACCTTAGACTCCAAACATGGCTTAGCTGAATGACTACAGGTGGGCTAAGAGGAAAAATGAGATTAATGTGATTTTGCCAAACTATTCCTTTAACACAGGGTATGTTATTGCATAATTGAATGTATCCTTGATTGGGAACCACTGGATGTACTACTACATTTACCACATTAATGCTAGCCTTTCATCATTAGCATGCAATTTCATGGGCCCTGTTTTGACCAAAAAATAAAAAAACCAAAAAGTTACCAATATGCAGTATGTTTTCCTGTTCTTTCAGCTAAATATTTGCTACAAATACTTATTGATCATAATTTGTGCAGGTAGATATGTGAGAACACTGGATACACCTTACGATACACCTTCCTGACTGTCTCTCATTCTTGAAAGTGAGCTCTGATGGCCATTTGTGGAGGTGGTGTTGTTGCATAAACAAAGTTTTGGTCTGAAGGTCATGATCTCAGATTTTTTTCCTTTTAATTACTGGAAAGATCCAACAAGCTAATCAGGGATCAGAAGTGCAGTTGCTGAAATGCAGCAAGTGTGTTTTAGAAACATATTGGAGTTCAGCTAGTCCTGGATAAAGCCATCATTGTTTCAAGTAACAGGCTAAATGAGTCCAAACCTGCGTGTTCAAGTGGGTGAATGAACTGAACTGGTTTGGTTTGCGAGTTCTCTGGAGTATGTGATGTAACTCGGCAGGTGATGTAACGCCAGAGGGACTGCGCTCACTCACCTGCTTCACTTACAGAGAGACAAGATATCTGGGGCACCTGAATTAAATGCAGCCAAGTGCAGACATATAGGGGAAAAACCTTAAAAAACGAGAAAGATGCTCACCTTTAATTGCCGACTCGACCCTTTCAAACTCCAGGAATATTCTTACTGCTTCATCATCCGCCACATCCGATATCTAAATATCATGGCACAAAAATAACAATCAACTCTTATTGCAATTACCTAACGTAATGTTTATTATACAGGTTTTGAAGTAACACTGAAATCAAGCTTCACAGTTTAAGGATGGGTTCAGTCAAAGCCTTGAATTCTGTATTTATGATCAAACACTACATCAATCTGCAACAGATGAATAATCGCAAAACAAGTGTGAAGTCCCACCCTTCTTAGTTACTGTTGCTATTCCAACCAAACTCTGCTCACCCTCAAATTTCCATAACTATCCATAACACGTGTGCTAGCAGACTAAAAAGCTGTGTAGCACATAAAAAGTTCAGAAGCACATTGCAGGGATGTTAAAACAATGTATTATTTAAAAATACACCGGAATGTTTATGAATTGCCAAAATATGAATTTAGGCCAAATTAGAACACAAATAATATTCTATAGCTCACACCTGCATTGAACTAACCAAAAATTACATACTAGCCTTAGAGCATTGAAGTTGCAGATATACATGTCCAATATGCCAAATGTTTGTGGAACAGGGGCAAGACTTTCAGATGAGCTAGTTGGTGACATGCAGAGGAGCCAAAGGACTTGGCATGAATTTCGGTGAATACATATGTATCTTCACACCGAATCTTTTTCTCTCGTCTAATCTGACAATCAACAGCTCCCCCCGCCCCTTATTTCAGCATTTAGTTGCAAAGTTATAAAGCCCAAATCACATACCAGATGCAGCAATTTTTCTCATCTTACTGAAATTTTGAATTTCAGACCTTTTATTTGTTATAATGTGAAGCTTTTTTCAGCCTCAAAAATAAAAAAGGTACCACCGTTCAGACGAGTACAACAGCAGATACTGAATCACATGCTTCTAAGTAACAACTTTTCACTTTCATTTAGTGAAATAAGAGTGCACCAGGGGAAAAAAAAAAAAAAAAAAAGCTAATGATGGTTACTTTCATCTTCTCACGCTAGCTTTGGCTTAAACATGGACAAAAAAATTGCAAGATGTTAAAAAACTATATTCTTTATTTTGTGTGCTGCAGCTCATGATATGGAAACCGGTCCCTTCAACACAGCTCATGTGAAGATTTTCAGTAAGCGCGTGGCGATTGTAAGGTGATGAGGCAATCACCTGGCGGCCTTAGCTGAGACTTGTTCTTCCTGGTCAGCTTGGTTTGTCGTGACCCAAACTTTGGCTTGTTGCTTTAATTCGTTCTATTTACGTTACAAGCAGCAGATATTCAACTAGGGGGAAATTAACATGCAACATCGTGGCAGAAGCATCTCTCACCTCAAAGATAACACACTTGACGACTTTGCCATATTTCTCACACTCCTCTTTTGTCTCAGCTTCCAGGTCTTCATCCACCTCTCCTCGTCCCACCATATTCTAAGAAAATACACAGAGACATTTACCGCTGGAGTCACTCTGTACCAGACTGTATCAGTCCTCGATACCATTTTGTCTTCACATGCTCACTTACACACTGTTCTACCCCACTTACCCGCAATAGAACAACTTTCGTAGGACATTTGAGGATTTCTGTCAGAGGGTTGACCTCAATTTTCTTTGACGTATCTGCTAAAGACAGAATTAGAGAAAGGTTTTTTTTTTTTTTGTTACATAACAGCAATCAATACACCCTTTGTTCCGGTGGTTATAACATTCAATGACTTCTATTTCTATGAAGTGACCTGGAGGTAGTCCATATCCTTAATCTCTTAGGAAGCTTTTATGCTGAAGATAAATATGGGTTCAAGTCCAATATGTAAGTTCACAATGGTTCAAGTTTCCATATATGGTGCCCTTCGAACAGTTATAATGAAAGACTATTATAACTGTTATGGACAAAATACAGCCAAATGCAAATTACTTGTTTATTTGTGAAAATTAGCTTACACACCCTTCACAGAAAACACACTTCTGCACATTTAATTACCATTATTATTATTATTATTTTGTTACTATTTTATATATATATATATATATATATATATATATATATATATATATATATATATATATATATATATATATATATATATATATATATATATATAACAAGTAACAAGAAAAACAAGTATCTCCAATTTTGTTGATTTTTACTTTTATGCTTCATTGGATCACATGAGCTGCTGTTTACACTGGCTGAAGAATGGGCCGACAGAAATGGCCCAAAACTGCTTAGAAAAACATCCGGTTCCACTGACTTCCATTCCAACTAAAAAATGAGGTTTTTGGTCTCTCCTGTAAAGTTGCCATTTTGGAGATACCCGTTTTTCTTTGTATAGTGATCTGTAGAGTATCTGTCCATTTGCCAAATTTAACATATTAGGTAACATCTCATATATAATTTTGCCTGCGCATGTTTTATATTTGTTCCCCAATATGAAGTTGTAAACTAGTTATAAGTTGCAGAAAACAGTAAGAAAAATAAAACCATGTGTCCTTTGTCCATAGATGTCTTAACATCAACTTAAATTCTAAGACAACTACTGAGGGGGGAAAAAGTGTTTGTGTAAATATTAATGAACAAGGACACTGTTGTGTAAATACATGAGCTAGTTCTTACTAAGACGTAGGAGCACCTTTGACAAGGTGTGAATCATATTTATGACCTCACTGATAAAGCCGCCATAGCCATCACTCAAGGCAACAAAGATCAAACTGTGTCTGGTTAAGAAGGAAGTGATAGTACCCGTGAGCTTTATTTGTAATAGTCACGATCAGCCGCTGACCGTAAACGTACAAAACACACGTCTGGGCGGTTCTATCTCCCAATAGAGGTATATCCTAAAACAATTTCCTGTTCATATAATCAGTAGACTAACCATTATCAGTTTATTAACCCCATACAATCATAAAAACACAGCCCTACAGAGAAACAGTAAAATGTATGGTAGGTTGTGTTTATAAACACAAAAAAGTTCAAAAAGGAACAAAATTAATGGCAGACTAAAATGAACAGGTGAAAGATCAGACCTGATGCTGCTGAGCCAGGCATGTCGACCACATTCTGACTGGATCCTGAAGCTGAGAAAGAGACACACATGTAAACACGGAGACACTAAAAGTGTTAGGTGGCCTGAACAGTATTTAATATTGTTAATATTGAATACTAGCTAATATTTCCATGTTTATCTTTGCTCTGAAAATTACCCTTTAAACTGAATTATTATTAATTAAATTATTCAGAACAGTCATAAAAAACATACGTTTGGTGTAAATTATAGCTGGATACAGAAAAGACAAAGCTGGGCCTACAGACAGCTCTGGGCCAATGTTGTTAAGGTCTAGCCATTACTTTAGGTCTACACTACTCACACTACTCTCAAAGTTCACGCTACAGTGATATTATATGATGAAAGTAGAGCTTTTAAGCAGAAACATGCAGGAGTCATTTCCTCATCACAAACAATGTATTGAAACGATAGCCAACAACAGTGGTGGGTATACCCCAACAAAAAATGTCAATGTCTCTAACTTGTCAAGTGCCTTTGAGCATTAATTACAGCTTGACAACGATGGCTCATGCTATTCACAGGTCAACTTATTGTCTTCTGAGGCATGGCATCCCACTCTTCTTGAAGGACAGGCCCTCAGGTCATTGAGGTTCTGTGGTACAGAGTTATGAGCCTCTACACGGCGACTCAGCTGATCCCCTAGGTTTCTATGGTATTCAGGTCTGAAGAAAGTGCAGGCCACTCAATTTGAGGTACCCAAGTCTCCAGCAGCCCTTCCCACATGATACAGCCTTGATGAGCTGGAGCATTGTTATCCATGAAGATGAAATTAGACCCATGTTGTTTACACTGAGGCACAATGACTGGAACGTATTCAAGTAGTATGGGCTTTTCACTGTACCATTCACAAATTGTAGGGCAGTTCTGTATTGGCTACACACCCCTGTGCACACTGTAACACCACCACCACCATAGAGCTCTCCTTGACAAGCTGTGCAATAAGTACTGAAACATTGAACAGGTGGACATGTGCAGAAGATCACATTATGATCAGATTAAATTCACCTGTAAAGGTTAGAGTGCATTTTATGTTCATCCTGAAATTTCAACTCACAATCAAAATATCCCTTTTTATGAGTAGTGTACATTTAGACCTACATTCATTTTATATATATATATATAAATTTTACATAATCATCAACAAATCCATTTTTTCTCGATATTTCACTACTGTATGAAATAATCTGATCAAATTGTGGTGAAATTTGAGAGTTTGTGATGAATCATTTCCTGAAATATCGCAATTTAAGATTATCCACACCTAGTTTACTGGCCCTTTTCAGTGTATGGAGGACGTGCTTTGTAACATGCGCATGTTTATTAAGTGTGTGAGCTCACTCTTTTCCGTTGAGTCGCCAATGATGATTTTGCCACCACGTTTGCTGGTTTTCTCCACTGACAGAGCTGTGCTCAAACCTTGCTCATGCTTGCCCAGGCCTTGGCCCTCACGAAAGCCATACTTCTGCATGATCTTATGAGCCACTGTCCCTCTGCAGGACACACACACACACACAGGTCATTACACTTTGCTTCATCTTGCACAACATCATGTATTGTAACCAGTAACAATTGCATCAATGTGCTCTGTTGGTCACCACAGGCAATCCCAAGCTCAAGTACCAGATGTTGCTCTTATCCTCACTAACCCACAATGCTTATGACTCAAGTAAGGCCCATCTTTCACTTATAGCTCAATGTGTTACATGTACCTGTGTTCTAAAGGTGCAGCTACATGCAACAGTTTGGGCACTGCTTATCACATATTATTAGGCACATTATTACATATTACTGAAGATGCAATGCCACCCTCTGCTGCAAACTACTTTAAAAAACAGACAGCTCTCCAAATGTCATGCAAAGTTACTATATGTAGTGACTTTGTAGACCCATCCACATATAAGATGTGTTTCAGCCTGGGAAACTGAATATCTATTTCTGAATATGGCATAATACATGACAGCCAGTCAGAACAAAGGTAATTTACAGATATCCGATGTCTTAAAGACACAGTAACAGCCGATTTAATCCTATGCGATACAGAGTGTTTTAAAATAAACATGGATAAAAGAATTACAGTTATTCTGAAACACACATGTGGGATATGAGTCTATTAAAAATAAATTCATCGTATAATCTAAAAATTAAAGTCTGGTGGTGTGAGGTTTGGTGGAAGTCTACTGTTGTTCAATCTCATACTTACCCCATGTTAGCCAGAAAAGAGCTGGTGGGTCCTGGAGGAGAGCGGGGTCTCTCAGAGTCATCATAGACAGGGGGTGGAATTGCTGCTTTGGACCTCTGACGACCCTCATCATCATATGAGAATGATGCTGCCATGACAACAGACAATGGATGTGACCATAATATTACTGACATTACTTAAACACAGCTAAAGTAACAGACAGTTGGTTTTACTGGGCCTA